>OZ020485.1:48145966-48745966 GCA_963971405.1 Psococerastis gibbosa
TACATTGAATTAGGATAGGTTAGATTAGGTTACATTGGATTAGGATAGGCCAGATTAGGTTACATTGGGTTAGGTTAGCTGTTTACCTAGATTAAATTCATCATTTTTTTTTAACAAAAATATTTTTAGATCAAATAAATATGATGTTAAGTTAGGTTACATTGAATTAGGATAGGTTAGATTAGGTTACATTGGGTTAGGATAGGTTGAGTTAGCCGCTAACTTAACCTATCCTAACCCAATGTAACCTAATCTAACCTATCCTAATTCAATGTAACCTAACTTAACATCATATTTATTTGATCTAAAAATATTTTTGTTAAAAAAAAATGATGAATTTAATCTAGGTAAACAGCTAACCTAACCCAATGTAACCTAATCTGGCCTATCCTAATCCAATGTAACCTAATCTAACCTATCCTAATTCAATGTAACCTAACTTAACATCATATTTATTTGATATAAAAAATATTTTTGTTAAAAAAAAATGATGAATTTAATCTAGGTAAACAGCTAACCTAACCCAATGTAACCTAATCTGGCCTATCCTAATCCAATGTAACCTACCCTAACTTGATATAAAAATTTAACCTAGCCTAATATTATAACTTAACCTGTCCTAGCCCAATGTAACTAAATCTAACATAGAAAACACGACTGCCTGGTATATTGCACACCTATTGTGAGAAACTGAGACTTAGTTGGGATTATTGAAAATTCATTTTTATAAACACGGCTGGTGGGTATATTGAACACCTATTGTGGGATTAATACATTTCTTTTAAGATGCTGAGTGCACTTATTATATCGGCGTACCTGAATTAATAGCGATGTGTCATAATCTTAATGCGAGGGGGACTGAAATGGCCACCGACCTTATGCACTCCAATATATAAAGGGTTGTCTGCATGGCAAATAAAGGGACTGTCTACTCATCAGCGACTGCTTATATGAATATGTACCTTTAACTGGTATTGTACATCAACTATTGTAAATGAATGTAAACCATTTTATGATATACAAATTTTATAATACACATATTTTAAAAGAAATCAATGTCTTTTCATACAATCACTTAAAACAAGCTTTTAAGCCTAAGACTTATCTATAATACAATAATGACCATGAGCTAAACGAATGTAAACCATTTTATGATATACAAATTTTATAATACACATATTTTAAAAGAAATCAATGTCTTTACATACAATCACTTAAAACAAACTTTTAAACCTAAGACATATCTATAATGCGATAATGACCCGGGAAACGTTCGGGGATGCTTCATCCTGCATGTAGTATTGTTTCCGGAAATTGAGAAAATGTTCATACAATTCAGCAACAACCTTTTTGTTGAAGTTCGCCTGTAGCGGATGGTATGGATAGCATTCTGAGCCGAGGAATAGTTGCATTTGTCGTACAGCACATTGATCGAAGGCAGTAGCGTCTTTCAAATATCATCTGCTCGTGCTGCTTGGAAGCCAATAATAGCAAACCGTGGTTTTTCACTTGAAGAAATCATTCGCACAGGGTTTCGCACATGATCAACAGTTATTCCATTGAGTTCATAGCATATTTCGGAGAATAAGTGTGCCATAGCATTAGCGCTAAGCCAGTCTTCACCTTGATAAGCAATTGTTGTCACACCTTTTTCCAGCACACCTTCAATATGCAGTCGGCTTTCACATGGTAGAGTAATAAGTATATCTTGTTGATGGATTGGTATGCGAATTTCATCATTTATCACCATACTTTTGTTCTCGAAATCATTACAAGCTAATTAAAATCGATAAAGGGTCGCATCCAAGCGCTTTGCTTAAAAGCTAAAATTTTATGTATACATTTTTAATTGTAATGCCAATTCTAAACATTGCTTCAAATTTCGATAATGTATTATATAGTTGTGTTTATCGTTTAAGTTGGGAATAAGCATTGAGATGGTGGATGTTAAAGATATATTATTTTCAGCGAGAAATTCCTTGCAATATGGAGAAATCATGTCTGAAGTTACAACACAATGTTCAGCTGCTAGTGGGTATTCATTATGTAAATCATGTAATTTTTGTGGATATTCCAAGTCCACATGTAATATGAACCCACCATCGTCCTCATTAGGTGCGAGCATTACATTAAAATTTTTTGATTTCTTCCTCCTCCATCCAGCGAAACCCACTAATATTTTCAGACAGCTCTGAAGAGCTAGCCCTGGTGCAGTGTACATGTGACAAATTTCGAGGTTATCGTTTTCAAAACATTAGGCTCTAAAGGCTTCAAAAACATCGCAAAAGAGAAGGGTGTTGTTTAATACATTCAAGTCTTGGTATTCTTCTAAATTCTTTATATCAAAAGCATTCCACACCTTTTGAGCATGTTCATATTTTTCTTGTGAAATCCACTCTTGAGTTAATTGACTAAAAATGCAATGATTGTAGGTAAGTGTTCCTCATTAAATTGTGACTCGTGCGTTATATATTCATAGGGGAAGACACCCTTCCTCAACATCAAGTCTAATTTTTCATCCACAAAACATGTTTTCATAATTTTAAATTTATTTTTATCCGCATCAACAAGATTTTTAACTACTGAATCTAATGAGGAGGCCATAAATTGGTAAGTGTCTTAAAAGCATAACTCTCCAATACTGAAGGCTATATATTCTTCCATAGTTTTAGCTATACTGGACTTGGTGTTGGTCGCAATCTTCAGATCCCCAATCATAACACTACCCTTTTCACACATTCTCACATTTACCTATCAGTTCCATTATATAACAGCCTTCCTGAGTTCATAAAAAAAAAATCTACATCAAAAAAAAAAAAAAATTCATTAGTAAAATTAGCTTTCATCTGTCCCAAAATCAACTAAGAAATCTTCCAGCAATAGTGCGTTAGCATAACAACCCCGGATTCAACAGAGTGATAAACCATCTTAGTATATGATCTTACTTATTTCCTTACTTAGTGATGTTACTTAGAGTCTACATAAAATTAATTATTATCGATAAAGTTTTAGCTTAGTTATTATAGTATTAAGGGGTCCCCAGCACGGGAGAAATCCTTTGGGCCACCCCTACCTCATTATATTGGTGTGCATGTATATGTATTATTGAAGGAACGAAATACATTATTCTATTCTTCTATTCTATTCTATCTCAGTTTAATACTCCATAATAATTGCAACCTTAATCCATGCACATGTCAGATAATCGCAAAAGCAAATACTATTAAATATTTAGGCGTTACCATTGATAATCATCTCAAGTGGTATGAACAAATCCTCCTAACATCAAAACGAATTAGAAGAACCTATAACAAATTAAGGATGCTAAGGTGTACACTTAACGTTGACACTCTGTAAGGTAAGTTTATCATGCTTTAGTCCAATCAATTTTCCAATATAACATATTAGCCTGGGGTGGTGCTCACTCTTCCCATATATGCTCCCTAGAAACTGATGTAAGAATAGCCATCAGGGTAGCTATAGGGAAGCCTCGCCGCTACCCTTCAAATCTTCTTTTTCAGGAATTCAATGCCCTCCCATTGCCATTGCTATGTGCAAAACAACTTCTACTTTTTCAATTTAAAAAGGGCAAAAACCATTCTTGGGCAAGGTGATTTCGTCCATCATAACATTATTACCAGACTTGGTACCGGACGCAACCTAAAAACTTTGAAACCGAATACGGAACACTTTATGCATTCGCATATTATGTATAAGTCTATTCCATTGTACAATTCCCTACCGGATAACATAAAGGACTCCGTCAGCATAACAAGTTTCAAGACACATAAAATACCTAATTTCTTCCAACCCCAATAACATCACGTCCCTACTTAGCAACTAGACTTAATGAAAATTGGGATACATACTGTAAAGTGGATGTTCTCTCAGTGTCGATTGTCAACCAATATTTTATTATTAGCCTACATAACTTCAGTTATCTGCCTGCACAATTGTTTTTCTATTAACGTTTAAAAAAATTTTTTTTTACTTAATTCGTACATTTTTTCTTTACTTGTATTTGCAATTGTAATGTTCACTTTTGCTTTTAAAGGGCCCCCCTCCCCTACCATTTTTAATATTGTAAATGTTGTTTGTTTATTTGTTGATATTTTATTGTGGAGTCATCAGTGAGGAGAAGTTGTTCGTTTTTAGCACGAAACCATGCTTCAGTATAGTTTTTATCATTGCCGGGTGCAACTGATGCAAAAACAAAAATCACTTAGCTTACAATGGACCCCCTGGTGTGATGGGTGTACTGAGTGCACCTGGTGATTCTCAACAGGTTTGAATCTGCACACGGTTATCTGTTTACTAAATCAATACTTCCCTTAAACCTGTGCGTTGGATAGATTTATTAATTGCCCAGCACGGGACTTGTCCTTTATACCATTTAATCACTTTAAAAAGTTTTATGTTTTCAGTTGTAATTGAATCAACCTCACCTTCCATATTATGTAAATATACAACGGGATCATGACGTATGGTTATGTTTTTATAATTGTATTATTTTACAACACCATCTAGAGCTATAGATGTTTTGCATACAAAGTTCCCCTCGTTAGATAGTGCTCCTCCGCTCATAATTGTGCAATTATTATTATGATCAGTAAAATCTTCCCTCATAAACAATGTCTTTACATACAATCACTTAAAACAAACTTTTAAACCTAAGACATATCTATAATGCGATAATGACCATGCTTCAACCTAAGTGTTGGATAGATTTACGAAAACAAAAATCACTTTAGCTTACAATGGACTGTCAGCGAGGGGTAGATTTATTAATGGCTTGTTTGTGGCTAACTCAACCTATCCTTACCCAATGTAACCTAATCTAACCTATCCTAATTCAATGTAACCTAACTTAACATCATATTTATTTGATATAAAAATATTTTTGTTAAAAAAATGATGAATTTAATCTAGGTAAACAGCTAACCTAACCCAATGTAACCTAATCTGGCCTATCCTAATCCAATGTAACCTACCCTAACTTGATATAAAAATTTAACCTAGTCTAATATTATAACTTAACCTGTCCTAGCCCAATGTAACTAAATCTAACATAGAAAACACGACTGCCTGGTATATTGCACACCCATTGTGAGAAACTGAGACTTAGTTGGGATTATTGAAAATTCATTTTTATAAACATGGCTGGTGGGTATATTGAACACCTATTGTGGGATTAATACATTTCTTTTAAGATACTGAGTGCAACGCCGAGTCCCACCCTTACCGTCTATCATTCGTGGGTAGTCCACTGTTTCAAATTAGGTAATTAATATGTGCATTATTCAATGGCGCTCACCCTCACTGGTCTATCTATCCCTGTCTCCCATTAGCTCAAGCGTGTTCGTCGATGTAAATGTAGCTGATAAAAAAATTAATAAGAAAAAACTTATATTAATTTATTTTAAGGTTTTTAAATACTATGGGTGTCTATATTTAGCTTATCTTTACTCAATGTAGTGTACTAAACATTATGCATTAGCTCAAGCGTGTTCATCGATGTAAATGTAGCTGATAAAAAAAAAATTAATAAGAAAAAAACTTATATTAACTTATTTAAAAACTATACTGAAGCATGGTTTCGTGCTAAAAACGAACAACTTCTCCTCAATGATGACTCCACGATAACATATCAACAAATGATTGAACAAATTTTAATAAAAATAGATAAATTTCAAGCAATGGGAAGCGGGTGGGTGTTGAAATCTTTAAAACGTTTTGTTATTTTTATTGCTGAATATAATCCATGCAGTGGTAGTAGTTACATCCCTTTACCCCAAAAAATATATAACACTAAAGCAGTAATCAATATTAAAAACGACCAGGTGGTATATTACCACTTATCCCAATATTTGCGGGGCTTTCTGCACTAGGCGCTCTCTCTGGCGGTGCTATTTTACGGTCTTTAAATACTATGGGTGTCTATATTTAGCTTATGTTTACTCAATGTAGTGTACTAAACATTATGCATTAGCTCAAGCGTGTTCATCGATGTAAATATTGCTGATAAAAATTAATAAGAAAAAAACTTATATTAATTTATTTAACGGTCTTCAAATACTATGGGTGTCTATATTTAGCTTATGTTTACTTAATGTAGTGTACTTAACATTATTAATTAGCACAATCGTGTTCACCGATGTAAATTTATCTGATAATAAATAATTAAGAAAAAAACTTATATTAATTTATTTTACGGTCTTTAAATACTATGGGTGTCTATATTTAGCTTATGTTTACTTATTGTAGTGTACTTAACATTATGCATTAGCTCAAGCGTGGTCATCGATGTAAATTTAGCTGATAATAAATAATTAAGAAAAAACTTATATTAATTTATTTTACGGTCTTTAAATACTATGGGTGTCTATATTTAGCTTATGTTTACTCAATGTAGTGTACTAAACATTATGCATTAGCTCAAGCGTGTTCATCGATGTAAATATAGCTGATAAAAAAAAATTTATATTAATTTATTTTAAGGTTTTTAAATACTACGGGTGTCTATATTTAGCTTATGTTTACCTGGGTTATAAAAAAAAAACAATCATAGTGCCATAGAAAGACCACCCACGAAGAAGAAAGAAGAAGAAGAAAGAAATGTTTTAATTACACCATAAAAAAAAAAAAAAAAATAAATAAAAAAATATATATATAACTCTATCTCACAAATTAGTAATTATAAAAAAAAAAACGATCATGGTGCCATAGAAAGACCACCCACGGGTCTCGACGGGGGGGGATAAGCGCCAGAACCTCAGACCACCCACGAGGGGTAGCATGACGGGGGGTGGGGTAGATGGGGTAGCTCGACGGGGGGTGGGGTAAGCGCCAGAAACTCAGACCACCCACGAGGGGTAGCATGACGGGGGGTGGGGTAGATGGGGTAGCTCGACGGGGGGTGGGGTAAGCGCCAGAAACCCCCTTTCTACTCTACTGACAAGACATTATAGATATGCTTCCTTTCTTCTCCCATCTGACACTCGGGAAGGAAAATGAACTTTTAAACCTGACGTCATGGAAAAAAGGGGGCACAGCAGCCTATTGAATCTGAACCTCGCTGTCCAGTCCGCTCATGATTGCAGTTCACAATTACACTATAACGACAATAATAAACTCGGTGGGCGTAAAAGCAAGCCCTAGCTTGAAGTCGTCCTTAAAACAAGTTCCAAAAAAAGTCCAAAAACCCCACCAATAATTATTATGTAGCCTACCCGTTTAATAGTCTCGCCAGTGGTCTTTTATCAGCTCATTAAATTGCATTGCTAATGTTTTCGTTGGATTATTTCATGGATTTTTGTTGGATTTGAAAGAGAGAAAGAAAATTTTATGTTCCATATAGGTGAATTTTCGGCCTTTTCACCCACTTTTACAACTAACCCATTTGTTGATTTTGTTTGATTTTTTTTTAGTATTAGTTGGACTATTTCAGTGTTACTTTCCACATTCACTTTGTAATACTTCGTCATAGCAAAAAATAAACCATTGTTTTTACTTGTTAATTAGTTTCGTTTGTGTGTACCTACTGTATGTATAGACTGGCAATGGCTTAGTGCCGAAACGGGTAGCTTTTATATATAGTTTCTGGTAATACTTGACAACGTTAATATATTTATATTATTTACTTGTAGCCTGTAGGTATTATATTCACTTCTTGATAATTGCGCGATTACATATTTTAGTCTTTGGGGGAAGCTAGTCTTTACTAGGCTTCACTTACGCTCCAATGGATACATTATTTAGTAAAAACCGCGTAAGTCCTACCAGTTAACATCAATATTATCTGCCACTAACATAGTTTTGATATGGTTCAAAACTTTGAGTCTACAAACTGAAATCTGAAACCTACCAATGTGTCACTAACACTTGCTTGACTGGAGGCCAATCACAAACTCTGCTGATTTGGCGGGGAATTCAAAACGACCTTTCTCTCCTTTATGCGGAGCTCGAGCAACATTTTGTTTAGGTAGTTTGGAAATTCGCCTTTAGTAGTTTTGATATTTTCCAAGTTTCATTTCCCCCGTGGCTGACGTACCCCCCCCCACCCCCCCCCCCCGTCAACTCTGGCCCCTTATTTGGCCCCCTTTGGCCCCTCTTCATCATTCATTCCCTATCTCATTATTAAATCCATCTTACTTTTGCTGAATTTCTAAATTGGTTCTATTCTTCTTCTTCTTCTTCTCGTGCCTCTTCTGTTGAAGATTGGCACCCGACCGCGCTAGCATGGCACTACATTAGGGCTATTTCTTGTAATGCAGAAAGACTCGTCTTATTTTGGATAAGCATACTGTCATAATAAGTAGAATTCCACCCTAAATGGCATCAACTTACTGCATTGTTAAATTGTGTTACAATGTTACAGATTAGAAGACCATATTACTTCGTTTTATTGAACTTGGAAATGTAGCAATTTATAATGAAACTAAGTAGGATTCTGTAGTTCAGTTGGTTGGCGTGAAGGTTTGGTAACGTAAACATGAAGTCCAAGTATCACTTATCTATTTTGTCAGTATTGCGGCGAATGCGTTGCCTCATCACGCCTCACCGAGTTTATTTACCATGCATTGGAGGGTTTTGCAAGAGTGGAAAAGATTTATATACGTGGTGTAAAATTCAAATTTGTACATGTCTGCAGTTACTTACAGAGTCGTTCTTTATAATTGACTGGAAACAGTGCAGGCCACTTCTGTAGACGGGATTCTTCATATCTTGAACCTGGAGACGAACCTTGATGGTATCGAATGGGTGCCCCACCACTACTCCTGCGCAACCTATAAAAAAAATGAAGTAATGATAAATAAATTAATACGTGACTTCAGAAAATGCTCTATTTGGTATTTTGTCAGCAATAAGGTCAGAAAAAGCATTTCTCCCGTACCTGGGAAGGTAAGGTATCCATTAGGGTTGGGTAAACCCAGGCTGGAAAAAATTTCCTTTCATGTCGCGTCTCGAACCTCGGCGTTCCGTTTCACAGTCTAAATAAGAGTGTTCTTAAGAGAGTGTACATTCCTTCAAAATTCGGTACTAAAATACGGTACTTCTTATTACTTATTTAATTTAATTACCAAAGCAAGTTCTTAAAGATTTGGATCATTTAAGTTGTAGCAGACTGCTTTATGTAACATATAATAGGGTAATATTAATTTTTGGTTTTATAATTAATAATTATATAATTATTTTTATTTTATATATATTATTTTTTAATTAATTATATAATTTTATAATTTTACGTCAAATTTCAGCCCTCAAAAATGTTGATGAAAAACTACGGTACAAAATTTAAAAAATACCCTATTTCATTATATTATTTATATTATATTTAAAGTAGTCTTCTTAAATTTTGACAAACTTAAATGAGCCAAATCTTTAATAACTTGCTTAGTTAATTAAATAAAAAAGTCAGAAGTAACCAATAAAATGCTGCCAATGCGTACACTCTCAATTGATTGCTTTTTTTTAGAATTAAACATGTAACTCGTATATCAAGTTTCACGGTTCAGCGGCCCAATTATGGCGATTATAACATCGGGGTTAATATAATACCCTGGTATTAAAAATGTAAACAAGATAATTTTACAATGGTGCTATTCAAAATTTGTTTGTTTACTGTTTTAATCCCAGGAGTAAGTTAACACCAATCGCCATGATCAGGCCGCAGAGCAATGAAAATTATGACAGGTTAAATTCTAAACTTTCGCTTGACTCATTGGAGTGGAATGTCTGTGAATAGAACCTCCTGCTGAGGATTTTAGGGTCAGCGAACGTGCTGTGCATGTATCTGCTTGCTGCTGTGCTGAGAGGGCTACAGCAGATGATAACCTCTTCTGAGCTGCCACAATCATCCTTAATGATCCAATGATTCTTGACTGAATATTTTACAGCACAGAATTGACCTCTACGTCAAAGTTGATAGATTTTAGCCCCAACACGTTTAACTTATGACGTTATAGTTCAATTTTCATGGAAAAATCTTGAGATATCGTATCATAAAAATATTAGAATTCAGCTATATGAGTAAATCTATTATAGAATAACGTTATATTTAGCGATTGGAATATGAAATTGAGCCTCGTTAAGTCGTACTGTTGGCGCAATATTGTTCTCCCAACGTGGCATGAAAAAATATACATGTGTTGGTCGTCGTTTTGCGTCATTATTGCGTCATTCTACAATATATTATGGTATGGAGGTATGAACGTTGACACGAGCTATGGAGAACAGAATCAGTGCATTGAAATGTAAATATACAGATAAATGCTGGGCATAACCTGAAGAGATCGTGTGCCTAATGCTGAGGTCCTGAGGTGAATTGATACAGAAGCCGAGTTGCTGCTGTTGGTTAAGAAACGGAAACTAACGGTCATGTGATGAGGAACGAAAGGTATCGCTAATCCAGGAGAAGACAGAAAGACAGAGGGCTCCCAGACGATTTTCCTTCCACTTCATAGACAGCAAGATTGCATAACTTTATTCCTGCTAAGGAGGCAGATTTTCCTAGTTTCCTACCGTCTTACCTCCGATGCATCCAGCTAAGAAATCCATTGCCATTTTGAGCACTTGTTTTTTCTATCAACAACAACACACGGGTTAAAAAAGTCACTAGGGGTATATAGTTCCCAATATTTACAAAATTGGGGGGCCCGGGGGACTAGGAGGTCCAAGGTGACTCAAGTGTATATCTGACCACCGTGGCACTTCTAGGGTTGACGAGGGCGCGATTAAGGGGGCGGCAGGGGCGGCTGAAAAGTAACATTCCAATTCCCACGTGTCTGAAACAAAGAAAAGGACAAAAGTCAAAAAACGCTACTGTGGTCCGACCGGAAGGCATTTTCAGGATGGGATTAAAGAACATAATAGATTCCAGCATACATTCCTTCAAGCATAAAATGTCTGTCTAACCGACGCTTTTACATTAGAGGTGTCATTGTTCTTGAAATCACTCTCCACCACACTGACATGATTCCCAAGTCTTTAACCGTCTTTTACTCTGGAACTTCATCCCAACTAAGATTAGAGAATCCAGGGACGGTTTCCGAAAAAGTTTTCGGGGGGGGGGGGGCGGTGACCTGAAAAATATCTCTTCATTTCCTTCAAAAGTCCATTCTATCTAGTATAAAGCTATTTTTCTCGGGGGGGGGGGGGGGACCACCCCCACCGCCCCCCACAAGGATCCGTCCCTGAGGGAATCTATAACCGTTACTACCGTCAGGTCGAGTTTAAGAGCTCACTTTATGACGCATATGCAGATGGATGTGTGCCATTCTTTTTTTCCTGTATTTCCTATTAATTAATTAGTATACGTAGGTACTGTAATAGATGGTAATGGGAAACAATAATTGTTAGATGGTTAAATTTCGGCTTCCTTGGTTATCCATAACCTAAAGAACTATATTGATCGATTGGACGATTGCATAGCCTAGAGCGGGTAGACCAATAACGGTTAATATTTCACAGCATAATGGCAACTTAAAAATATTTTTTTCTTTCATAACCAAACCTTGTTTGGAAATGCAACCGGTTTGGGTTTTTTACTCTACAAAGGCGGCTGTTCCACTTGCCAAAAATACGTCATTATTTTGTGCTTCAATAGTTGATGAGATTTTTACTCTATATTATAGAAACAAAAATCTCATCAATTATTCATGCACAAATGACGAAATATTGACAAGTGGAATAGCCGCCTTAGCACCGAAAACATACCAGATGTTAGAAAGCATCGATAGGAAGGTTCCTCAAAATAACAATTTTTTTGTAATTTTTCATGAAAATTTAACCTTTCTTTCTGCACTCAGAACCAAACTATCAAGGAGTGACCTAGTGGGTATTGTTCACATTGAGAATGACAACGATATACAGTATGTGATTTAAAAGAAATAGTTGGAGCTGTTTTCGAGAAATAATTTTTTTTAGCCTTTTTTCAGTCTTTGGGGGGTAAAACACCCCATAACTGAGTTAACACAAATTAGAAAAATTTCCGAGATTTGATTTATGTTCACCTACATGCCATTCATCAAAATCCATCGATCAAGTAGTTTGCCAAAAAAGCGATGAGCCGACAGACAATTGGTTCCTGGGACCTCAAAACATGTAAATCGGTTGAAATCTCTAAATCGAAAATGTCAACCATCACAAAGCTTTTCTTATACCTACTAACTAAAAAAAAATCGAACTTATAGTAGATTCCATGAAAGCAGGGACGATTTCAGAAAAAGTTTTCGGGGGGGGGGCGGTGACCTGAAAAATATCGCGTTTCCCTTACTTGAGTAACAATTTCTCTTCATTTCCTTCAAAAGTCCATTCTATCTAGTATAAAGCTATTTTTCTCGGGGGGGGGGGGGGGCGGTCACCCCCCCCCCCAAGGATCCGTCCCTGCATGAAAGCCAACTGAAATGTATATGATATGCATCGTTAAATTTCATTTACAAATAAAATATACCGTCTCCAATTGGATGTGAACTAGCAGCCCCTCGGTTGTTCGGTGCATGCATTCAATTGCGATGGTTAGCGCCGCCATCAAAGGCGTAGTTACCGAGGCAACTATAATTTTCACTACTACAATATAACACCACAAACAAACTGACCACTGTGGGGCTACAAATGCCGATAAACTGGCCGTATATCTTCTATTGAACGAGTAAACAAATTGATAAAAACGTTGCTGTTGGTTCATCACCTACCGTAGTCAGATTATTAAGTTTTAATTAAAGAACGTGTGCGAGTGAACCCGTACATGCTTTCCTATTTATCAATATTAGTATAGGTATTAAGGTATTTTATTAATCAAAAAACATAATACAATTAAGAAATATCAAAGGGCCACACCAAGTGCACTCTGTGAAGGGGACTTGCGTTGTGGCCCTTATAACTATTACAAAACAAAAACATTACAAAACAATAATTATAATTAAATCTTAGAATATTTTATCTAGGCCTATTTATTTATAATTATGTTAAATTTTATTTTTACATTATCGCTTCAAAATATCTTTAAGTTCAGTAAAAGGCATATTATAAATTATTTTTTTGTGATTGATCCGAGGTACCGAGGTAAATTATATGAGTAGTTCCATTGTAAATAATTGTCTTTTTTCCCTGGTCGGAATTGATCGATGTGTAACTGCTTATTAAATGTAAGATATGCAAATCTCCCAAATTTAATTATAATAAATATATAATTTTCAGGCATCGGCTTATCAGCTGCAACCACGTCATTCGGCCTTTCGTCTCTCGATTCCGCCTTTATCATCCAGTTTGCTGACGTTAAGCTGCCGGAGGCCGTCAATATTGTCATCTATCCATCTTCCCTCGGTCTCCCCATTGATTCAATGTTTTGGATCTTAACACTGGCCATTCTTTCGACATGACCCAGCCCTATGAGTCTACCTGCTTTTATGTCGTTAGTAATGTGTGGCTTCCCGTGTAGTACTTCCAGTTTTGCGTTAGCTCCTATCCTCCATTCATCAGGGTCTCTGACCACCCAAAGAATTTTTGGAAATTCTGAGAAACTTTTAATGTTCTCTACCAGTGAATGCAAGGTACCCATTACGGTACGGTTCTATGCTGAATAAATAAATAATTTTATTTTTATTTTTATTTTATTTTTTTAAAGATTAATCGCTTACAAACAATTTAATGAATGTATCCGATTGACCTTTTCAGTTGCCTCTGTAGGTTATTACCTGTGTACCTGAGTACGACACGACTCCGATTGCATGGCGTGTAAAGACAAGTGCAAGCACGTTACCACCTGGCCATCGAAGTATAATTTATGTATTCAATCCATTGCAGTATTATTTGGTATACGAGTATATACAGGTATTATAATACTGACATCAAAATAACTTTTTGGTAGATAACCTATCAAGCATGACGAATCTTGTCAATTAGAGCATATAGGCATAGGATGTAGAATGAACTGTGTTTGTCGGGGCTTGCGGTCCAGCGGTTGAGACGTCACCCCGGTTAGGCGTAGATCGTGGGTTCGAAACCCGCCAAGTCAAATTTGGGGTCTGGGCCACATGGTTAGGTTAAGGTTTTTTGAATTTGAAGGGGGGCCCAGCACGGGAACCAGTCCTTTGGGATCCCCCCTTTACAAATATAAAATTGTCTCTGTCTCTACAATAATAACCTACAACTACTACTGATGCTTATGCCATAAGTGATAAATACAATAAAAATAATAAGTCACATAATGCAAATAGGCTTGTTAGTCAGCAGTAATTTGAAATTCTGCAGGGAGTAGTAGCAAGCATCGAGCAAAAAATTCTTTAGTAATTGGCAAATGGCTAAGTGGCAGCTATGGATTTCAGGATCCTGGATATTGTAGACAGCAAGATGTTTTCTATCATTGAAAGGATTTTTTTCCCATTTAGATAGTGTTTCGAACCCCGGCTATCCAGTACATAGTCCCTAGTCACAACTAGACTACGGTACGCCTATTTCTAATAAAACGTTGCAACACTTTTTGAACTTACTGTTATTACGATATTATTATTACATTGTTGATGAAGAGCAATTTTGTCCATCAACGTTAAACTCTGCTTTACTACAGAGAGTTCTGTAACCTATTGTCAAACGCATAGACTTTAGTTTTCAATTTTACATTTAGCTATCTAATACGATAAGTGAGATAGGATAATGTATCGTCTGGCTGCCTATATTGAAGCAGCTTCTCTTGCCACGTTATCAAGTTGGTCGGTCCTGGTTTGAGACATGGTATCCAAGATGAAAGGGTAAAAAAATATCCTGTTCCCAAATAAAATTGGAGTTGGCTGTTGGGTAGAACATTAATTGTTCGTTTCCTGTCGACTGATCTGTTCATAGCTCTCTGGATCCATTCTATAACTGTGTTGGTAGAAAAGGGAAAATGGCAAAATGGGAAAATAGAGAAATAGCTCAGCGTGAGGATACCTCCCCCAACCATAGAAATAGAAAAATCTAACCTAACTTACCTGACTTACCTAGAAAGGTTCTTTGAGTTCGGCTATTAGCTTATGAACATCTGCTGCAGTCCACCTCTTGCCACATGAAATGAAATGAAATGAAATGAAATGAAATGAAATGAAATGAAATGAAATGAAATGAAATGAAATGAAATGAAATGAAATGAAATGAAATGAAATGAAATGAAATTAATGAAATGAAATGAAATTAATGAAATGAAATGAAATGAAATGAAATTAATGAAATGAAATGAAATGAAATTAATGAAATGAAATGAAATGAAATGAAATTAATGAAAGCCCGGTGCAAAAGACGAAACAGATAATCCGTGCGACTGAATGACAGTGCAATACAATAATCAAATGGTGGGGTAATAAGCTTAGAAACAATATTTTTCTATATATTAATTGGTAGAAAGTTTCTAATTGTGTTCAAGGCATGTAAACATTTATAAATTTGGCTACAGGTTTTATTTACATGGACTGACCAGTTGAGTTGTGGGTCTAAATACACTCCTAGAGTTTTCACACCAATGACACCATCTTGTTTAAAGGTTATTACCGTACTTCACCGTTTATAATAATCGTTGTTTCCTCCAGTTTCCTACTTTCCTTTAGGGTAAACGAACCCCTATTGTAAAATTATGCTGACTTGGTGAGAGATGAGAGGTTAATAGTGCGACATAGAAAGAAAGAAAGATCGAAAGAAAAAAGTGTCTTTATTTTCCTCATGGGCGAATTTTGGGCCTTCCTGCCCCCTCGTACAACTAACTCATAATAAATAATACAAAGTTATATAAAATTACAAATTTAACTGAAAAATAGGAAAATATTACAAAATTAAAATTAACAGACCATTTACACACCATTCACACACCATACATACCCGTAAAATAGTCATGACATGCACCTTTAATCTTCTTTAACCTCTTTCATTTCTTATAGCAGAGTTTCAAAGCCTCACCACCTGTACCGAAAAAGAAGTGGGATGCGTGGATTGGAGAGGATAATAGGTATAGTTAATTAGTAAAAGGATAATGGGTATAGTAGGAAACGATAATAGGTATAGTAGGAAAGGAGAACAAGTATAGTAGGAAAGGATGATAAGTATAGTAGGAAAGGAAAATAGGTATACCTATATTACTATACATAGTAGGAAAATATAATAGGTATAGTAGGAAAGGATAATAGCTATAGTAGGAAAGGATAATATGTATAGTAGGAAAGGATGATAAGTATAGTAGGAAAGGAAAATAGGTATACCTATATTACTATACATAGTAGGAAAATATAATAGGCATAGTAGGAAAGGATAGTACCATCTATAGTAATTTAGGAGGGGCTTGTTTGTACTGCACGTATATGCAAACTGACTAACGTACATATTCAGAGACGATGACGTATTTGATACCAAACGGCCTATCCATATTTTGTTGTGGAATTTTCCGACATTTTTTTTCGAGTTCAACAGCAGTCAAGTGCATTGCTCCCGTATGTTGTAAACAATCACGTAACCATTGAAAACACATGGAATCTTGTACATTAGAAAAAGGAAGTCATGAAAAAATGGACGCGGGAACTGGATTTGAACCTGAGTCTCGACTACCCCGGCAAACGGAGACTCGCATGGCCATCGGAAGGAGAGAAATTCAGGGGGAGGGGGGGGGGGGGCAAGTAAGTCGCATGGTATTAAAATTGATGTAATGATATAAAAAAGAAACTAAATACTAAGACATAGATTTCCAAATATTTTGAATAGTCCATTCTTTCATGTCTTCTTTTCTCTAACTCGGGCATACCATAGAGCCATACGCAATTACACCCCAAGCTTACCGATTTAACTAACAAAGATGGAAACCGAAATTAGTGGGTTTGGAAAAAAACTGGTCTGGCGAGGTTCAAATCTCGCTTTTTCGAAAGTTTTTTCTCCAGTTTTTTCTAAACCCTGTAATTTCTGTTACAACGAAGAGGTTGCCTCTTCAACAGTAATTAGTTTAATGTCAGTGTTATATACCATATAATACTGCAATATAATAAAGGTGGGGCAGACCCATGCTAGGCCGTAGCCATGGGGTTCAACCCCCCCCCCCCTCCCCAAATGAAATGGCTTGACACCAGATAGAATCGGATTTTGAGTTGAAAAATAAAAACTACTATGTAATAACCAATGAAATTTCTCAACCCCCCCCCCCCGAAACAAAAAAATCCTGGCTACGGTCTTGGACCCATGCAAAAGTGACATGTTCGGTTACATAAGCTTATGCAATATAAAAATGTACTATAATATGGTAAGTTACTTACTGCATTTTTAAGACCGCTGTTTCATTTACACTGAAGCCACCATTTTGGACAAAAAATGAGAGCAAGAATAGCGAATTCTGGTTAAATGCGTTATCTGAAAACAATAAAATCTCAAATTATCATAGGTATTCCATTAAATTGCAGAACAATGTAAGAATATGCTAATGAGAAGAACCTGGCTGTACGTTTGATCACCCTAGAGCAGCGGTTCTTATACTTTTTGGAGCCACGGACCCCTGTCAAAAAATATTTTTGGAAATGAAAAAAAGGAACAATTCATATTTAAATTTAAAAAAAAAAGTTATAGTACCGGGGAAGACAAAATAACAAACAATACCTTAAAAAAGTCGGCAACACACATAAGTATGCCCTTAACACACACAGTAAATAATACATTGAAGACGGGAATTTTTCCAGATACACTAAAAAATACAAAATCGGAACCTTATGGACATAAGTAATTACCGTTTAATTTCTTTATTATCTAATATAAGTAAAATTTCCGAAAGAATCATACACATGAAAATCGAAACAAAATCTGAAAAATTTAATCTATTGTCACCAAATCAATTTGGAATTAGGAAACGACGCGGAACAAACGAGGCAATCAACAACTTGGTACAAAAAACTTTACAAAGCTCGCGAAAAACAACAGCATTGGTTAAGTATCGCACTTGACTTACAGAAAGCATTCGACACAATACCGCACGACAGATTAATAATAAAATTAGACAAACTTGGAATACGTCGAGTTGCATCGAAATTAATTAAAAATGATTTAACCAATAGAATTCAACGAACTAGAATAGCAAATGAACTCAGTGTCGAAAAAATTATCTCCTCGGTCTACCCCAAGGTACTGTTTTAGCACCCCTAATATTTTCACTTTTTATAAGCGATTTATTGACCCTAAAAACCAATGGCTCAATTTCCGCGTTTGCAGATGATACTATAATTACATGTGTTGAGTCCAGCCAGGAACTACAACGAGAAGCAAATGCAGACTTCGGTTTAGTACAGAAATGGCTAAAAGAAAACTACCTAAATCTTAACCTAGCAAAAACCAATTTTATAAATTTTTCTAATAAAAATAACAGTCAGAATGTCACGGTAAACAATGTCACTCAATCCAGTGCCATTAAATATCTAGGTCTACTAAACACCCGACTTCTTTCATGGTCCACAAAAACACAGTTATACAAAACTCTAGTGAAACCTGTACTTCTATATGGCGCCGAATCATGGACATTGACTGATCGGGACCGGAGAATGCTTTCGGTTTTCGAAAATAAAATGCTCCGCAGGATCTTTGGAGGTACCGTCATCAACGGACTCTGGCGAATCCGATGCAACGCCGAAATCCATCGGCTCTACAATGCCCTCAGCGTCATTGACGATCTTAGAGCAAAAAGGCTACAATGGATAGGACATGTGCACCGGATGCCGGACCACAGACTCCCAAAGGCCGTGTGGGAAGCAATCCCCTCGGAAGAAGACCAAGAGGAAGACCTAGGCGAAGATGGGCGGACCAGTTCCAGGAGGACCTCCTTCGAGTTGGCGTCGAGGGAGCAGATTGGACAGCGGCTGCTGAGGATCGACAAAGATGGAGGGAAGTTGTCAGAGCGGCCAAAAGTCCCCCTGGGCTGATCGCGCCTAATTAAGTCAATTCAAGTAAGTCACTAATTGATGATAAGTTGAAATGGGAAGACCACATAGTATACGTTACAAAAACTTCGAAAGACTATCTACAAATTTCTACAACTTAAAAATATAGCGAACAAAACTGCTAAAAACAATCGACCATTTTAGGCAAATGGCTGCGAACAGAAGTTACTAACAAACCGGAATTAACTATTTACTAACTACCCATTATAGCAAACTGATACAACTAACCTGAATTGATTAGGAACTACTACTAACCAACAATTATTTAATTATTTATATGCGATTGAATTACATGTACATCTAAAAGCGAAACCGCACACAGGCTGACTGAAGCATTGCGGTATATAATTTTATTGTCGTGTACACTCTGCATCGAAATTAGATCAATATAATAATAATAATAATAATATTTATATAAATACATTTATTGGTACTTTCTACTACATGTCTGCTACTAAGTTTAGTACACGATTCCGTAATGAATGTCGTTACAGACTGACCTACTGCGCACCCCTGACACACATTCCTAAAGAATCAAATCTTCGAATTTATTACTTCAGTCTTCAAGTAAAAGTCAGTTTTCTGTGCATCTGTGAACCTATTTTGCCGTTTAGTATTAACTTATTCCTGGGTTAAAAATGTCAAAAAACCAATTTTGAATAGCACTTTCCAATGTAAAATTATCTTGTTTACATTTTTAATCCCAGGTGAAGATTAAAAATAATCGCCATAGTAGGCTCACTGATCCCTTTATAGTATATAGTATAGATGCGGTACCTACCAATAACTCAGAATATTAAAAATAAATAAAAAATAAAAAATAAATAAAACGACGAAGGCACTGAATATTACAGCTATAATAACAGTATTGAAAACTACATTTTTGATTGCCTTACCCTGATTGGGATTATTCAATTTTATTTTTATAGGATGCGGTAACTGATGGGAAACTGTTGTCATATTTCGTATGCATTAGCTTGGTAATTTTCGATTTAAAAGTCACTGTGAAGACACTTCCTACATTTTCTGGCCATGCTTCGGAGGGCATGTAAAGCAGGCGGTCCCGGGCTTTCTTAGTTGAGTGTAAGAGAGGGCTTTATAGCCCTAACTCCGCTAGGTTGGCTTAGTAATAGAACAAAAAAGTCTTATTTATTTATTTATTTATTTATAAGACTGGGGGGCGTCTGTACATTACGCCTAGCATAATTTATTTTTATACGAATTGAACTGAACGCTACTAGAGAACCCGTTCATTCTTTCCTACTTCTTCTCTTCTTCAAGTTACTGCCGGATGGCTGGTTGGCAGCAACATGTGGCATCGATGCCTCCACTCCTCTCGATTCTGGCGCGCCCCCTTCAGCTCCACGTATATGACTTGGCGCCGACATCCTCCATAACTTGCTGCAGATACTCGTTTCTTGGACGCCCTTCCCTACTTATCAATCGGTATCATATAGTACTATAAATTGTATTGTCCAAGGCCGTAGCCAGGATTTTTTTTCGGGGGGGTTTTAGAAAATTCATTGGATAATACATAGTGGTTTTTATTTTTCCTATCAAAATATCAAAATCCGATTCTATCTAGTATCAAGCCATTTCATTTCGGGGGGGGGGGGGGGGTTGAACCCTCCTTGGCTACGGCCTTGGTATTGTCAATTTATCTAAGTTAAATAATTTATTTACGGCTGAAACGAGTTTCCTTATCATAAAACCTTGGGTTGTTTGATAGAAATGTTATATTTCTCAGAAGAGACAATACGCTAACATATCGTATAATACTGATACATACCTATCTAATAATAGTGGCCCATGGTGCAATACATTACGGTCTGAGTTTCTTAATTTTCTTAATTTTTGACGGACATTTCGTAGAGATATTTTTTTAGAATTCCATTGAAATCTCAAAATCGAAAATTTCGGCCATCACAAAGCCTTCCTTATACTATTGTGTAACGCTTATATAAGTAAGCAATAATTAAGAGGCAGCCTGCGGGGGGAAATTATATATTTTCGATCATAGAGTTACCAATTAGGTCATATGCTCGTCTTTAGGATAAAATTCGTTACTTTACATTTTGAAAAAGTATGTAGGTAGCGTCTGGCTTCAGTAATGGAGCTGAGGTAGGCCTACAAAAATTATTTTTAAATTTTATTATTTTACGGTTTTTTAAATTTTGTTGTGTCTTCCCCAGTTGATTTCCATAAATAACCTATGCAGACCTTGCGTATAGGCGTGCATAGTCGTATTTATTATTATTATTATTTTTTTATAAAAAAAAATATCATAACAGCTATGGCCACAACTATTGATTTGCCTATTAGCAAAAGCAATCCTGTCCACCCAGGTCGATTTTTCAGAAACCGCAAAAAACTGCTGTGCCGCAATGCCATGAGGTATAACATTACAGTTTTTAAAGCTAATTTTAACAGTATTAGAATTGCTTTTGCGTCTCAATATCTGATTCATCGGATAGAGTATTGAAAAATTAAAAAAATGGCGCGAATATCTCAAAACTTAAAAAAAATGGAGAGGATTGCTTTTGCTAATAGGCAACTCAATTATAACTTATACCGGTGCAGTAGTCTTTTTCGGTTTGTCCAGAGGGTAACTCCTCTTATTTCTCGAGATACGTACTCTGGGCTTGGGGTAAAAGTAGATACTCATTTAAAAACAAAATCATCAATTTGATTCCTGGCTGTGTTATAGCGCAGGTCCGTAATAACCAGGGGGGAGAGCAACAGCTCCAATTTCTTTTGACTGTATACTAGATAAAATTGAACTTTACAGACGTGCGAAAGTTAATTACATACTATAGAATCCCAGTCCTCCCCGAAACTGAATCCTTGTTACGGACCTGTTATAGTGTCAGTGGCGTTAATAACACCCCCGGGGTGCGAGGTCGCAGTATTTCTGAGAGGTGTACTGCGGCTCCCAAAAATAATAAAATCATTTAGAAATCTACGTAATTCATAAAAATCCCTTTCGTCTCTGGCCGATCAGGAGCAGGGAGATTCCGCAGACCCTGCTTTTCCTCTACACTACAAGCACGTAGCCAGGATTTTACTTCGGGGGGGGGGGGGCTACTACCAGGGGGTCCGGGGGGGGGGGGGTATGGAATAGCCCCAATGAAACGGCGGGTCTTTTATTAATAAATCAGCTCCATAATAATATATACAAAAAACTCATTTCACTCATTTACGTGCCTGCTACGCTACTTACGCTATGCACTATGTAATAACAAATAAAAAATATTTAATTATTTTCCCGACTACAACATCAACACCCAAAACACTCTTGTGTTCCAAATTTCGAGCCACAATGCCGACTATAAACTTTTATTAATAAAATTATTTTCACTTTGACTGGATGCCATCTTAAAATGGTTGATTTGTCCAAAAAAGTAGTGGTTACCATTATCGTAGATAATAATACGGATTTTCAGTCAAATTTTAATTCATTCCTCTGCGACCAATATTAACTGAGACATGAATTATACAAGGTTTCAATCGACCGCCATCTTGTAACTTAATAGTGGATCTAGCTGGTTAACGAACTCGATCAAGGCATTTGTATGATCAATTTTCGTTCTAAGTTTCATCAAAATCGGATAATATTTACGGAAGTTAGAGTGTTTCCTAACATCGATATACATATACGTACGTATATATACAGTATTATATTGATATATATATAACATTTTAGGCTCAGGGGGTCATGAAATGAAAAGGTGTGTAGAAATTTTCCGAAAGTCGAACATTGGTCACCATCTCAATAGGTAGATGAATCTCCCTAAAATATTCAATTTCAATTTGTTATCCATGTTGACTGTAATGCCACTATTGACTATCACTCATAAAAAAGATGACATATAAAGGCAATGTAAGGCGTACCAAAGGTCATGCGGGGGGGGGGGCAGCAGAAGTTATTTACGCCACTGTGTAGTGTAAGCATTAACGGCAGCCCTGACCGCAGATTCTGTATTCAGGAGGGTTGTCAGCTAGCTGAGACAGAAATAACAAATTATAGGGCAAGTTGCTGACACTGACAGCTGATTTGTGGCCTATATTTCCACAATTTATTGATATTTTTCCCTGTTTAGCAACATATTCTCTAGCTAGGCGACAGTGAAAATGGATATAGCCTACTACTTCTGTAGTTTGGTATGGAGAAAGGAATTCAAGAGCTGTGGCCAATTGGTGTAAGTGCATGAATGATTTTTGCTAATTTAAAAAAAAAAATAGAACTTTTTATTGTTTCTATTACTAAGCCAACCTAGCGGAGTTAGGGCTATGGAGCCCTCTCTTGCACTCAACTAGGAAAGCCCGGGCCCACCTGCTCTACATGCCCTCCGAAGCATGACCAGAAAATGTAGCCATTGTGGGACTCAAACCAACAACCTTTCGGGTGAAAGTCAGAGTCCGTACCACTACGCTACATGTCCTGTGGTTATTTTCACGGTTCTACGTTCGTTTTTTCACGTGAAAAACGACTTTTCACAAAAAAACGCGTAGTGTTGTGGGGGTACTTTTTTCTCAACATTATTAATTTGTATACATTAGAATTTAGAGTACCTATATAAATAAATAAATGTAAATAAATAAGTATTGACTTGCAAATAAACCTAAAAGTCCAATGAAATGTAAATCTTATACCAAAAATTTGATTTGATTTTTCTTCCTCTTTTTCTTTAAATGCTTCTTCTATCATGACAATTTGGATCCTGAAAACTGCTGCTCTAAAAGGGAATTCTTGCTCTTGCCAAACCACTGCCTCCGGTTTTTCAACCAGGGCGTTCTTCTTCTGCCGGGAGCCCTCTGTCCTTCTATCTTCCCTTGGATGATTACGTATGCATACATGTATACATGACGTTTTTTTCTTCTTTGGGCTAACTCAATGTCGGGGGGGGGGGGGGGGGTTTCATTTAAGTAAGTACCGGTAAGTAATTAGTAATAGTAATAAGTAAGTAAGTATATTTATTGGTGTAGTTTCATTTCTAACCTGTGGTCACAAGGGCACACCCATTTTATTGCAATTTTAGCTCTTTGACTCCTTAAAGCCACTAAAACCGATGCCTGGAGCTGATGGCATAATAAGGGCTCCAATTTTCTCTCCTACATTTTTCCAATACGTATTCCTCTGCGGGGGGTTCAGAGCTACAATTGTCATCTGGTTCCCGGCTGGGGCCCCCCAGTTTCGCTGCTTACAAGTCCGTTTTTGGCTTGAAATGGATTTACAACGGAGATTTGATCAGTTTTCTTATCAAAAGGTCAGCTATCGGGTCAGACTAGCTGTAATGCGTCAGCAATGTGATTGGTTGCTATGCTCCTCTGATTTATTTCCTGATTAAAAATATCATGGTGGCCTGCTGACTGATAAAGGTCGCGTTCGAATTGTCTGCGATAAGCAGTATGCTAGTATTATGTGCAATTAACATCAGATGATCTACCATGGCGATTATTTTTAGCTTCTTGGGCGGTTGGTAATGTGAAGGTGACTACGATATTAGAAGGCAAAGTTGTGCTCTTAAGTTGTTCTGTTTACATTTGAAGCCATGGAGTGGGTTGGGAATAGTCGTCTTACTATCAGGATAGTCACGTCATGTAGAGAAGTGGTACAGACTCCGACTTTCACCCGAATGGTTGTTGGTTCGAGTCCCACACTTGCTACATTTTCTGGCCATGCTTCGGAGGGCATGCAGAGCAGGCGGTCCCGGGCTTTCCTAGTTGAATATAAGAGAGGGCTTATAGCCCTTACTCCGCTAATTTGGCTTAGTAATAGAACAAAGAAAAGTCAATATTTATTTATTTATTTACTTTCTTTGTTTTTGGTATATAATTGCGGGACCGCTATCAATATGGCGGCTAGTGGACCTGCACAAGATAAGTACGCAATTCGACTGTGTGAGTGGCCTACATAAGCTAAGTACAGAGTTTTGACCGGGTCCTCGTATCCATTTTACTATGCTGCAATGTTTAATACTTCGATATTTTTAAGTCAATTTAATTTCTATGAGGTGTATGCAATGTGTCTAATAAGAGACGGCCTGTTGTAATATTTTCCAAATAAATAAATGACCCATTTGTTGTTGTTTTGCAGTATACTGTCACTTTTGCCAACCCAGCCCAGTACAGCCAGCACTTAAAAATAAACAAGAAATACAAATAAATAACCATTTATTTGCAAACCGATCTAAAAGTCCAATAAAATGCTAATCTTTTTCTGAAAGTTTGAGTACAATTTAAAGTCCTTCATGGTAGAATAATTTTGTTTTGCAAAACTGTCGAAACATAACATCCTGCAGATTTATAGACAATTACAATCTAATTATAAAAGAAAACAAAAAAAGCATGAAATGAAAACTAATTCTACTACTACAATCTGTAGTTACATTTCTTCTCATTTGTGATACTTCATTGGCAACTCTACGTTTATAGAAAAAATATGAAAGTATACTCGTGTTCTTTCATTGTAATGAACAAACAAAAATTATTTTGTTGGCAAAGATTAATGGCAATGGTGTAGGTACTATTTAACCAAGGGTTAGCTGGAGTTGCATTGCCTGCTGTGTTAATAGTCATAGAGGCATGTCATAGTCATAGAGGCATGTCATAGTCATAGAGGCATGTCATAGTCATAGAGGCTCCCTTAACCCAAAATTAGTCTTTTAATAAAACTTGTTATAATAAATAATGCTAGTTAAACCCAAATAATTGTCAAAGAGAAATTTATGAATGAAACCCATTAATGTTAGTATAAAACCCTGAAAGAACTACAGGGGGAAAACCACCTTATCAACGATTTGAGACTTGAAGACTTGAGACCTGAACAGATGATGCAGCATGCGAAATTTCCTCTTCTCTTCGGGTTGAGCAAGTTTAAAATCGTTGATTAGGTGTAACGGTGCTAGTGGGTTTCCTTCTGTAGATGCTAACAACATTATTGGGTTTCTTTGACAAAGTAAATGTCTGAATATACAGTAACTATTAGTTGGGGCTTCCAAGGCCGTGCCAGGTTTTGATTTCGGGGGGGGGGGGGGGTCCGATTTTTTTAACATAAATTATTAATAAATTAATGGAGAAATTCTTCAAACCATACAGGTTTACATACAAAAATATTTATTTCGGGGGGGGGGGGGAGAGGGGGCCCGGATCCCATGGACCACCCCCCTGGGCACGGCCATGGGTTTTTCTAACTCTAGTTATTATAAAATGTTTTATTAAAACAGTCAGGACATGTAGAGTTGTGGTACAGAGTCCAACTTTCACCCGAAAGGTAGTTGGTTCGAGTCCCACACTTGCTACATTTTCTGGCCATGTAAAGCAGGCGGCCCCGATTTTTCCTAGTTGAGTGTAAGAGAGGGCTTTATAGCCCGCTAACTCCTCTAGTTTGGCTTAGTATTAGAATTAAAAAAAGTCAATATTTATTATTTATCTAAAACACTATTTTTTTACTTGTTCAGCTCTATGACCCTTATTTCTGTTGCATTTCGACTTTGCGTAAATATTGTATATTGGTCCGATTCCCTACTATAAGCATATTTATGAGTTTTTAGTGCCACCACCGTGTACCAATGCATGACGTTATAATTCCTTATTGAGACTTATCAATTGACAATGGAACTACCCTAAGTGTAAATCCGAGCGACTTCCCCTGGTCGGTTCAGTCATATTACCAGACAAAATTGTTATAGTCTATTTATTTACATTTTTCTGATCTTCACTAATATCCTGTATGCAATCTGTACGGAAGAGGTTCCGAAATGCAGGCTACCCATTGAGACATTGTAACAAAATCATCTAAATTTTCAATAATACAAGAACTTACGTGGAAAACACGAATGCTAATTCCGTATTGCTCAAGTAAAATGAAAATCACTACAAGCTATGATAAATGGCTAAAAACAATGGTTGTGGAGGAAAGCAATCACAGTACTAAATGCTGGTTAGATGCCGGCAAATCTATAGTGATAATCCAGTGCACTATGACCTTTGATGTCATTATTAATTTGACCCTATAGCGTTTGCCCTTTAAATAAGAGATACAGAAATACAGTACATATACAGTATTTGGCGAAGTGTAGTTCCTATCTAGGTAGGCAATGAATGCTATATTTAGTACATTCTGTAAATAAATAATGTCATTAATTAGACATGGTGCCGTAACATGGGTGCTCACTGGATGCCGCTGATTGCATAATAGATTTATAAAATCTCATTAGGATGTTCATTATTTTTTTTATTTTTAAAAAGACGCGTTTTGGAAAGAGCACTTACTGCCGTTGAATACTAGACGGGCTCCTAAAGTGCTGATGCCAAAGGTCTCGATGTTAGTAGTCCAGCCACCTTCACAGCTGCTTATTCAGTGTCTATCTGCTGGCTCGTAAATACAGGTATATGAAAGATTTAAAGCGCATATATATATAGGGGGATGGGGGGGGGCAACGAGGTGCCTGGAGGTAGTAGACAAAACATCAAGATAAACGAGATCCACTTCACAAAAGCCCAAAGAATTCGGTGAATTGGGCACGGGGAGCTACTGGTTGAACACCGCGATCCAACCTTCGTATACAGAGTGAGAATGGAGGGCAGAAGCAGGCCACGAAACCGATACAAGGACTAGGTGAAATAGTAGTTGTAATTTTTTTTGAAGAACTTTCTATGGACCCAAGCCTATTTATAGTGGCCCATAGGACCCTTGTCCAATGCCAACTACCCCATGGACTTCGGACATTATTTGTATTGTTTCTTTATGAATTTTTGGCCATTGGCAAACTGGTATACGTTCTACAAGCTACAAGCGATAATGGACAAGCTGAGACAAGCTTAACATTGATGACGAGGTGGAATAGGACATGTGGACTTCTTATAGTGGGCTCCTGAAAGCTGGATTGCTGACTTTTTCACGTGACGCAAGAACATAATATTAGCAGGTTAGAAGGTATGAAGTCAAAATTTAGTTAGGCTGTTAAAACAGAAAACGAAAGGATAAGTAGGTCGTTAAAAAAAAAAAAAAAAAAATCGATTAGACAGGAAAAAGTGAAAAGTAAAGGAGACGAAAACATTGCTCCCACCAATTACGGCAATTAGGAGGACATAACAATAGGAGGTCGAGGCCCGAGGGTGGCATTGGAGGAAACGGAACAATGTTGTAGCTAGATGTCTCAACAGAGTCTCTAATCTTGTTTCCAGAATTTTGGCTGAATTGGATTCCTTAGCCTCCATATGAATACGCTAATGCAGCATTTCTGAAGCCATACATGGATTTAAATTAAATTCGGCATGTGGATTCATGAAAACCATTTTTTATGTCTCGGGACTTTTTTTTTCTGTTTTGGGCTAACTCAGTGTCGGTGAGTTTTTATTAATTGGTGAAGTTTAACTTCTGTCGTGCCAACGGCCATACCATGTTGAATCAACCAAAACAGGGCCTGTTCCAAACTGCGGCAAACTTGGTAGTGTGCAGCGTTGGCAGGGGAACATAGTGGGACATGATAACGTGCTGAGACTATAGTAGCTCTAGTCTGAGTGCGTGGTGAGTCTTGGTCACCTCCGAATTAGTCGTGTGACTTTATTATGTTCTCCAAGTGGTTCGGAATCCACTATAACCAGGAGGCACACCCTGTCAGTCAACTCCCCTTTCCCCAAGGTGAAAGAGCCGGCCCTAGGGTACCTCAAGTTAATTAACTGACTCACTCCCCCCGCCAGCCTGACAGGGTTGCTTAAAGCAGAAATGCTGAAAGCAGGCGTTGGAAAACAAACAAAACTTCTATCGTCTGGTCACTGGCACACACCTATTTAAGTTGTTTTAATTTTTTTTTTAATTTCCGGGGCCGCTGGCCACGTCTCCGAACACTAGCCTTTGTAAATCCGTAACAGGTGTCTCTGATTAAAAAAAATACTTTTGGCGCGCTCAAATGTCCTATCTCTCCTGTTAAGGATTCTGTTCAGGGAACTATCATAGGACTCAGTGCAAACGTTTTTAGTCGATTAATCATTGCGTAGCCTAGGTCAAGAGTGCACCACTAAACCACTTGATAATTTATTTCATCATGATATGTTGCGCGTCAATTATATAAAAAAAAGCATGTTACAGCAATCTAGACTATTTTATTTGAACACAAGAACTTGGAAAACATTATGGGTCATTATCGCATCAGTTCCCGTCATAAAGCAAAAAATCTGGACTTCCCCAGAAGTCCCAATGGGGACGCCCTGATTATGGTAAAAACTGTACATGTTTGGAAAAATAAAGAATTATTATTATTATTATTATTATTATTATTATTATTAGAGTACCTACAAAAAATTAGAAGTGTAGAAGACTTAGATAACTTGTAGCACTTTGGTAAAAATGTTGCAACTTTCTCTAAAAACACTGAAAATAAGATTAAGAGTGAAAATGAAAATTTTTTTGAGCAGTTTTATTGTAGGAAAGTCGATGTAATGGAAAAAGACATAAGAATGATGAATTCTAATTGTAAAGACATTAGAGTACTGCACCTTAATATAAGAAGCTTAAAAAAATACTACAATGAGTTAGAAATATTAAAAACACAAGTAAACCCTGAAATAATATCGATATGTGAAACGGATTTAAAAAGTTATGAGAAAGATTTATATAACTTGCACAATTACAATAAATTTGATTTTTTTCGCTCAATACAAGAGGGGGAGGCATTTCTGTTTATATCAAGAAACATATTGAGGAGATAGTATTAGAAGATAATTATAATTCGATGGAAAAGGTAGTACTCAAACTACACATGGGAAAGAATACTTTTGTGAATGTACTAGCTATCTATAGGCTACATAAGCCACCTAAAGCTTTTATTGCGGAGCTTACTGACCTTGTAGAAAATAAATTGAATGGGAAAACTATTATAATTGGTGATATAAACTTAGATTTGATAAAAAACTCTACGACTAAAGCTGAATACTTGAATGTGCTAATAAGTAATGGGTTCATCCAATGCATAAATCTAGTAACAAGAGAAGAGTTTCGGGAGGGTGTGCTTAAACAATCATGCATTGATCATTGTTTTACAAGAAACATGAAAATAGTAGACTGACTATTTATACTAAAATTTCAGACCATTATCCAATTGTCATAGATTTGCAATTAAAGGAGCGTATAAAAATCTGCAACGTGCAGAAAAAAGTGCGACGATATAACGAAAATGAAATAAACCTTCGTATAAAGAACGAAAAATGGGAAATAAGTAATTTGAATGTGATTGACCCATCTGGAAAATATAACAGACTTAAAGAAAGATTTGCTCAAATTTACCAAGAAGCCGAACGGCTGGAAAGAATTTCAAAAAGTCGACCAGAATCGACGTGGGTTACGAGGAAAATAAAAGTGGAAATGCTGAAAAGAGACAAGTTGTTCGTAAAGTGGAAGAAACAAAGGGATAATTGGGAGAATAAATTATTATATAATAAGCAAAGAAACTATACAAACAAACTTATAAACAGTGCTAAAGCTAAATCAATATACATGGAATTGAAAGGTGCACGGAATGACATTAAAAGAACCTGGAATATAATAAACAAGATTACTGGCAGGAAAAGTAACACATCAATTGATGAGACGGTGGAAAGATACTTTAAAACCAACAATCAAGATTACAGTGACACAGCGGAATTGTTTCTGAAAACTTTTATTTCTGAAATCAAAAATACTGTAGTACATTGTAATAGACAACTCACAAAAATAAATGAAATTAAAAAGTCGGAAACCGTACTTAAATGGAAGAAAACTACAGCCGAGACTATTAATAACATTATATGTGAAATGAATAATGGAAAGTCACCGGTTACAGACAAGATAAGAGTAAAAGATTTAATGAAAAATGTGAAACTAAACCATATCATTGCGGAGGTGGTAAATGTTTCTCTGGCGAAAGGAGAAATACCAAATGAATTTAAATGGTCCATAGTGAGACCTATATATAAAGGGAAAAAACACGATGACCCAAAAAATTATAGGCCAATATCAATTCTAAATACAGTAGAGAAGGTGCTTGAAAAAGAAGTTCATCGGCAGCTCACCGACTATCTCTATGAAAATAAATTGCTATGTGAACATCAATATGGATTTCAGAAAAATAAAAGTGCAGAATTATGCCTGAGTGAATTTTGTGACTATATAAATGGGCAACTACACATTAATAACCATGTCTTAGTACTTTTTATTGACTACTCAAAGGCTTTTGACGTTTTAAGCAAAGAAGTGGTACTAGCACAATTGAAAAGCTTGGGAGTAGAGGATATCGAGATGGAATGGTTTGAAAACTATCTGACGGGGCGTCAAGTTGTCGTGAAAGTGTGTGACTCAACAAGTAACCCCGGAGACTGGGCAACAGGCGTACCACAAGGTAGTAAAATTGGCCAAATCCTCTACTTAGTAGCTACTAATAAAGTACTGCAAACATTGAGGAAAGGCAAGGGGTTTATGTTCGCCGATGATACGGCTATAGTAGTGGCCTGTAAGGAAATTAACAAAGCCAATAGCATTCTCCAAAAAGTAATTACAGATATTCAAAAGATATCTCATGATATTGGGCTCACAATAAATTGTGCAAAGACCAAAATAGTACATATAAGAAACAGGGGGCCTAAACAACGGAAAAGTAAGTTCACTTTCCATAAACATGAGTGCTTACACAATGATGAAAGCTCAACAAGATGCGAATGCAGCGATTTCATAGATATAGTTGAGGAGCATAAATATCTTGGTGTTTGGATTGATGGGAACTTTAACTGGCAAACACAAATTGACTCAGTGTGTAAAAAGCTAAGATCGGCAAGTGGAGTACTACATAAATTGAAATATGGAGTTCCTTTGAAAGCTAGAAAGATGGTGTACCATGCACTAGTGGAATCAGTTATCAGTTATGGGATCACATCATGAGGACGTGATAATAACACTTACATACAAAAAATACAAAAAATACAAGATAGAATTATAACTAATATGTATTCGGAAAAATTTAACAAAAAATACAATGATACATTTTCGAAATATCAACATGCTGAATTCTTAACGTGCAATAAAATCTTAAAATTTAAAATTATAAAACAAAATTATTTCGACGATAAATATAAAACAGCGGACAAAACTAGATATACGAGGCAACAACAAAGGTTACAGATACCAATTACATACAATAAATATGGGGACAGGGAAAATAATGTGCTAATAAAAAAATTGTTCAACGAAATCCCCCAAGCTATAAAAAATGAAGAAAAAATTGGGAAAGCAAAACAAGTAATAAAAAAATGGTTGCTAGAGACTCAATAGGCAAGACCTATTGAACCCACAATACCCTTAAAAAGTTGCAACATTTAGTGAAGAAGACGCCACCCCCGACAAGCGGAAGCTTTGGGGTGGTCGTGAATTGTAATTAGTCTATTTTTATTTTGAATTAATATAATCCCCTAGCTGGTGGAGTAACCAGTTAGGAAAAAAAAAAATATTATTATTATTATCTTGCCTTGTATCTTCTTCTTATTTTAAGAAGTTCGGTTATCTTAAGGTGGCTCATTCAGCTCGGAGGGACTTTTAGACGTAATATTGTAGTATTATATGGTAAATATGTAACACTGACATTAAATTAACTTTGGTTGAAGAGGTAACCTCCTCGTTAAAACCGAAATTAGAGGATAAAGGAAAAAACTTGACTAATGGGGTTAAAACCCACGATCTACACCTAACCGGGGCGTCAATTGTGGGTTCAGTCCCGCCAAGTTTTTTCTATATCTTCTAATTTCGGTTATCATCTCTTTTATCTGTTAGACACCATAAAGTCAGCCACGTTTCCTTCGCCAACCTTTGCTATTTCCTTTGATATTTCCCCGCATTTTACCTTACCGTCATCATTACTCGGCTATGATTTCTTCTTCATCTGAGGTCACTATCTCAACGATTGCTTGGCAGCAACTCCCTGCATATCATCCTCCAGCTCTTTCAGTCCTGCGCCTTCCTCTTTAGTTCTTAGAACGTTTGAGCTCCTTCGTCCTCCTTCAGTTGAACCATGAATTCCTTCTTCGGCCGCCCTCTTCTATTGGTTCCTTCCACTGTGCCCTCAATGACGGTGTGTACCATATTTTCGTGTCTTAATAAATGCCCTACCCATTTAGCTCTTCTAATTTTTAAATGAGGTAGCAGCTGTCTCTCTTCTTCAATAGCCTCTATCACTCTTTCATTAGTCACGTGGTCCCTCCACCCAAGGCCGTAGCCAAAGGGGGGGGGGGTTCAGCCCTCGATGAGCCTGCTCCTCCAGTCATCCCGGTTTTGTACAACGCTCCACCATCTACGAACTCCCAACTCGCGAAGGTGAGTTTCCAACTCATCCTTCCAGCCTTATCGAGGACGTACGGCCAGTCGTCTTCCTGTCTTGCTTACTTTGTACATCTTTCTCGGCATGCGGTCGTTTGACATTCTTACGACGTGTCCCAGCCATCTTATGTGTTGCGCTCTTATGAACAGGACTATGCCTTCTGAGTATTGCGTCTATTTCGGCGTTGCTCCTTATACGCCACTCTCCGTCTTCGCATAATGGTCCATAGATCCTTCATACTATCTTTCTTTCCAATACTCGTAGTTTGGCCAAACTTCCTGTAATGTTTTATGAATTATTACAGAAGTAGAACTAAGTTTAGTTTATAATAGTTTCGCGGGGTTTTTTTTTGGCGCTGCGTGGTGAACTAACTGATTTTGTCTGGGTATTTAGGATAAGATGTAAATGTAACAATAATGAAATGAAAGATGAATTAAAGGAATTTCTAAAAAGTGAAATTAGTCTTTGACCTTAAAACTTGAAGAATATAACACTTCCTTAGGCGCCCATTCCACCGACCGGCTAGGGCTATTTACAAAAACAGTGACGTGGTAGCAGACATTCAAGATTTAGGCGGGGTTTCCACCGACCTCGCATTGTAGAATTGACGGAAATGTTTATTTTCCTCTATGCCATAGTTAAAATTGATCAATGATCATACAGTAAAATCACAAACAAACTAAAATTAAAAAATGGCGTCATGGGATATGTTAAGTACAAACATTTTAATAGCTTTATATAAAAAGAAAAATTCTAATTTCCGTCAATGTCATTTGCATTCTGCAATGTGAGGTCGGTGGAAACGCCACTTAAGTCTTGAATGTCTACCATGTCTACCATGGCTACCACGTCACCGGTTTTGTAAATAGCCCTAGCCGGTCGGTGGAATGGGCGCCTAAGATGAATAATATAGATAGGATAAGGACAATAAGGTACATTCAGCAAGTACATGAGCAAAATGGGGGCCCACCTTTAATCATCGCGACAGCTCCACCACAGCAGCATTTAAGTCCAAAGTATTGAAGTTACTTTTAGCAAAGCAGTCTGAACAGCATTAGCCCAGGTTAAATGGTTAGGGATATGAATGATGGATGCATGTAAGTACGTATGTTAATATGATTGGGTAATTAAAATAGAATAAGAAATAATTATACTATATAACATGTAAAGGCAGTTTAGTGTAAGAAAGGGCCACTGGCCCTAACTACGCTGTTCAATAAAGACGATTTATTGCTTTCCAATTGATTATTATTGCTTTCCAATTTATACGTAGTATAAGGAAAGCTTTGTGACGGTCGAAATTTTTGATTCCGAGAATTCAACGGGTTTACACGTTTTGAGGTCCCAGGAACCCAAAAAAGTGGTTTTTACGAAATGTCTGTCTGTCTGTCTGTCTGTCTGTCTGTCGCTCTGTCTGTCTGTTCATTGATTTCCGGGCAAACTACTCGATGAATTTCGATTAAATTTGGCATGTAGGTTTATAAAATTCATGCCTCGGGACCATTTTTATTTTATTTTGGGCTAACTCAATTTGGGGGGGGGGGGGGGTTTATTCTCGAAAAATTCCCAAAAAACGTCTAAAAAAATTATTTCTCAAAAACGGCTCCAACGATTTCTTTTAAATTCACATATGTCGTAGTCGTTATTAATGTTTATAAAATGCGGGGGGTCGCTTGCCCCTTGATAGTTTGCTTCTGGGGGTAAAAAAATAAAAATAACTAAATTGTAATGAAAAATGACTAAAAAATAATTTTTCTGCGAAACCTGATGATTTCTAACTTTAGACATGTTTTAGGTGTTAAATTGAGTAACGAAACCGGACAGTTTGCTTACCCAAAAAACTGTTGAGTTTTGTGGAAAAAAATGTTTTTTTTTTAAATTGAAAGCAAATTCACGCTCAAATGCATTGCGTGCCCTGCCATTATTGCTGTGTGGGAATATGTTGGCCTGACCTATGTAGAATTTACGTCACCTTCAGTGACGTCAGGTGGACGACTCCGCCCCCCCCCCCTCTCCCGTGATATCCGAAATTTAACCATAGGAAAATTATTTACCATGAAATTAATCATTTTCTCTCTCTACTAATCGATAAATTGGAAAGCATGTTCGAGTAAACTCGGACCGGTTCTTATTATTATTAATCAACATTGCGTTCTAGAGGTTGTCTTTGGGTTGGTATTGAGAGGAATTATTCGAGATTGATTGGAAACAACATGGCAGAAGAGTTATTTCAGCAAATTTAATTAATTCTCACTTCAATATTGGCAAAATGATTCTTTGAACAGCTCCTAATACCTACAAAATATTGAAACTTTGATGTTAGGTACCTCAAAGCTATTGCTAATCAATACAGTACGATAATGTGAAACGTATTTCAAATGTGAAAGTAGGCGACGTACGCCAGAAATCGCCATATATTCATTAATTCACACGTCTGTTCGTCCGTCGGGTCGAGGTTATTCGGATGCATTCATTGAATAGTATGCATGCGAATAATCTTTATTTAAAAAAAAAGCTGTGGCTTAAATAATAGTCTATAATATACTGTATGCGGTCATGTATTATTAGTTTCAAAAAAAGTTGACATCGAGGTCCGAGGACGTATATGCCTACTAGTTTTTGGCCATAAATTCATGAGGAAACAATACTATAATATACTTATTCATTATACTACTGATTAAACGAAAACTTAAATGCTGGACTGCCTCCTTGTTACTGCGCAACTTGTTACTAATAATGTCCAAAAGTCGTTGGCATTGGGCTGGGTTCAATGAAATGAAATGAAATTATAATAGGCCATTTTAACCACAGACAGTACAAAATAAAAGTTACTGCATGTGCTCGGCACCGTCAAAAATTATAAATAGCTATATACATATATAGACTTAAAAAAAAAACTACATACAATCATCAATAATACATCAATACAATCCTTTTCCATTAAAATCCACAACTTAATAATAATAAACAATATAGGCACTTATGACTGTGATGGGAATGTCAGGATGGAGGGAGGTTGGTCGCTAGAAATTCATTGACAGAGTAGGGGTAACAACTCACTAGGAGACCCTTTACCTTGCTCTTGAAAACGTTACGGCTAATGTTATCTCTTTTTAGACCATGTGGGAGCATGTTGAAAAGCCTAGAACCAAGTTGGGAGGGTCCCTTTAGTACTTTAGTGAGCCTAACGGGTCCCAAGTGAATGTCACCCCTTCTCCGTGTGTGATAATGGTGAACCTCACAATTTTTAAACCCCAGTCCCTCCCTTCTGACATAAATTAGCAGGTCTAGTATAAAAAGGGCAGGGAGAGTGAGTATCCCCAAACAAGGGAAAAGTGATCAGCATGACACACGCTGGTCCGATACTCCTGGACCCTTCTACGTAGGCCTACGTGCATAAAAAGCCGAAAATAATATTATAGTATAAAATAATAAATAATAAATATACATTTATGTTAAATTATACAATCAATTAATCAACAAGTAATCGACAAGAAGGTATAAAGTAAAATCGTCAAAATATCGTCAAAATCAGGTAGTTCTATCATTGTCATTGTGCTAGTGCCTCAGTGACAGTGTAGAAAGCTTTCTCTAAGAGATGGTCTTTATGCAATTTAGGGAAGTTAGTAGCATTTCTCGCCGCTCTCAGTACAATCGGAAGTTTTCTAAGGTAGGCGAAACCTTGAATCCAGTCGCTCACACTTGGCTGCGCGTTGTGCTGGCCTTACAAGATATTTAATATTTAAGATATATGTAAAATGCATCTAAATATTTACAGGGGCTGTCATGATTTTTAATGTTTTGAAGTGAGGGCGACAACTGTAGAAATTTGTTGTTGTACTAATTCAGTAATGTTTTGAATGATTACATTTTTACTTTACTAACCTATTCAATCACCTCACTAATTAATCTAATAGGTCGAGTGACGACACGTCTCCGATCGCAAGGTGTGTAGACACTCGCACAAGTACAAGCACGCTACTACCTTGCCAACGAAATCGCTATTACAGGCACCTGTTGTCAGTGTTGTCCCATAATCCCTCAGACTCAGAGGTCAGGGTGAATCTGAGGCAGCATATAATAATCCTAACTAAACCCAAACACGCCATGCAAAGGGAATATAATGAGACTTACCCCAAAGAACAGGAGGTTGACTTGTCATGTCCTATACTCCGACGGAAACATATTCATAGCAGCGGTGCGCAGGCGAAATACATGTCCTCTGGATCCCTTCGGTCCCGCCGAGCCGGTCTCGTTATTCCGCATCAGGCTCACGTTATCCAATGGCCCGCCACCAACTTAGGCTCCCACTGGGAGCGGTCGTCAACAGGTTCAACTCACCAGGCCCGAAGGTCACGCCATCCAGAGGCGTACCGGCCAGAGGTGGCAGGTCATTGCGAGGCCCTTTGTCAAGACTTGACGAACGAAATGTAACATTCCCCGAGTGATAGAGGAGCAGACGACTCCCGAGCTGGCCCGAGTAGTGTGTGTATAATTTGCCCCCCCCCCCTTTCATAAAAGTGTAGAAAAATGGGAAAACCGTTGTCATGGACAAACGCAGCTTTTAAATTAATCATATTGATGTCCTTTGCGCATGAGACCTAAAGGAGAGGTGAGGTGCTTTGAAAAAATATACCTGAAATAGTGGGATTTTACGCATTTTGATAGCAGTAACATTTAGATTACAGGTCATGAATACGATTACAAACAAGTGGGGCCCGCGGGTGAAGTTTTGATTTTTTTGAGAAACATGTCTGAAATAATTGGGTTTTACGCATTTTGATTTTTGAGAGCAGTAAAAGTTTGATCCTTCTGGCGATAAATATAATTGCAACCCAGGGGGACCCGGGAGCCTCCCCCGGGTGAAATTTCTTGAAAAATCTTGAAAAAATTAATAATTCATATATTTTTATTTTATTTAGGCCTACATTTATTATGACTATTCGTTAAAGTAATCTATAATATAAAAATGAATCGCAAAATGTGTTAGTAAGCGCATAACTCAACAACGCCAGGACCAATTTGGACAATTCTTTTTTTTAAATGTTCACTGAAGTTCAGCGATGGTTTTTACGGCGAAAAAAAATCAAATAATTGCCGGAAAAACCCTAAAAACAGCCCTTTTCTTTTTCCCATACAAAGGTTTTCAAACTAAAACGTTGAGTCAATTTGAGCTTTATGTTTCGCTTATAAGCGAAATACTCTGCTTTGCCTGTGTCCGGACCTAAAAAAAGGAACATTACAAAAGAATGGTGAGCCTTCCATATCCAGAACCTAAGTGCAGGGGACTGTTCTACAGGGATCACGAGTTGTGGAGTGCCGCTGTGCCGGTACCTGCTTGGTTTGGCCACTACGACCATTCTCTGGTGTCATGCGAGCTCCGAAGGGGCGAGCTGCCGCCCGCCGCAGGCACTAGGGCAAAAGGCGAAGGGGTCCCAAGCCCCGCTTGTATATTATAAAATCAAACATCTTACAAAAGTAGATTTTACGTATCATACGTGAATATATCATTAGGAAGGTCGATAAATAATGCAATTATTATTAGGCTATCTAACTAATATTATTATTTTGAATATTAATTAGTCTGTAGACCTTTGGACTCGGTTTCGTATTTCGGTTAAGAAGACTACAGCAGCCTACTTCTACTTTATATGCAACACCTTTTTCGGCAAGAGAGAAGTTGAACGGAAGACAAAGACCAGAGTCCAACAAGCCATCTTGGAGCCGATTCTTCTCTATGGGAGAGAAAGCAGGACACCTTCAACAAGCGACCTGAGTAAAATAAACGCGACTCAGATGATGTCAATAATACGGATTGCTAGTCGTACAAGGTTGGACCAAATCCGAAATAACCGCAGCAGACAAGACCGGCAAGTGGTTTTCATAGAGAAAAGAATGGAGAACAAGCAGCTGCAATGGTTCGGCCACGTCCAATGGCATTGGCGTAAATTCCCAAAATTTCGGCAGGGGGGGAGGGGACTTTAGGACCCCAAGACTTTGATTTACTAGAAGTTTGCTCAGGTACCTAGTCAGCTCATTCTCTATGCAAGACGGCCAAATTGCTGAACGTGTTCTAACTGGTGGTCGGAAGGGGTGGGAGACTTTTGCCAAATAATGGCGCGCATGCATTCAACTTCCAGGTATAAGTAATCAATGCACCCCCGGATAAAATAAAAAGAAAAATAAGCCGAAAATAGTGAGGTTTTATGCATCTTGCAAGCAGTACAGTTTTGATTTTACCAACGAAGAGGGGGCCGGGGGTCACCCCCTGAGAATTTTTTTGAAAAAATAGGCATGAATTATTGGCATTTTAAGTAATATTTTTTGTTTGTTATTGTGGATAGTATGCCTTAGCTTCCATAACGTCTTTGTCGCCAGAAATCCTGGGGGGGGGGGCTACGGGTGCCCCTGGGAGGGGGGCTACCCCCCTATATCCACCATGGTACTACCACTACAACACTGCACTGTCAAGTCTACTTCGGGCAATCCGAGCACGCCTTCCACTCTTCAACCACAACATATCCATCATTGGCTGCAAGGTGAGCACAATTGGACAAAAATAGACGTGCCTATTGGCCGAAACTGACTCTTTATTGAAGTAGATAGGGCAGCTAGCACCAGAAGCTTTAAAGAAATACAATATATCCTTCATCTTCTACTTCGAATGCCTCTTCTATCAAAGATTGGCGATCATCATGGCAATTGTATCTATCATTAAACCAATAAACATACTATACTCCCCAAAAGGGAGTCAGTGATGTGGAGTATCGAATGTACATAGCCATAATGACCGTACTGTAGGGATTTGTAATGCAGAGGTTTCCCGTTGCCTTCTGAATCCTTATGCTGTTGACTTTTCATTGAGTTCCTTTGGGGCAAGTTTCCCAACCCTAGGACAAATGAGTGCCCTGAAAAGACTGATTTTTTTTTTCGCTTGTCGCGGCTCAAACTCCCCTAACTCTGTTCTGTCGCCTTCACCCATTCCCATCTTAACCAGCAGGAGGTATAGATAAGAGATGTTTGCGTCTTCGTCTCTGAGACCATAAGACATGACTCAGAAGTTCAGCTACTTTGAAGACACGTTGGGGGGGGGGGGCTAGGGGGCTAATGCCCCACCTTCTTCTCTCTACTCAATACTCATCCACAAAAGTTGAGCTTACGTATTAAACCAGTCTGAGTTCAGACTAGGCTTACATATATATCCAGAACAGTACAAGCATATAGCCCAAAGTTTATTAAAGATTTCTTAATGAAGGGGGAGAAATTTTGGGGGCTACGGGTTGGAGGAGAGAGGGGGGGGGGGGGGTAATGCAACCGCTAGAAATGCGTGGGAAATTTGTCAGTTGTGGAAAGTTGCCGCATTAGGGCGGAAACCGAAACTGCTATGCCACTTTACAAACCAAGCAAACAAGCAGTGACGTCTTTTCCGGTTGCTAAGAACAATAGAATATTATCTTTGTTGTTCCGCCTACACACTGCTCTTGTTTTTAGGCTATAGAATATTCTGTCTTATTAAAAGCAAATTTTTGGTTCCATCTCAGCTTTCGTTGCTGCTGAAATGGGTCAGCCGAAGCAAAGGCTTTGTATCAGGCTGAGCACCTAAAGCGTGTTCGAGTTATAACTACGCCTATAAAAGGGCAATTTTGAGACAATTATTGAAAAAACTTCGAATTGGCAGTAAATATTGCATAGACATAAATGAGATGTCATAAAGCAGAAGCCATGCCTCGGAGGGAATTTAAAGCAGGCGGTTCCGGGTTTTCCTTTCCAAGAGAAGGCTTTATTTAGCCCTAACTCCGTTAGGTTGGCTTAGTAATAGAAGAAAAAGTCAATATTTATTTATTTATTCATTTATTTAGAAGAGATTAGCCTTAAAAACCTACTTATGGACAGTTATGGTGACCCAGTGGATTTCGGACATTATTTGTATTGTTGCCGTACGAATTTTTGGCCATTGGCATACTGGTATACGTTCTCGATGTCAACCTACACTGGCTACAAGTGATAATGGACAAGCTGAGACAAGCTTACCATTGACGCAATGAAACAGGCGAAAGCATGACTTAACCAAGAACAGAAACGAGTCTTACACTCACCCTCACACGCTTAGGCATGATCAAGGCCCAGGGGGTACATCTTTGTAATTCAAGTTGTAAATGTACCTTGCATTACATATTTCTTTTAAAATAAATACGAGTACATGGATATTATAACTCGCTAATAACAAGACATGTAGCGTAGTGGTACGGACTTTCACCCGAAATGTTGTTGGTTCGAGTCCCACACTGGCTACATTTTCTGGCCATGCTTCGGAGGGCATGTAAAGCAGGTGGTCTCGGGCTTTCCCAGTTGAGTGTAAGAGAGGGCTTTATAGCCCTAACTCCGCTGGGTTGGCTTAGTAATAGAAACAATAAAAAGTCCTTATTTATTTATATATATTTATTTACTAACATGAATCGACCCCACAGTATTGGAACAACCTGACTTCCATACTGTCCATTAATTTTTACAAATCAAGTTCAACAGGGCATGAGGACATCTTATTTATGGCTCTGCGGTCGGTATTTCCTGTACGTTATTTGTCTTGTTTTTACACCGTTAGATAATATTTATTGTTATCGAATTTGCCTTAATTTGGCGCCTTTTGGTCAAGAGACCCCGACCCTCAGTGGCGTAAATAATTTTTGCTGCCCCCCCCCCCCCCCCGCAAGACCTTTGGTGCCCCCCCCCCTGCAAGACCTTTGGAGCGCCCTACTGTGTCTCATTATTTCAACTTTTTTAATGAGTGACAGTCTGTCTATAGTAAATAAAAAAGTTTGTAGCATAAATAAAATAAAATAATGGAAAACGTACCAGAACAAAGTAACAGGAGAACAACAAGTCAGTTTCTTCAACTTTTATTAATAAGACGGACTCAGTACAACAGACAGTTGATCAATTTTAGATACATCTTGGGTTGTGTCGAGGATAAGGCTGCAATGCTGGGATGATTTAATGTCAGCTATATTTTTTTTTTTTAGCTCAAACCTGAAACTTGGAGCCGAAGCGCGCCCCCCAGCAATGCACCTCGGGGGTTGCGGGGGTGTTATTTACGCCACTAGACCCCTTGACCCCCTCAAAATGTAGAGCGACACTTCTCCCTTCACATTATTCAGCAATAATAGCCTTTGGAATTCCATGCCAGAAGAAACTGGGACAGGCGTTGTTTTTTGGGTGATTTAGGACAGCCTGCCATCAATTTCTGGGGAGTGACGTGTGGGAGTTAATGAATGAATGCCTGAGATATTTTTTTCTTTTATTGTTGTTTCTTTACAAGATGCAATGCATACTAATTTGTAAAAAAATCGGTTAGTCTGTAGAGCAGCCCTTCGGGGCAAAAGCTCGCCAGTTACAAATACGTTTTTCATTTCATTTTCATTTTCTGTGAAATTTGAGGTTATACTAAAATTGTATAGTTGAGTTTCCAACTGGAACACACTACTTTCTAGACTTTGTTGACATATTGTACATAAATAATCAATGTAATTATTTGGTTTGGAAATCAAAACAATCAAAATTTCTGTGTATTTATCACTAAATTTGGAACAGTCAGCCATCATTAAAAATAGGTATAAGCAGCAACGTTTTACCTACTTATATTAATATATATATATAGTTCTACTATAAAATTGTTATTGCCACTAATTTCTGTGTACTGTAGCTGGACAAGCAAAAGGGGCGCGTTTACAAACAAATACAGTAGCCTACCCGCACGACTGTGTATGGCCCCGTACCCCTAGCTTACGTCACGCCAACGTCTATTGCTAATGGAAGGCTTGTCTCAGCTTGTCCATTATTACTTGTACCCAGCGTAGGTTGACATTGAGGGCTTGTACGAGTTTCCAATGGCCAATAATTCGTGCGGAAACAATATAAATCATGTCCGAATATCCATGGGGTCGTTGGCAGATCGAGGGTCAATGGGACTCGTAGTCTATAAATGCCCTTCAATTAATAAGAACCGGTACGAGGGAACCCGTACATGCTTTCTATTTATCAATTAGTATAGGTAAATAATTTTCCTGGGGTTAAATTTTAGTTGACTGTGCTTTCCCATTTCCAAAGCACTGAATTGATCGATGTGACGAATTCATAGTCAAGAACCAATATAACACATATATTATACAGTATATGATATCATGAATTATCAATAATTTCTTCCAAAAAAATTTTTTTAATTCAACACCGAACCTATCCTGGGAAAGGACACCGTTCGGTTTTGTTACTCTATTTCACACATAAAATATACCTGAGATTAGAAAGCAATGATAGAAAGGTTCCGCAGACAAATTATCTTACAGTAGTTTTTCATGAAAATTGAGCGTTTTAATTTTTTGGCCACAGAACCAAACTATCAAGGGGCAAGTGACCTATGGGGTTTTGTTAACATTAATTACGACTACATTAATGTGAATTTAAAGAAAATGGTTGGAGAAAAACATTTTCAGCAGGTTTTTTTTATAGTTTTTGGAATGTAAAACCCCCCAAAATTGAGTGAGCCGAAATTCCGAAAAATAATTTTTGTAAATCTACATGCGAAATGCAAACTATTATCACAGCATGATATGTAAGTCCAACTAACCCTTAGGTAAATAGTTGACCAGTTTTAAAAGTGATAACCGAATCTATATTGTATGTAAAAATGAATCCCCATTTCCCTGTGTCACGGCATCACACGTGAACGGCTGGACCGATTTCACTATTATTTTTCTGTTGTGTTTCTTATTGTCAGGAGAAGGTTCTTTTGAAAGAAAAAATTTTAAAATGACCCTTTTCCAGAAATCAGAGCCTAATTTTCCCATTTTCGACCCTTATACATTGGTTTTCCTATGCTGCGGAAAACCCGATAAAAAAAATCCAGAACCACTACGGCTAAAATGGCTTCGTAGCGGTATTCGGTGAACCTTTGGCCAATTTTCCTCCCAAGTTTCCCATCTATGCCATACTTGACTGCTTCTGGATAACTCAAAAAGTAAAAACGTGCAACAACTCAAAATAATGCCCATTTCCGACGAAAAAAACGCAGGCGCAAGGGGGGCGGGAAAGCCCCGCTTGTAGAATTATATGGGTTAGTTGTAAGAGTAGGCCGAAAGGCCCAAAATTCGCCCTTATTGAAAATAAAGCCATTTTTCTTTCTTTCTTTCATTTTACGGTTTTCAGCGGTGCTGGAGGATGCTAAGCGGTGGTTCTCGTCCATCGTTGCTATCCCTGGAGACCAGGCGGTCGCTGTATGAGTTTCTACAGGAAGGCCTGCTGTCGGACGTTACACTCACTGTGGCCAACAATGAAACGTTCAACGCACACAAAATTATCTTAGCAACAGCTAGCGGCTACTTTAGGTGAGTCTCTTCTTCTTCTTCCCCCTTAGTGTCACGTGCGCAGCGTGAGGGGGTGGCCCCGAACCCATTTCCTGGGATCGCCCCGGTCGGACGCCAACGCCCTGAGCTCGAACATGGTTTTCCCACTTGCTCCGGCGAGTTGTTCTATCCTTTCCTCGAGGGCTGTCCTCAGTCTGCCGATGGGTCTTGCTTTCGCCAACCTCCGGGTGGTCCTATTCTTGTCCATCCTTTGGACGTGGCCGAACCATTGCAGCTGCTTGTTCTCCATTCTTCTCTCTATGGAATCCACTTGCAGGTCTTGTCTGATGCGGTCATTTCGGATTCGGTCCCACCATGTTGGACCAGCAATCCGTCTCAGGCACTTCATCTGAGTCGCTTTTATTTAACTCAGGTCACTTAGTTGAGTCTCGAGTTCACTAATAGGGCCTAGGTTAAGTCATGCTGAGGCCCGGTACTATTGAGTCAATTATAAGTCTGTCTTAGCTTGTCGATTGTAGTCGGTGTGGAATGGCATTGAGGAGGTGGCACCATGTCGCAAATTCCTGCGGACACTAAAATTCTACAGGTATATAGGAGAGATTGGAAATTCACTTTCCGACATTATTTCAGACATTATTTGCATTGTTTCCGTATGAATTTGGTATACGTCCTCGGTCTCAACCTACACCGGCTACTAACGATAATGGATGAACAAGCTGAGCTGAGGCAAGCTTACCATTGACGCATTGAAACAGGCAAAAGCATGACTTAACCGAGAACAGATACGAGTCCTCTTCAATTTAAGTTAAATGTCAGTGTTAAACAATGAAAATAAAGGAAGGAGGCATGAAAGGTTTGGGTTAAATGAGTAGGTATAACGAGAAGATCGTCCCTTTGAGTATTGTAGTGACGGTTTGACATAGGCTAAAAAGCAAAGCCATTGTGGATTTTATATATTAAAGTACCTTGATGCAGGCCGGCCGCCATACCAAGTTGAATCCAGCGGACCAGAGCAGGTTCAAAGCTGCAGATAAATTGGTCGTGTGCACAGTGCCGGTAGGGAAACATGGTAGGACTTGTCCTGGTCACCTCCGAACTAATCGTGTGACTTCACTGTGTTTCCCAAGTGGTTCGGAATCCACTATAATCAGGAGGTCCACTGGAGTCCTATGGGCCCACACGGTGGCCTGGGACTGTGTCAAACCATACTACTACTACCTTGATGCAGCCTCCTTCTACTTTCAAGTTTAAGCCATGGAATACTAACATAAAATGGGGTGACCCTGTCTAGTACCTATAGGTTAATATACATTAATGAAGACATACTCGTAAAAGTTTTGCTAAGCTTGTCGGGGGTGTGTAGGAACTTGGCTCGCGCGCTGCCGCGCGCGTTGATACCACATAATAGATCTATCGTAGTAGAGTTACTTGCTTCAAAATTCTCTAAATTTTGAATGACGGTAGTGTACACTACATGGTGAATATCTACGATGAAAGCTTCTTGCTAAAAATTCCTAATAGTTATTTATTCAAAGTTGCTAGGGGATATTGTAAATTTGTACGAACAGGAAAGAGCTTTTAGTATTTTACTGCCGAGTTTCGTTGTGAGGGGAGGGGGGGGGGTAATTAATTTCAAACCCCCATCTCTATTGCTTAGCCTAGCTGGTGGATATTAAATATTTCACATTTAATGCATTAGTGACTCAGGTATAATACTGTATATTACATATTGATATGAACACTTTCAAATATGAATTTAGATGGCCACGGTTCGAAATTCAGCATGAGAGGAAAATGTTCAACAAACTCTAAAAAAATTTTATAATATGTAATTTATAAAACTATCATTTTTTTTTTACTGTTAAGAGGATATGGTCACGTAGAAAATTGGCACCCCAAAATTAATTACTTTTCATTTTTTATTTAATTAACTCAACAAGTTATTAAAAATTTGGCTCATCCAAGTTGTAGAAGACTACTTCGTGCATCATATATCATATATATCATCAGGTATTTTTACTTTTCGGTTTTGTAATTCTTCCAAAAATCCCTGAATAAGCGTAATTTTAGTCCGTTGTGGTATTTATGAAAAAACTAAGGTACCAAAAATTTAATATTTCCTTTTACATGATGCATGAAGCAGTCTTCTACAATTTCCATGAGCCAAATCTTTAATTTAATTGCTCTGTTATAATCAAATAAAAAAATAAAAAGTCAATAAAAACAACAAATTTTGGGGTGCTCATTTTCTACGTAGCATATCCTCTTAACGCAGGTGCTATAAACCACGGTCCATGGATCACCGGTGGTCCACGGGTCAAAGTAAGAAATAAGAAAAGAAAACAGCTGGTTATTGGACATTTGAAAGAAAATAGTCAAGGCACTGAACTAAAAAATCCGACAGTTACTAGTCCTAAGCATGTTATAAAATAATAGCACGTGTATTCACAAACTACTTGATCTTGAACCTACGTAGAATATAACGATTTCCCTGTCAGATCCTTGGTCCACGGAAAATGATAAATCTAATGGCCCACGGACAAAAAAGGTTAGGATTACTTAGGAACTCCTGGATTAATGTGATTTGGTAAGGCAAACTATTCTATCCTAGGTGTCTAAAACAGTTTGCCTACCTTTCTGCAAGGTTATTTATTTATTTACCTTTGATGAATGTTATCAGAGAACTGAACTACGTTGAGCAGCTTCTGGAGTAGTTCGACGAGAATGATTGTTTTCGTTCGCCCCCACAGCAAAATGAGTATTATCCCCTCTCCCGGCTTTAGTGCTGGAGGTTGTATGTCCTAGTATCTTACCTTCACTGGTAGAAAAATCGCGACTGCCTAGCATTTTACAAGTCACAACATGTAAAAAGAGCAGTTTGTCAGTAAACAGTTGTGAGGTCTAGACCCTCGTTGGGTTGTCATGCAACGGCATCGCTGGGTCTGCTGTGGTTCTGAACAGGCAAACTTACCACAAACTTTGTGAAGTATGGGTTACTTTCATTTGACTTCATTCGCCTAACCTAACCTCTCCTGTCTGAATTCTATTTTCAGACTTCTCCACAACGTAAATCGACAAAGAAAGCGATATGCTCGCAACAAGTCTGCCACAGATATCCACTGTGTTGATGGGCCACCTCCTCGACTATACATGTACCTATCAACAAGGACAACGTAGTTGACCTCTTCATCTCTCCCTAAATGCACAGTATTTTATTTCAGGGCCCTTTTCACTACGAAACTCGGCAAAGAATGCGATGCGCACGCAAGTCTGCCGCAGATCTCCACTGAGATGATGGGCCACCTTCTCGACTACATGTACTTACGCAAGCTCGAAATCAATAAAGACAACGTGGTCGAAATATTCATCATAGCGGACTACCTGATCATTGACGGCGCTGTCGACCTCTGCTGTCAATTTCTCGTCTCGTTGCTGCAACCCCAGAATTGCATCCACCTCTGGAAGTTCGCAAGGTACGTCGAGGGTAGTTCACTTTGTTCCAGCGAGGTTGGCACGGTGGACCCTTGTTGCTGACGACTTGTTCATGGATGCTTCCGGAGAGTTTTTATGTGACTGGTATAAGCTTGTACCTTCTCCTAACCTTAAGGTAGAAGTCAAAATACTCCATCCCATGAAATGATCCCTTTTCCAATTTTTCGTAGGCAGGCATAATAACTCCTTACAGTAAAGTTGACTTTCAGATTCACGGTTAAGGTTGGAGCTCCCACCATCTTCGTCCGTTCATTTTCAAGTTATAAGCAGTAATTTTAAGTATACTCCTATTCAGCCTAGGCTTAGGGGCTCAACAGAACGACGCACATTGATTTCGTTCTATTTTCCTGCCTGTAAACATAGGACCTACAGCAATACGTTCCTGATCAACAAAACATGGGAATATATCATGGAGAGTTTCCTCACTATCATCGAGAGCGGCCCGTATTTAATGGACCTTGAAATCAGCGATCTGCTCACGATCCTGTCGTCTGATACTCTGAACGTCCGGTCCGAAGCCAAGGTCTGGGAAACTGCGGTCGACTGGATGGAGTATTTGGCTGGAAGAGGGGACCATGTTCTACAACTGATGAGGAGCGTCAGACTAGGGCTCCTTCCGGCAGAGTACTTCCTGGAGAAGGTACGGGATCACCCTCTGGTTCAGAAGAGTGAAAATTGTCGCCCGTTGGTCATCGATACTTTAAGGTACTTAATAATAGGAAGAGTAATTTGTTTGCATAATCAAATTCAGGTTGCATGAGCTTTTGCAGGACTTCATATACCGCTTAATAGGACGCTTAATATTTTTTTAATGATTATTATTACTTCCAAGGTATTAGGGAAGGTGGTCGTGCCCTTTCAATTTTTTATTGCTGTATAATTTGGTGTCCAAGCAGGTTGATCATCGTCATCATCATCTGCAATAAGCTCTTCTGAGCTGTCCTTCTGAGCTGTCCCTCTCCCTCTGATCGTTCAATACCTCCACCAAGCCCAGTCCCACCCCTGCCTTATGAGTTCATCTCAAGTTGGTTTTTGTATTGCTCTTTTTCTTTCCCCTCCTTCATCTAACCTCTATATCCCACCGGCTGCTATCCATTCTTTTTGCTTACAATCTCCCTCTCAAGTTGATGTCCCACCTATTTTTCAGAATGCTCTTCGATCTGGATGTCGTCGTAGAAGACTTCTCAGATGTGCTTCCTTTGGAACTGGCGCGTCCTAGACTTCCCCATCAAGTAATTTTTGCCGTGGGTGGCTGGTCAGGGGGAAGTCCTACTAACTGTATGGAAGCATATGATACCAGAGCTGATTGCTGGAGTCTGGTAGGTTACCTAGTAGTGTGAAAATTGGTAAATTGAAACCACCCTAGCGTAGTTAGGACCATTATCACAGGCTCTCTTTCACACTCAACTGGGGGGTCAGTAACAAGTACAATAATAGTATAAGAGCTTAAAACTAACCCTAATTACTTGTCACCCACCCATGCACACACATCCATTCATACACGCACTAATGCCTGGGCAGTTTGAATGAATCCTTGCCTACGCTGTTTTAGAAATTAGATGTTTCTTGATATGGGCCCTAATAATTGGCAATGATTTCAGCAGCGGTCGTCCGCAACTTTAGTTCACAAAGCCCGAAGTGGACCATACCATCCAGAAGCGTACACACTTCATGCCAATACGTGATTAATCATTTTAAATATATTACTATAACCTACAGCAAAAATGTGAAGAGTTTGCTTCAATCGTTTGGTAGAAGAAAACCCACGCTAGTTTTTAAAACACCTACGGTGCAACTTTTACAAAACACTCTATATTAATTTACCATAGCGCCAATAACCCATCGTTTGTTCAATTGTAGGTGCCACACACAGACCCAATGGGACCCCGTGCATACCATGGCACTGTAGTTTTGAATGAAGAAATTTACGTCATTGGTGGATACAACGGATTTGATTACTACAACAATTGCCGCTGTTTCAATGTCGTCACACAGCAATGGAGGGAAATTTCTCCTATGAACAAAAGCAGGTATGCTTAGGCTTCACTAATTACAAAGAGACAGATATAGCAGCCGGTTCAGAGTTGTCGCTATGAATGCTCATTGGAAACTCCATAACGAAAATGAGCAAAGCAAGTACGTCTCAGCCATTCAAAAGTACGTGTATAATGAGAAAGACCATTTCAGTCAGTTTGACAATTTATGGCCAAATATTGCATGCCAATGATCAATGATGAAGGATGTTACAGCCCATACAAACCACAAAGAAACAGCTTCAGCAGCCGGTTCAATACGACTTTCCAGTACACATTCTTTCAAGACAATGAATAAAAGTCTGCATGTTACAGCATCTACTAAATTCAAAAAGACAATGGTAGCAATCGATTGATAATTATTCCCTGCTACTATAGATATCAAATTTTATCGTACTGACGATGTTTTCAACGTATTGGATTAATCATGGTAGACTAGAATACTTTTTCTTACTTATCTACCTTGTTAGTACTCCTTTCAGGGTGTCAAGGGACTCCCAATTCATACAATTACACAATCTCTGTCGTTCGCACGATTTTTCTCTTGGACATGGGTTCAACCATGGAGCTTAAATCAAATGTATTTAATTCTACATCAAAAATACAAGATACAAATGAACAATTCCCAACCCCAAATGTTCCTAAGAATGTGTGGAACTTTATATAAAGATATGAATGAGGGAATTGTAGTGGATCCTAAGCCACTTGGCTAATTGGCTCTAACGATTGTTTTTAATCAGACCGAGGTGAAAATGTGGCGTGATGGGGCCCATGACTTTCCTGTCCACATCGTTATCCGCAACACTACGGTTTTCACACACAACTCAATTGTCACTTCATACAATTACCAAATCCCATGTGACTGGCAAGTCTGACAAGTCTGATAGGTTACTGGCAATGTCTACCAAGTACACGGTCATTGAGGCCAACAAACCTGTATATTGGATGCACAATGTTTTCAGATTGGTCAGACTGCAGACTGCTGCAGCAAGTCGAGTACCAATAAGAAGCACTGTGTTAACAGTGGTAGCTAGAAGTAGTAGTAGTAGCTGGTAGCCTAAAATACAATGCCTGTAAATATAAGTATTTGACGAAGATTTAATTTTTATTGTACCAGCTAATATCGAAAAATCCCCGCTTTGCAGATGTTATGTAAGTGTAACAGTTCTGGGGAGCCATATTTATGCCATGGGTGGCTACAACGGTCAACGCAGACAAAATACAGCCGAGCGGTATGATATCACAAGTAATCAATGGACAGTGATTGCGGAGATGAACAGTGCAAGATCTGATGCAAGCGCTACGGCCCTTAATGGTAACTTTGAATTATGTGTTATGGCTGTAGACGAGGTTGCATTAGGATTTGAGACATGTCACCGAGACTCCATTCCAGTGAAGAGAAGGTCACATCAGCCATTTGTCAGACTACATAAAGAGAAAATGCTCGGAGGCTGAGAGTTCAGGTGGATACATTACAAATATACTTGTAGAAAAGAACGTTGATCTAGTTCCCACTGCGTTATAACTTGAGATTTGTATTGTTGTGTATGCTTTTTAGGAAAAATCTATATTGTTGGAGGGTTCAACGGGCAGGAATGCATGAATTCAGCGGAAGTTTACGACCCCTCTACAGACGAATGGGTTCTGATCACGCCAATGATTGAGCGTCGCAGCGGCGTTTCCTGTACAGTTATAAATGACTGCCTCTACGTTCTCGGTAATCTTAGAATTCTACTTTACAGGAGCTATGTGACATTCGATCCCCCAAGAATATTTTTTGAATGGACACCTTTCCTAAAGTCGTGCATAGAGTAATAATATATTGTAGCATTTGTTTTATGGTAAATCATGCTGGTGTTAAACTAACATGGGTTGATGAGGCACCCTTCTCGTTTTTATTGTTCTTCTAATGCCTCTTCAATCGAAGATTAGCGATCATCATGGCAATTGTTTACTATTGTGACTATGCTACGAAATTGTACATAATGCTGTGGTTTCCCGTTGCGTTCTGCTTCCTTATACCGTTGCCTCTTCAATTGAGTTCCACTACCTTCTGGGTCAGTTTCCCAGAACAAAATACGAGTAGTACCCTTTGCAGAAAAGAATGTGTTTTTTGTTTACTCCAGCTCAATCTCGGTTCCCAGTCATCATCTTTTAAGTAACTTTATAATTATAGACACAGCAACTCTTTCATTAAAGATACTGGGGTTTCCCCCAGCAAAGTGCACGGAAAAACTAAATGACAAAGAATTAAAAATACCCTGTAATATAATGTATGAATTAATAGTCTTCTACAACTTGAAAGGACCAAATTTTTAATAACTTGCTGGAATAAAAAAATTAAGTATCGGATTTTGTGGTGCCAACTGGTGCCTAATTTATTATAATGTTCCATAGGTGGTTTTAACGGTCTCTCCCGAATGGCGTCAGGAGAAACTTATAATCCAGCGACTGGAATATGGAGAAATATACCCGATATGATACACGCAAGGAGCAATTTTGGAATATCGACCAGTGAAGATCTGTTGTACGTGATTGGTGGATTCAATGGAGTTACAACGACGGCTGACGTCGAGTGTTTTTCAATATCAACTAATGAATGGTCAGTTACTGTTACTGCAGTTATTATAGTTATGGTTACTACTAACTATATAATATAATAAATAACTAGGTTGACGTAGCCATAAATTCTCCAATAAACAGGCTCACTCATTTACTAAATGATCATGACACCTTAGATCCATTTATGCAAAGCTTGGAATTATTCAGAGGAACTTGTAACCAAATTTTATTGTAAGAATGGTAGTTAGGATATATTTATATATTACGTTGTTCTTTGGTAGTTAGGTAGGTTTTTTTTTATAAATTTAAATTATTTAATAAGAAGTTACAATAGGCTATAAACAGTAGGAATTTTTGTTGTTGTTGTTTTTTCGCTTTACATTATGTAATATTTATACACATAAGGGCTACGGCTGTGTGATGTAATAAAAATTTTTTCTATTCTATTCTATTCTAACAAGTCTAGTAGGACAGACGTGGACATTCTAGAGAGGTTCCCATCATCACTTGAATAGCCTCGGTATTACCGAGACCAAGGCCGTACCCGGGTTTTTGTATCGGCGGGGGTCCAAAAAAATGTTTTTACGTATTTTATTAATGAAAGTTCATTCTATTCAGTGTACAGCCCTTCTATTTCGGAGGGGGTTCGGACCCCTTGGACTTTGGCCACGGCCATGAGGCTGTGTGACAAGTTCTGTAAAGCACACTATCGAATGAGTTGCCGCACATTTGACCCAGTACACGGCTAACCCAGTCAGTTGTGATCCACGCGTGGGATCGTTTGTGTCTCTTGCATAGATTTCGTGGGCGTGGGTACCATTCCTCTGGAACAGCCACCCCCAAACTATGGCTGATATCACGAATCCTGAGTGAATAATGGGTTCAATATGCGGCACTCGATCCATCCCATGGTCTGGGTAGTGCATGGGTTGGGTGTGTGCTGCGTGGGTGCTGGACTTAATATGCGCCGGGCCTCAGGGTGGCTCCCCTAATCGTTGGTAAAGGTACGGGAAGTGGAATCCGAAGCGGACGCTTGCTCGTATGGGAATTGCTCCCAGTCTAATGGTCAGTTTTTAAATAGCTACTACATTGAATCTAGTGATCTCGCTAATAAATCTAGGCCATACAAATATTGATGCCCCTCAGCACCAAAGCATTAAAAAACACCACCCGCTGTACCTATATTTCAATTTGTATTCCAGGTACATTGTCCATTCTTTGAACATTGGACGTTCAGCACTATCAGCCTGTACTGTTTCGGACCTTGCTCATGTAAGCGCTTATGCCTTTCGGGGCAGGGAAAATATGTTTGTGGATCGCAGAGGCCACAATAACAGTCTTAGGTCTTCGGGGGCCAGCAGCAACAACAGCAATGTAAGCATCACTGCTGGTAGACAAGAGCGTCGCAATCAAGGGCGTGTAAGAAGAGCTTGAAAGTGAAATCGAACTACGTGTCCAACGTCAGCGCATTTCGGGGGAAGAGAAAATATGTTTGTCGACCGCAGAAGACACAATAACAGCTACAGGTCTTCAAGAGTCCTGAACCGCAGTAACAACAGCAATGCAACCATCACTGGTGGACAAGAGCGCCGCAATCAAGGACGCCCAAGAAGAGCTTGAATGTGAAATCAAACTTTATGAAGTCGCCAACATCAGCACATTTCGGTGGCAGGGAAAACCTGTTTAGTGATCGCAGAGGACACAATAACAGCCGCAGGTCTTCATGAGCCACAGATAGCTGTAAAAACAGAAATTCTAGCATCACTTACAGACGAAAACCTTTAACAATCAAGGACAAAAGCTTTATGATCTCAACAAACTTTATGCAGTCCAACAATGTCATCGTTTGCGGGGACAGGGAAAACGTATTTGTGGATCGTGGAGAACGAAAGTTTCAATAAGTCTTCAAGAGCTATAAGCAGTTACAACAGGAATGCTAGCATCATTGCACACATATCGCATCCGTATTACTATTTTTTGGTTCATAGGAGTTGTTAAATTTGACATTCATAGAGACAGAGAGAGTGAAAAATTAAACGGCGAATTGGGTAAGGTATTGACGTCTACGCTAAACTCGCCATCACTCAATCAATTTTTCCTTCACATCTTCCCCTCTCTTAAGTGTAGAGGTTGTCTATCCTGTATACCAGGGACGGATCCAGCCCGGGGTAGTTGTGGGTCAAAATAGAAAAAAAAAACACATGTAGTATCGATTAAGTTAGAGCGTAATAGTAAATTATCTTACAGTAGATTTACTAAATTTTGGGGCAGCTACCCCCCCCCCCCTGAATCCGTCCTTGCTGTATGCTGAGTTATTCAGCAGAATTCATAAAAAATATGCATTAACTTATGCTTTACACAATTGAAGCAGAGGCTTGTGTTACTAGGCTATTCATAAAAAATTTGGGAAAGGGTATACATACACCTGTATATTTGCTTCAGGAGATATAGTTTTTCTTCATAATTATAAAAAGTAGGGCGGCCTTCATGCTATCATGAGCGTCACATAGTTTTCCATTGGCGTAATTATGGGGGGGGGGGGGTCAGGAGGGGGCTTAGCCACCCCCAGGTACTTGTCAAGTCCCATCCGCCCCCCCCCCCAGGATATTCGAGGAAATAAGACAAATTGATTGAAAAATACGAAAGTTACGAAAGAATAACAATTTTTTTTTTTAAATCACTAGAACGAAAATTATACGATTTTAATGTATTATTTTGCTAATTTCGGAGTTTCGGACTGCTCTTTTGTCAATATACATATATGTTTGAATCTGCACTGCAGTAACCTGCTGACAACTTTCCTTTAAACTTCGAGCATTTGTTCTCGAAGCATAAATACGGCCAAATCTATTTGTGAATTCAGTAAAATAGCTAAGTTAATACGATATGAATTTATTGCTTTCCAATTTATACGTAGTATAAGGAAAGCTTTGTGATGGTCGAAATTTTCGATCCCGAGATTTCAACGGATTTACACGTTTTCAGGTCCCAGGAACCCAAAAAAGTGGTTTTTACGAAATGTCTGTCTGTCTGTCTGTCTGTCTGTGCATCAATTTCCGGGCAAACTACTCGGTCGATTTTGATGAAATTCGGCATGTAGGTTCACAAAAATCATACCTCGAGACAATTTTTTTTATTTGGGGTTAACTCAATTTGGGGGGGTTTTATTCTCAAAAAACTCCAAAAAAAACATCAAAAAAAATTATTTCTCAAAAACGGCTCCAACGATTTCTTTTAAATTCACATATATTCTAGTCGTTCTTAATTTTGATAAAATGCGGGGGGTCGCTTACCCCTTGATAGTTTGCTTCTGGGGGTAAAAAAATAAAAATAACTTAATTTTAATGAAAAATGACTAAAAAATAATATTTCTGCGAAACTTTCTATCGATGATTTCTACCTTCAGGCATGTTTTAGGTGTTAAATTGAGTAACGAAACCGGACAGTTGGCTTTCCCAAAAACCTATTTGCTTTTGCGCAAAAAAATGTTTTTTGAAAAAATTATAGAAACTTCACGCTGAAATGCATTGCCTGCCCTGCCATTATTACTGTGTTGTAATGTGTTTTAAATATATTGAGGTTACCACACCTCCAGTGACGTCAGGTGGACACACCCCCCCCCCCTCCCCCGAGATATCCGAAATTTAACCGTAGGAAAATTATTTACCATGAAATTATTCATTTTCTCTCCCTACTAATTGATAAATTGGAAAGCATGTTCGAGTAAACTCGGACCGGTTCTTTTTATATTATATAGTTTTTTAGGGAGTTTGCAAGTTGGATCTGGCTTTTACGGTGTTATGGTTTTCCTTAATTATATCGGGGTCATCAACCCAGAGGAGGTTAGAAACTTTAACACTGCAGTCGTTTTGTTTTGATTGTCACTAAGGAGATCTGCAAGTGACGTTTGAAGTGGCCATGTGCGGTGTTGTGTGAGGAGGCGAAAGTCCAGCAGTATGTGCTTGACGGTGAGCTCATCCTCGCAACTGCACAGCGATGGGGAGCGCCTGCCATTAAGAGGCCATGGGTAAGCCCTGTGTGGCCAATTCTGACCCGAGCCATAAGCACTTCTTCCCTTCCATGTTCTCGGCAAGATGTCATCCAGTTTCCAAGCGTCGCCTTTACTCTCCTAAGTTGAAATTAAATATTAAATAATTAAAATATGATTTTATGTTCAAGATAGAATTTATGCCAATAGCTGAAAGTAGTAACTACCTAATAAACAATTAATAGACATCATGGTGCTACAATTCTCAGGAATTGTCCAGTTAGTAGAGAACTTAACGTAAACAATTAAAATAAATAAATGAATTTTGTTGTATTATTAATAAGCCAACCTAGCGGAGTTATTACGGCTCTAACGCCCTCTCCCACACTCAACTGAGAAGGCCCGGGATGACCAGCTCTACAGGCCCTACAAAGCATGACTAGAAAATGTACTTAGTAGGGATTCAATCCAAAAACCTTTCGTGTGAAAGCCGAAGTGCGTACCACTACTCTACATGTCCTGACAATCTGAACTGAACAAAAAGAACCCGGTCGGCAGGGTGCATATATTTGAAAAAGCTAGACTATGGAATGGAAAATCGAGGTTCCCAGCTTGACATTCAAGGGATAACTTTTCGGCCTGGGTCCTCTCAAAAAGGTACCTTAACATAATGGTAGGGGAAAAACGCGACTGGTGGTGTTTCCAACCATAATATTCCAGATAGAGCAGTGGCCAAGGGAGAGGATCATCAACCATTCCTCAGGCTTTGACCCTCATTCGGTAGCCGTGCTACAGCGTTTTTTTCATGGACAAAAAGGTAAACAAAACTCTCTGAGGTGGGCTAATGGCAGACTGTGTGTTGCTGAAGATGGCTGGTGTAACTGCGGGGCTGTTCAGGATACCACCTATCACTGCTGGTCTGTCCTGCTGGTCTGTTGTGGACTTGATAGTTGATTGACAATTTGATAGTTCATTTCGGTAGTGGTGGCCAATTACTTAGAACTGGTGTATTTGGTGACAGCCTTGGTTCCCTCACTGACGGCGTGTTTCGCCGGCTCCCCGGGTAACAGGAGACGAACAGCAGTCTGGATCTCCCGACTGGTAATAGGGCCAGGGGACCGCTAGTTGTAGTGGGCCAGACGAGAAGCCTCGGCTGCGATGCGCTAGAAAATATCGTTGATATGACTTTACTGGAGATTCCAGTGTCGGGATGTACTTGCTTCAATACTTTGTAAATGCAAATTGCATAGCTCTCCTTCCTTTTGCGCTTCTTCTTCTTATCACCCTTGTAGATGTTTTTCTGGGCTTTTCCTGCCTCCTTGGCAGCCTTTTGACTTGTCTTGGGTGGCATTTCGGATGACGGTCAATTAATTCACTGATCACGACAAAGCCGTCCAAGCTGCTCAAGTTTGGACAACCCATTAATGTGTGTTTCCCTGGACACGCGAAGTAAGTAGTAAGTAGTAGACTTAATATCCTCGAAAACGCTGTTGGAAGGGTGGGAAACTGACCTTCGCGAGTGGGAAGTCCGTAGATGGTGATGACTGGAGGAGTGTTGTCGAGCAGGCCAAAGCTCACCAAGGGCTGTAGAGCCAGAAGAAGAAGAATATACCTAATAACAAAAAGAAGCTGTGAATTATCTTCTCAGTTCCTTGTGCCTATTCTTCGGTTAGGTGGTAGAGTAGCCCTTCGGAGTTAAAGCTCGCCTAATATAAAGACGATTTTCATTCACTCATTCATTCATCTTTCTTATATTGACCTTGATAATCTGACAGAAAAATATACACGATTAACCCCTTGTTAAATCTGATAGTACACTCAAGGTTTATCCCGTGGAAAATCATAAAAATTAACTAGAAACTACGATGCGAAAACAACGCTTTCAAATTTAGACAGTTATTGCGAAAGTTGTCTGCAATCTTAAGGTCTGTTTCTTAACACATTTTACGAATGATGGCTGAAAATATTAAGACGTGGGCGCCCTGGAGGGGCAATTCCCCGCCAAAAGGGGGAAAATGCAGGGGAATTAAGGGGTGGAGTGTCGACGTTTCTCCTCACACACCAGTTGCTGTTGCCCGTTGCTGCAGGACTCTACCGCTCATCTCGTTTGCGGTTCGCGCCAATTTTACATCGAAGTCAGGTAAGGAGTTTTTTTTTCTATAATTAGGCTAAATAGGTCTGGGCTAAGGTGACCCTCTGTCCCGAACATACTGTGTATGGAAAGTCCCGCCTTCAAGCAGAGTGCCCGACACTGAGGCTAAGTCCGCAAAAATGGCCCGTTATCCCAAAAATGCATTTTATTGGCAAAGTTCTACCCAAACACGATAGCATGGCACTTGGAACACTTTGCAAGAGTGGAACACCTAGTTTATTCTATTTTTATACAAGTGTCTCCGCCACAGGGGCCCTACGGGCCCCACATGGCTCCTACACTTGCGCCTGCCGCGGGCGGCAGCTCGGCCTTCGGCCTCGCGGTCACTGCTCATGGGCACTGATCATGGTGGGTATCGTCATGGGTGTCAAATGAATCCTCGCGTCGAGAGCTTTCCAATGAGCTATCACACACGATTGTAGCATGAATGGTACGGGAGTTTTGAGTTAAAGAAGGAAGAAGAATTGAAAAAGGCGTGTTTGGGGGGGGGGAGGACTGTTATTGGCTATAGTTGCCACTTTTTACTAAGAAATTACATGGGGGTGATGGAAAGATGGAACGCAGTGAAAGTTTACTTAAATACGGAAGAGAACCGTAGGAAACTCGGACCAAACGCAGCTCGGTCCTTCGGGCCTCGCCGTCACTGCTTCTGTAAATTATGTATTGTGGTGGGTGTCATGGATGTCAAATCAATCGTCGAGTAGAGAGCTGTCCAATGAGGCATCACACATCATGCTAACATGAATGGAACGATAGTTAAGAATTAAAGGAGGAAGAGGAATGGAAAAAAGGCGAGTTTGTGAGAGGGAAGAGGGTGGATGTTGGAAAAAATTTTAAATACTCGTTTCAAACCCTCATTTCAATTGCTTTTATGGACATGTAAGCCATTCATGTCCATTACAAATTTTAGGCTGTGGAATTGCTTTTCTTCTGTTTTTCGGTCTTATTACACCTAATTGGATATTAATTAATTTTACAGTCATGAAACCAATACAGGTTGCTATAAAATTCTTTGCAATGCCAATGAGAGTATGCCAAGCTTTCAAAAGCAGTATCCTGGGATGAAATGGTTGAAAAAATTATAATACCGTATGTAAAAAATATGGAAAATATCTCAATTGCTGCATTGAAACAGCACTAAGAATAGATATTGTAAAATGGGCCGATTTGATTTTTTAGATACCCTACGGTATGAAATAAAATATTATGTCATATAAATCTACATAACACAACATAAACCACGGGTAAATAAAAATTGAAATGAAATGGGATATTTCCCCGACTTTTCCTAACTTTTGTGTTTGGACCAAATTTTAAGGGGTTAGGGGGTTTGCTACTTTAGACAGTTTTTGATGGCAATTCTCAGTATTTAAGGATGAAAAAAAATTGGCTGTCTCTAAGTCGGTTGTAATGGCGGTTTACGGACGATAGTTTAACGTGACAACGCCTAAATTAACTTAAATTTAATTAACTAATTAACTTAAATGATATATGGCTGGAAAGAGAAAGAAACGTGGAAAAGCCCGTAAAAGCCTTTAAGTAATTTTAATTTTTTATATATAGGTAGACAATAACGCGGCCGGAAGAGGCCTTTTTTGAGGAAAATCGTGCGCACCCCCTGGCATTTTACGTCCTGAAAGCCAAAAACACTTGCTTGATTATCAAAAGACATATCATGCCATGAAAGAGGAAGATTGGACGAAGACATGGGTATAATTTAAATTATTAAGATAGGTCTTCCACATCAAAAAATTGCTTTAAACCCGTCCACCCAATTCAAATGGGATTGCCGGAAATGCGTCACTTTGTGTTCCACTCCCATTTTAGGGGTGAAGGTATGAATTTGAAAATATGTGTTTATACTCGTTTGAAGCCATAATTAATACTACTTCTAATGAGACATAAAAAATTAATTTCGGTTGAAAATTGCAGGCTGTGGAATTGAATATCAATTTTTTCGTCAATATGCACCGAAATTGAATATTAATTAATTTTACGGTCTTGAAAGCAGTATTCTTGGTTTTAATTAGCCTATCTTTGCTGAAAATACTATAATATACATTAAGCAATAGTATGTGTTAGTTACTCCTGGGACGTAGTGGTGAAAAAAAATTATTTTGCCGAGAAAGCGGAAAATATTCATTTATCTATCACATAGCTGCATTGAAACAGCTTGAAGCATACGTATTGTGTGTGGGGGTTTTTAAAATATTTTGTTTTAATACAGTACATGTTAAAGTAATTCGTGATAAAAACATGCAGCTACAAAATGCAACATAAGCCAAGGAGTAAATAAATACCAAAATCAAACGGAAGATTTCCCCGACCTTTTCATGAAATTTTGTGTTTTGACCGAATTTTCAGGGGGAAGGGGGTCGAAATTAGTTATTTGTTTGTAGTCGTTTAAAACTTGTAATTAGGCTGCTTACAATAACCGTTGGCCTAAGTTGGATATTACAGACTGTGTAATTTTTTAACTCTTTCTTGGTCTATATACACCAAAATAGAACATTAATTATATTATATTTTCGGTTTTGAAAGCATAATAGGTGGCCCAAATTAGCTTGACATTGCTATAGATACTATAGTTAACATCGAACTGTTTCCGTTGGTAATTCTAGGGAAAGAAAGGTGCAAAAAAATTAATATGCCGAAAAACCGGAAAATAGCCATTTGTCTATCACTTGGCGGCATTGAAATAGCTGGAAGAATACGTATTGTATATTTACCTTTTTCGGATAGCCTATTATATAAGATAATTAAAGATAAAAAGTGTACTAAACTCAACATAAACCATAGAGAATGTAAACCACCGAAAGTGGACATGAAACATGACCTAAAGAGAGACAAATATTCGCAATTTTGGGATTTTACATTGCGAAAATATGTTGATATTGTACGTTAATTACATGAATCTGATACAGTAGTATAATGAGTGATAGGTTTTACCCATATTAATTACATATTATAGATATAGGAAGCCAAATATATGCCATTTTCAACGTGAAACTTGAAGATATCCACACTGTAGCCAAAATGGTAGGCGTAAATTGGAACATTTGTTGATTTTTTGTTTACATTTGTAAACAGTATGTGAAACTGCAAATTTACTTGAAATTTACTTGAAATTTACTTGAAAGCAATGTGGGTGGCTGAAATTACCTTAGCATTGCTAAAGATACTATAGTAAACATTAAGCTAGTGCTTCCGTAGGTAAATCCTGGTAATTGCGGGTGCAAAAAAATTAATATGCCGAGAATACTGAAAATAGTCATTTATCTATCACTTGGCGGCATTGAAATAGCTCGAAGAATAAGTATTGTATATGGAATTAATAACCTTTTTCGGATAGCCTATTGTCTAAGATAAGATAATAAAAGATAAAAAGTCTACTAAACGCAACATTAACCATGGAGTATGTAAAGCACCGAAAGTGGACATGAAATATGCCATCAAAATACACATATATTCGAAAATTTGGGTTCTGAAATTGGGAAAATATGTTGATAATGTACGATAATTACATTTAACCGGTACAGTAGTATAATGTGTGATACATTTTTACAATATAAAAGAATATTATAGAAATAGGAAGCAAAACATAAGCCATTTTCAACATAAAAACATGATGATATCCACTATGTACCCGAAATGGTAGGCCTAAATTGGATGATTTGTTGATTGTTTGTTGACATTAGTAAACAAAATGCGAAACTGCAAATTTACGATACATTTTGACCACGAAAAAGAAGGTAGATTTTTCGAAATTATCAAAAACGGGAATATTTTCAGGAATTTAGTGGGAAATTTCGTGTTTGACCCGATTTTACAGGGGGAGGGGGGATGATGAAAACATCCTTTGTATACGCCCCTGAAAGCATCATTCATACTGCATTCAACGACACATTAAACATCCTCGCGTATTGAAAACTGCAGACAGTGGAATATTTGTAACTGCAGAAACGGGAGAATTCCTTGAGTTTTTATGTGTCTCGACCGAAATTTCAGGGGGAAGGGGGGAGGAGGAAGTCATTTGTTTGTATTTGTTTAAAAGCTGTATTTGTGCCGCTTATAATGAAGCAATAATTGTTGGTCTTACTTGGATATCACAGACCATATAATTTTTTAACTCTTTTATGGTCTTCATACACTAAAATTGAAAATTAATATATTTTACGGTATTGAAAGCATTGTGGGTGGCTTAAATTACCTTAGCATTGCTACAGGTGCAATACTAAACATTATGCAAATGCTTCCGTAGTTGAGTCCTGGTAATTGTGGGTGCAAAAAAATTAATATGCCGAGAATACGGAAAATAGTCATTTTTCTATCCACTTGGCGGCAATGAAATAACTGGAAGAATACGTAATGTATATGGGGTTATTTGACCTTTTTAGATACCATATAGTATTAGATAAGATAATAAAAGATAAAAACGTCTACTAAACGCAACATAAACCACGGAGTATGTAAACCACCGAAAGTGGACGTGAAACATGCCTTTAAAATACACATATAATCGAAACTTTGGGTTCTTAAATTAGAAGAATATGATGGTATTGTACGTTAACTACATGAATCTGGTACAGTAGTATAATGTGTGATACATTTTATCCATATAAAGTGCATATTGTAGAAATAGGAAGCAAAACATTGGCCATTTTTAACGTGAAACTTGAAGATATGCACACTGCAACCGAAATGGTAGGCCTAAATTGGAAGATTTGTTGATGGTTTGTTTACATTAGTAAACAACATGCAAAACTGCAAATGTACAAAACATTTTCACCCCTAAAATAAGGGTAGATTTTTCGAAATGATGGAAAACGGGAATAATTTTGAGAATATCGCGTGAAATTTCGTGTTTGACCCGATTTTAAAGGGGGAGGGGGGATGATGGAACCAACCCTTGAATACTCGGGTGCAACCCCTATTTATGGTGCCTTTAGGAACACATTAACTATTCATGTCGGTTAAAAATTGCAGGCTGTGGAATTTTTTATCTCAAAGCATGCACAGCAGGGTATACCCTTTTCCCGCATGTAGGCCTCTAGCACTCCCCCCTTACATACCTAGCTGTGGGGAGAGTGGTAGACTGACAGCAACATAGGTTACACAGTTGAGAAGAGCAAGGATAGTGGAAAGTAGCAAAGTGGTTTTAAATTTTTTGAATCAATTTTTTTCCCGCGAAAATCGTCCCCGAAAAACGCGTTTTTTCGTTGAAAATGGGCATTTTTTCGCATTTTTGCCCTTTTTCACTTTGCTAATTATCTGGAAGCCGTCAGATTTTACATAGGTATGAGGCGTGGGGGGAAAGTTGGGGAAAGGTTGGCCGAATAGCGCTACGAAGCCATTTTGGCCGCAGCGGATCTCAATTTTTTGTTATCGCGTTTTCCGCAGCATAGGAAAACCAATGTAAAATGTGCACTTTTTTTGGCAATTTTGCAGGGGTTGGGGAAAAATGTCATAACTGGGCCAATTTTAGCCCGATTGGGATGATTCTATTTTTCCCCCACTCGACTTAGTCCTATCTATCTTTTAAGACCATTTGTCGAGCGGCAGCTCGGGCTGCGCCCTCGCAGTTATTGATGAGTGAGTGGTCGTAGGTGGGTTCTATTAAGTTATAACAAGTGTCTCCGCCACAGGGGCCCTACGGGCCCCACATGGCTCCTACACTTGCGCCTGCCGCGGGCGGCAGCTCGGCCTTCGGCCTCGCGGTGTCAAATAAATCCTCGCGTCGAGAGCTTTCCAATGAGCTATCACACACGATTGTATCATGAATGGTACGGGAGTTATGAGTTAAAGAAGGAAGAAGAATTGAAAAAGGCGTGTTTGGGGGGGGGGGGGGAGGACGGTTATTGGCTATAGTTGCCACTTTTTACTAAGAAATTACATGGGGGTGAAGATGGAACGCAGTGAAAGTTTACTTAAATACGGAGGAGAACCGTAGGAAACTCGGACCAAACGCAGCTCGGCCCTTCGGGCCTCGCCGTCACTGCTTCTGTAAATTATGTATTGTGGGGTGTCATGGATGTCAAATCAATCGTCGAGTAGAGAGCTGTCCAATGAGGCATCACACATCATGCTAACATGAATGGAACGATAGTTAAGAATTAAAGAAGGAAGAGGAATGGAAAAAAGGCGAGTTTGTGAGAGGGAAGAGGGTGGATGTTGGAAAAAAATTTAAATACTCGTTTCAAACCCTCATTTCAATTGCTTTTATGGACATGTAAGCCATTCATGTCCATTACAAATTTTAGGCTGTGGAATTGTTTTTCATCTGTTTTTCGGTATTATTAAACCTAATTGGATATTAATTAATTTTACAGTCATGACACCAATACAGGTTGCTATAGAATTCTTAGCAATGCCAATGATAGTATGCCAAGCTTTCAAAAGCAGTATCCTGGGATGAAATGGTTGAAAAAATTATAATTCCGTATGTAAAAAATATGGAAAATATCTCATTTGCTGCATTGAAACAGCACTAAGAATAGATATTGTAAAATGGGCCGATTTGATTTTTTAGATACCCTACGGTATGAAATAAAATATTATGTCATATAAATCTACATAACACAACATAAACCACGGGTAAATAAAAATTGAAATGAAATGGGATATTTCCCCGACTTTTCCTTTAACTTTTGTGTTTGGAACAAATTTTAAGGGGTTAGGGGGTGTGCTACTTTAAACAGTTTTTGATAGCAATTCTCAGTATTTCAGGATGAAAAAAAATTGGTTGTCTCTAAGTCGGTTGTAAAGGCGGTTTACGGACGATAGTTTAACGTGACAACGCCTAAATTAACTTAAATTTTTAGCCCGATTGGGATGATTCTATTTTTCCCCCACTCGACTTAGTCCTATCTATCTTTTAAGACCATTTGTCGAGCGGCAGCTCGGGCTGCGCCCTCGCAGTTATTGATGAGTGAGTGGTCGTAGGTGGGTTCTATTAAGTTATAATAAGGGTCATTCTCCTGAAAACGGTCACTTTTGGTGTTATAAGTGTTCCAAGTGCCATCCTATCGTAGTCGGGTATTAGTTGTTAAATTGAGTAAAATAATGGATTTTTTTTTTAATTGAAATATTGTAGGCCTAAAACAATACCAGTATAGCCCTACCAGTGTATATACCTATTTTTTTTATTTTTTTTCTTAATGTTAATCACATACAAATAATTTAATGAATGTATCCGATTTAACTCTTTAGTCGCCTCTGTAGGATAGTACCCGTGTTGAGTTACGACACGTCTCCGGTAGCATGATGTTTAGAGACTCGCAAAAAAACAAATAAGCTACCTTGTCATATAGGTACTTTCTATTTTTCCGCACTGGCGAAAATTCTATATTCTCACATAAGAATACTTGTCTGGAGTCTTGGAGTCGGGACCCAGGGCACAATTCGGCCCTATAGGTTCTATTGCTTCTGCGAATCTCGCTATGGCAGCAGGTTGAACTACTATAGAGCCCAACCGTCATCAGTGCACCCTAGATGCTCAAGTCTGGGGCGCCAGATCACATGGCACTTAGCGAGAATGATAATGACATAGATTTTCCACTTAGCCGGCCGCCATACAAAGTTGAATCCAGCGGAACAGAGCAGGTTCAAAGCTGCAAACAACTTGGTCGTGTGCACAGTGCCGGTAGGGAAACATGGTAGGACTTGTCCTGGTCACCTCCGAACTAATCGCGTGACTTCACTGTGTTTCCCAAGTGGTTCGGAATCCACTATAATCAGGAGGTCCACTGTCCTATGGGCTGGCATAGGAGAGTCAAGTCGGGGTCGCTCTATGGGCCTAAATATGAGGACTAAGTCGTTATTAACACGACGAACATTACTACTACTAGATTTTCCACTTGCACACCAATACGGGCGAAGTGATTACTCTCACGTAATATTAAATACATACATAAATATTTCTAGGACATTTCTAGTTGAGTGTAAGAGAGCGCTAACTCCGCTAGGGTGGGTTAGTAACAGAACGAAAAGTCATTACTTATTTATTTTGATGTGATATACCGTATAGCATGTGGCCGTCACAACAACCGTTTGATGAAACTTGTGGAATTTTCAATATTTTCACTCTTTCCATTACTATTGCCTAAAGGATTCAGTGAGAAGTTAGTCGGCCACATGACTCGCATCTGTACTTTTCATGCTTTCGCTTGTTTCATTGCGTCAATGGTAAGCTTGACTCAGCTTGTCCATTATCGCTTGTAGCCGGTGTAGGTTGACATCGAGGACGATTTTGCCAATTGCCAAAAAGTCATTCGAAAACAATAGAAATGTCCGAAATCCATGGGGTCGTTTGGCATTGGCATAAGTAGGCCAGGGTCCATGAAAAGTCCTTTAAAAAAGATAAAAAGATAAGATAAGATATGATAATTCGATGTAGTCGGCCACACACCATTTTTACAGGACATGTAGCATAGTGGTACGGACTCAGACTTTCAACCGAAAGGTTGTTGGTTCGAGTCCCACACTGGCTACATTTTCTGACCATGCTTCGGAGGGCATGTAAAGCAGGCGGTCTCGGGTCATCCTAGTTGAGTGTAAGAGAGGGCTTTATAGCCCTAACTCGGCTAGGTTGGCTTAGTAATAGAACAAATAAAAAGTCCTTATTTATTTATTTATTTCTGTATAATGTAGCGGTGGATTGTGGTGGTTACAGAAGGTCTTCGTATAAGCTGTAGCGGTGGTATTGAAAAATTCAGTAGTGGGGGGGGGGGGGGCAAGAATCCAATCTCTCTGGGAGTTCAATGAATGAAACTTTCAGACATCAAATCTTTTAATATCTGTGAGTAGCTTCCTTTTAAGAGCCATATTATTTCCAAGCATGCAGTACGTATAAAAAGGTTTATATGGATAATTAGCATTCTAGCATACCTACTAAAAAAAAACGTCGCTACAGCCCAGTCATGGCGATTTTAATACCGGGGTTTAATATAATACCATTCAATTGTTTAAAATAAATGAACAGCAAATTTCAGATTTTTTTAATTTTTGATGTTGCTAATGGTCACAAGAGTGCTAAGATCGGGAAATTCAAATTGTGTCCATTTAAACAATGGAATGATTTTAGGTGAGTTTCTTAATTTTTTCTGCCTCAGATTTAGACAAGTTATTTATACCTATATATTAATTCAAAATTAAAACTTGTTTATTTCTAGGGTGATTTGTGTTTATATAATTGCTATTTACAGCATATTTTCTACGGCAGCGTCGCGTCAATTCAGTTCTTCAGCATTGCCAACATCATAATTTAAAAAATTCTGAAATTTGCTGTTCATTTATTTTAAGCAATTGAATTAATACCATCACGTGACATGGTATTATATTAACCCCGATATTAAAATCGCCATGACTGGGCTGCTGGTTGTTATTATTCTGGACCCCCCCCCCCCCCCAAATATTTTTGGCGCTCTCTAGATAGAATGGAGTGATAAACTAATTACCTATTAAAGGTTACCTCACCTCCGGAGACCCCCCCCCCACGAAAAAATTCCTGGCTACAATTATAGTCTATGTGTCGTCTCGACGCACTGCAGCATTACAAATCAGCAAAATTTATCATTTAACCGCAAATGCTGTCGATATTTATTAAATATGGAGGCAAAAGATTGGCTGCAGTGCTGTTGAAGAGGAAATGAAAAGGGGCTGCTTTATAGGAAATTGTAAGCTAAATTTAAGCGTTTACAGCCCCCCCCCCTCTCACCCGCTCTTCTTCACCCCGCTGTCGCATCCTCGGTGAATAAATTGGCGCTCTTTGATATAGCTACTGCTGCTGCCATATTGAGTTCTCTGTCTTTGTACCTTTGTACGTAGAAACTCAGTAAATAATATCCTTGATGTTTCGTTGCCTAAATATGAGCAATATTATATTTTGACTAAGCACTATAATAGTGCTCTTGTATGCTTAGGTGACTTGCACCGTCGCTATTACATGTACGTAGAAAATATGTATTTTGCAATGAATTGACATAACATAATAATAATGATAGGCTGGCTTATACGGTGTGTGCTAGTCATGCTTCTTAGCTTATATATGAGCAATATTATATTTTGACTAAGCAATATGATAGTGCTCTTAGGCGCCCATTCCACCGACCGGCTAGGGCTATTTACAAAAACGGTGACGTGGTAGCAGACATTCAAGACTTAGGTGGCGTTTCCACCGACCTCGCATTGCAGAATGCAAATGACATTGACGGAAATTTGAATTTTTCTTTTTATAGAAATCTATTAAAATTGTTGTACTTAACATATCCCATGACGCCATTTTTTTAATTTTAGTTTGTTTGTTTGTGATTTTACTGTATGGTCATTGATCAATTTTAACTATGGCATAGAGGAAAATAAAATTTCCGTCGATTCTGCAATGCGAGGTCGGTGGAGACGCCACCTAAGTCTTGATTGTCTGCTACCACGTCACCGTTTTTGTAAATAGCCCTAGCTGGTCGGTGGAATGGGCGCCTAATGTATGCTTATGTGAATAACAGCGTCGCTATTACATGTACATAATTTAATATACGTCTTTTGCAATGGATTGGCATAATAATTATAATAATAATGATAGGCTGGTTTATACGATGCCAACGGCCTTACCATGTTGATTCCATGAGAGCAGAGCATGTTTCAAACAGCGGCAACTTGGTAGTGTGCACAGCGTTGGCAGGGGAACCTGGTGGGACATGATAACTCGCTTAGGCAGTATAAGTCGAGTCGTGGTCACCTCCGATTTAATCGTGTGACTTTACTATGTTCCCCAAGTGGTTCGGAATCCACTATAATCAGGAGGTCCACCCTGTTAGTCAACTCCCCTTTCCCCGAGGTGAAGGAGTCTGCCCTTAGGGTGCCTCAAGTTAACAAACAGACTCACTCCCCCCGCCAGGCTGACAGGGTTGCTTAAAGCAGAAATGCTGAAAGCAGGCGTTAGAAACAAACAAACAAACGATGTGTGCTAGTGACAAGACACAGCACCCTCAGCGACCTTTACTTTCTAGTTAACTAACTTATTAACTTACTTCTTAGTATATGGTTTCCCCAGCTCAGGCAAAGCTGGTACAGATACGAGTCATGGCCGGGTATGAAGTGTCTTCAATTTTTTTTTCTTCAAAAACATATTGTTTTCTTCAAAATCAAACCATTAATTGGGAAAGCAACCTGATTCATTTCTTTTTTACTCCATTTTTCAACTGAAATATACATGAAGTTAGTAACGGGGGGGGGGGGGTGAAACCCCCAATCAAAATTGATTTAGAACAAAATAAAATTCCGAGATAATTATGATTTTTGTAAACCTCATGCCAAATGTCATCAACTTCCATCGCGATGTTTATTCCCAAATTGACGGACAGACACGCATACGGTCAACTGATAGATAGTCATTTCGTAAAAAAAACACTTTCTTTGGTTCCTTGGACCTCAAAACAAGTAAATCCGTCACAATATTGAAACCAAAAATTTCGGCCATCACAATGAATTAATGAGTAACTTAGTTTATTTCCATCTTTACAAAAACAATATATAAAATATAAAAAACAGATTTGCCCTATGGGCTAGGCCCATTTTAGAGGGAAAATTATTAATTTAGACTAGATTAACGGACTTAAATAATGGAAGTAAATATGTATGTTTTGTATGGTGTGGTAATGTATTGTATTGCATGGAGTAGGTATAGTGGATGTACTGTACGTGTTATTTGTTATTTTACATTTGTTTACGACACTCGCGCTTCTATGAGCTTTCAATGCTTTAAATAATAAATAAAGTAAATAAATAAATAAGGACTTTTTTTGTTCTGTTACTGAGCCAACCTGGCGGAGTTAGGGCTATAAAGCCCTCTCTTACACTCAACTAGGAAGGCCTGGGATCGCCTGTTTTACATGCCCTTCGGAGCATGGCCAAAAAATTTCGCCAGTGTAGGACTCGAGCCAACAACCTTTCGAGTGAAAGTCAGAGCCCCTACCACTACTGTATATCTCCTGACTTTATAAATTTAAAGGCAAAAATGTAGAGGAACATTTCTTCTATGTGAACCCTCAATGTAGCAATACTGTACAACTGTTTTAAATGATTTCATTACGGTATGAAATAGACTGGGCAGGTGTCATGCCAAAAGGAAGAAATCACTGCTATTGCCTGTAAAACTGAAGCAAATAGAATAGTAAAATCAATTTTACACCTATGAATTAATATTATTGTAGGCTATAAGTTCATAAAAAATCATAATTCGTTAACAACCTCTTCACCCGACTCCGCCCTTGTTTACGTTCGCACCGTTCAAAATTTAATTCTAACGCATCGTTTGTTTCAAATATATAGAGAAGGCGGAGATGTTTAGATATCGTTTTAATTTCATGAGAAATTCGAGGAGGGTGTTATTTGTTTAGAAGCGAGGCGAGGCGAGGCGCGAGTTTTGCTAGGTAACACGAGTGCAATTGATATGCTTTAATTTCATTTGATTACCAAGTGAATAAGAATTGCCAGGCATATTCGCGTGACATTGAATAACTCGAGAATTTGATTAGGTATTTGATATTGAATTAGGAACACGAGGTGAATCTAGATATTATTACATTTGCGATGCAGGCTACTAAAACTGCGTATTATGGGTGAGTTTGCGAATTACGTACAGTAGGTATGAATTTTAAGACGCTTATTTTTTAAACTACATTAAATTAAAGAGTAAACGCGTGTTTCAAATCAACCGACATAAACAAATATGGTGGCGGTCAGACAACTGTCGATCGCAGCGCTACCTCAATAATACGGTTTAACCAACTCTGAAGTGCGCTTCGATAAGACGCTGGTTGGCTTGGTAATCGGGTTCCACGAGTCTTAACTTACCTTGACATACCACACTTACAAGGGCAGATCCAGCGGAAAACTTAGGGAGAGGGAGGGGTCACAACTCACAAGTTGTTGGTATGTTTATAAGCTAATTTCTTTGTTGTAAAGTGGAGTTTTATTCATTTTTTACAAGGTATCTCATTAATTTACTCATTAAGGCGGGCAATACCGCATTGCACTAAACAAATCCTTAGAATGCATTAAGGCTGAGTGTTCAAAATGTTTTGTAAACAAGAAATTTTGCTTTTTTTTGACGAAAATAATTTATTGCTCATTCCACAGATACAAAGATAACAAAGTGAACAGATAAAAAACTCATTAAAAAAATCCAAGTTATCGCAGGAAGTTTATATTTTCTGAAATGAAATATTATTACCTTAAAAAAATTGGATAAAGAGCCTTAAACCCATTTTGTAGCACAGTTCTGATGGGGAAATAGACAGCTTTCACAGAAAGCTCGTATTTTTTAAGATTTTTTCATCTGTCCCCTTTTATATCTTTGTGGCTGTGGAACGAGCAATTAATTAATTTCGTCCAAAAAGTACGATAATTTCTTGTTTACAAAACATTTTGAACACTCAGCCTTAAGAACTTCATTGAAATCAATCGAAAGCCGCGAGCAAATAGAAAGAAAGAAAGAAAGAAATATATTTATCATACAATACAAAATGAAATTAATTATACAACAAACCCACTAAGAAATTAACAAGGTTCCTATTAAATATATATATGAATAAATTCCTCCGTGGGCACCTCAATCAAAACCTATGAAAGGTTTGTGTGATTGAAATTGTGATGTTTTAACATAACTTAAGTAATAATAATAAATTTTGAAAACTTCCTAGAAAATTACAGGAGGATAAAGTAAAAATAAGAAATAAGAAACATGCAAATCATAACAGTATGATGTTATTGATGCAGTCTGAAAATTACGTTGGAATTCAAATGTTTTATTTTTATTTTTAATTTCTAACAAGATAAAATGTGCTATATATAAAATGATGCGTGTTTTTTTTTTCAAATTTAAATAATTATTTAGTACAAAGTATTACACTTGCAATTATCCACGCTCCGCCACCGCACATAACTGGGGATAACTTGATAACACCGACATTGTGAAGACCCTTATTAATACCTTCTATAATCCTACAGGTCGCAGCCCCCCCCCCCCCCCCGATTTTTGGCTTAAAACCAGATAGACTTGAACTATCCAGACGTGCAACATTTCACCTATACTGTATAATATAATGGTTTGCAAACGGTGCACTGCGGCGCCCTATAACGCTGCTCCACAACTCGCTAGGGGCACCGCCACCGCGGCGCCATGGGAATTAGCGAGCCCCTACACCACAGAATAAGGATAGAATAGAAGTGCTACTAACATAGCCCCCCTTAATTTATTCAAAAGAGCGCAGTCTCGTTTCTGTCAGCGGAACTAGTGACACTACGTTAGATATTTATGTTCATATTATTGATAATATTAAGAATAAAAACGTCGAATTAATTCTCAAAAACGTTTTCTAATTATTTTCGAATAGAAATTGCAATTTTGTAATTATAAAAAAATATATTAATTTTAAAAGTGGCTTACTGACTTGTTATTTGACGGATGCGCATGACCGAATCCGCAATGTACACAAATAAACAATCGCCATGCCATTCCATTTTTGCATTGTCAGAGTTCAATATGGAATATCACTGCTGCAATTATAAGTTAAGGTGAGGGTAGAGCTGAATTTAGGTGAGGTTGCATTTAAATTAGCTAATATTTGGAAATATTTTCACTTAAAAATTTATTGAAGAAAATTAGGATAATTTGAATACTGGCGGGAAACAGATAGCGCCTCTCGTTTCTGTCAGCGAAACTGAGGTTGGCCGTATTGGATAAATCAAGTTTTTAACATGGAGTGACATCCCCTGCCCTACATCTCCATATGATTTGCTTGGGGAAGCAGGGACAAATAGAAAGCCCACCATATTTTGGCCTCACGTTTTCGCGCCAAATGAAAATCAATAGTTATCTTATGGTACCTAACCCAAGATTTTTAAAACTAAAAAAAAATGTGTCTTTATTAAATATTTAGGCTGTCTAACTTCACTATTATGATAAATATGCTTTCCCAAAATAGCTGAAAATAATGCGGATTAAAAATAAACAATAGCATCAAACAAGTCCAATCATCCAAAACAGCAACTGTACTGTACCCTATGAAATTTCAAATGTAGCAAATGCAAAATTAAATTATGGGCAATATAATAACAGGGCAACAAAAAGGCATTTTCTCTTAGTTTTTAAATAAAATACAGAATACCCCCTGCTGTGAGCCCCAATATGGCGGAAATCAAATTACCATGCGACACTATCGCCAATGGTACTTCCAGTATATTATATTAGAAGTTCTTTGGAATTTAGACTAGGTAAAACATAAATAAACTATCATTTAAAACCATAAATTAAGTATTTTGTTTCTTATAATTATAATAATTTTATTTTCCCGCCAAGGATTGTTTATTTTATGTAGGTATATTTGAGAAGTTGATTTTTTTTTTTAGAGTAGATAAGACTTTTGTGGGTCTGCATGTACAATACTGAATATGCATTCGGGCCATGCTGGGCACCGCCTCCAAAAAAGTTTGGGAACCACTGTACTATAGGATCGCAGCCCCCCCCCCGAAATAAAATCCTGCCTGCATCATTGTCACACGCTTGTCGGGTTTGTTAACCTAAACAATATACCAAATTGAGGAGTAGTCAAAAAGGAGGACTCTCTACCAGTCCTCAGGCTTTTATTATTATTATTATTTTTATTTTATATATATACATTTTTATTTTTTTTAACTTACACCCTTAATTCAATGGGTTGTCATGCCGTGGTGTTTTCCTAGTGAGGAAGCAAATGTACAAATGGCTGCTCGCATGCTCAATGTCGTGACCATTTTCATAAAGATTTCATTCAAACCGCTAGCTCAAGCAGGAAATTACTGCGTATTTTTTTATACTACAGCTTTAATGATTATTTTCATTAAGAGCAATATTTCCGTATGAAATTATATTATGGCAACACTAACAGCGTAATGACCAAGATTCAAAGGACCGGAAAATTAGTCGGTTATTGAGGAAAAGGGCCCGAAAATAAAAGTATATGGAAGATGACTCGTTCCCTCACTTGCTTACGTCGAGCTGCCAGCTGTTACAATGTCAATGCTAATCACGTTGAGTTTGCTCATAGGTATTTGTAGCCGGTGTGGGTTGACATCGAGGAGTGAACAAGTTTGTCTAGGGCTAGAAATTCATTCGGAAACAATACCAGTAATGTCCGAAAACCGATGGGGCCATTGGAAGTGTAGGGCCCAATGGGCCATATATAGAACTAAAGAAGCACTCACTCACAAGAATGGGGCGGTTCCCCACGGTCTTTCATTGCTATAAATAATAAAATTTAAGTTCGAAGCGGATTTATATGAGTATATTTATGTAATTATGGGGAAAGCGCATTCCCTTCTGTTCTCTATGGGCATAGAACATGGACATTTTCAACGCTTAAAATGCCCGAAAATTACCTACTGTACGTAATGCTACTGTATGTAATGCTAATAAATCCGATATATCCATTTAGCTACCTTTTTCAGAACAGCTCTCTTATGAGCTGAAATATTAGAGGATTTAATTTCAACTAAAATAATAATTTTCTGCTCTTTTCGGATTAATATGCACTTGGGTAATAATTAATAGCATTTATTCGAATGGGAGCTTAATTCTAATAAAAGCTTTTATGAGGCGGCCAGTTTTTACAGCGTCAGTTATTCAGCTTAGCGGATCTTAATTACCATAGCTAGGTATGCAAAAATTATAATATTATTACGAGCTACGAGTGGCTATAGACTGCCGGATCCATTTGCAAGTCGTTAAAAAAGAACCGGTACTAGTGGACCCGTTCATGCTTACATGCTTTAAGATGTTTGTGTTTAATTTTCATTTTTAAAGACATACTGTATTATGTGACTTAACTTTACTTTCATGTAACTGCTATTATTTAATTTTTATAGGCTACGGTACTAGGTATAACGAACTAGTAGGCAATAATATAACATAAGACTTTGCTCTAATGTACAACTGTACAAGTGCTATCGATATCTACTATTTTCTGTTTTATATTGTAAGTGATGTCGTTTTTGGACCTTGTCTGCTGGCAACACATTATAATTTTATTTAGGCCTATTTATTTATTTATATTTATTACCTATTTATCAATGAGGTTCTGTAGGGACAGTTTTGGTCACTAGGTTCGCTGACGACAAACTGATATCCATATTAATCAAAATGGCCGCCGTTTGCATGCGAAAACTAAGCTCTTAGCATCTAATTAATTCTTTTAATATTTTCTATAATATTTTTACTATGTTTGCACCTTATTTCGCTGCATATAATTTAATATATATATTCTCCATGATTTATAGAAAATATCACTTTAAAATAATACGTAATTAAAAATCATTTTAAAATAGTATTAAGGCTTATGGAAAAATCAACGCTTTGATATCATTGGAACTGGTGCTGCCATCTATAAAATGACGCCACAAATGAACCCCATTAGCATAGCTAGGGTACTGTAAGAGATAATAGTAGTTCCTCGCAAAACAAAAATTTGTCAATATTATCTTATCTTATTATCATATCTTATCTTAACATTATCTCAAGTTCATGACTGTTGTCTGATAAGTATTATAAGTAAAAAAAACTTTTTACTCCAACCTTCTCAGTTCTGATTCAGAGTCCAGTTGACCAGTCTACACCGATGCTTCAGCGGAAAATAAAACAGCGTCTATTTTTAAACCCACTGATGTGGAAGTACTTTCCAAGCCTTGCCCTAGGGTCCTTATACAATGTACAAAAACAAAAATGTGAAAATGCGAAGGTGGGGATGATACTGTAAAACTGTGTGGTGACCTCAAAAGGTAGATGGGGGGGGGGGCGGGGGTTCCTAGGGGAGGGATGGCCCCAGGGCAACTTGAAGATTAGCGACCCACCGCACCGAGGGAGAATTACTTGAGCAGGGACAAAGCCCCAGGTTTACAATACCATGTTGAAAATGGAGGGACTTTTCCTTTGGTAAATAAATGTCCTCTGAATATGTTCCCCAGTACCTACAGTACATAATATAGTAGAGTACCGGTTGAAATTTGGTTTATGAAATGTAAAAAGGAAACTGTTGCTTACTTCTCCAGCACCCCTACTATGGCGATTAGGGATTAACGTAACACCGGAGTTTATTCGATTGTTTTAAACAAATTGAGTTCAAAATGGGCGGGAAATTCAAATTAATCCTCGGCTATATTTTCGGTGAATTTTCAATTTTTTCTCCTTTAGATGTAGACACAATAATTAATATTCTTAATTAAATCAAAAATTCTACCCGTATATTTTAATGTCTATTAGTATTTCCATCAATTATAATAGGCACAATTTAAATATTGGCGCCTAACCTGTGACTGGCGACTCGTGCGCCACCTATCAAAAAACCTATTATGCAAGCAAAACCTGCAAGCGACTTGTAGTGTCCCTGGTAGGAACGAGAACACCAAGCTCCATCAACTTCCACAGTTACATTTGCGACACCATCATCATCATCATCCTCTTCTGCTAGACGCCATTATTCGCCTGCTGTCAGTTCCAGACTTTCCTCGGTGGTCTTCATTAACTGCCTAGAAACCACCACAAGTAAGAAAACAACTAAATATCAGTAAGTAAAACAACCCTAAGTATACTAATTAAATATCTATATAAAACAATGCAACTATTCTCTTGTATTCCAATAATTTATTAATTTAAGTTTCCCGCGCATTTTGCACTTTTTTGTTTAAAATAATTGAATCAATAGCGAACACCTTCGGATTTATTTCAACGCCGTCACGTGACACCTCAATAATGCGGTATTATTAATATACAACACAATAAATTTATATTTCCATTAAAAGTCAAGTTAAAAATTAATTAGTATAATACTCGTATGCTGCAGGGCTCAGCAAGTGTGAAGCTTTAATTTGAAAAAAAAAATGTCTAATCTGTAACATTCCGTAAGTAAGTCAGTAGGTACGTTAGTTGTTTAGTCTTCGTTTTTCGGGGTTAACTCGTTGAGATTTGTTTTTAGATATTTTCGAAATACGTTCAATTATATAAACCATGGTGTTACGTTAATCCCAGATCGCCATAATAGGGCTAGCAACTCACCACTTATTCCACCACTACAATCTGACCAGCGATTAAAAGTAGAATAATGAATGAATTGCATCTATTCCAATCAGGAGCTCTTGTAGCCAATACGGGTTGATATCGAGAAAAGGGTTGTGCTGACCACTTGGGCTAGGGGGACGCTCATAAACGATATGGCGCTCTTCATAGGACAGACGTTTTCGAAAAAAAATTAAAAAGTCGGGAGAAGGGGAACAGAAAAAGTAAGTCGGCGACGGCAGGCTTTATACAATACAATACAATACAATACAATATTTATTTATTTCCTTCAATACAATACATTTTTACAATTATTACATTTTTTCATGGTAAGGGCTCTAAGGGATAAACCCGCGCTGAACCCTTAATTTATTGAAATTTAAAATAGAAATTATTGAATTAAGAATAAAAACTAACACTACGTGATCTACTAACTACTTCTAACTAAACTAAACTAAACTGACCCTATAGTAAAATTAAATATAATTAACTAAGTATGCTTATGTTAAACTAATTTATTATAAACGATGATTGATGGCAATGTAATAATTAAGGAAAGTATTTTATGAATTTAAGGGAATATGTTTAACTTTAAAAGAAAGTTTTACGGTAGGTATATTATTAGGTTTTTATTATTGTTAATATTGTGCTATAATTTTCCTTCAGAAATTTAGTAATGGCTGACTTGAATTGGTTGAGTACGGTTATTGATTTTATATGTTCAGGAAGAAAGTTGTAAAGGGCAATAGAAATATAGATATGGGAATGCTTATAATGTTCTAAGTTGGGTTTAATGGCTTTGAGGTTGCAACCGGCACCAAGTCTGGTATTAACACCATGTTGTACCAATTCTAAACGCCCATCTATAGTTCCAAGGCGTTTTAATCTATACAGAAGGAGTTGTTGAGCGTAGAGAAGCGTTAAGGGGTAAACATTGAACTCTCTGTAAAGTGACGCAGCATGGTAACGGTAGGGTTTGCGAAGAGCAACCCGAATGGCTGTTCTCATTGCTATTTCTAACGGGTACAAGTGGATCTCATATGTACCGCCCCATGCCAGAATACTGTATTGAGCTACTGATTGAACAATGGCATAATACACTTGTCTTAGTGTTGATACATCTAGAACGTGTCGAAGGCTACGGAATTTATAAAGAGTTTTTCTAACGCGCTTAGATGCAACAACTATGTGTTCATGCCATCTCAGATGATTGTCAATAATCACTCCTAGATAACAATAGGTATTTGTTTTCGATATTACGTGACAAGTGCAAGTATCCCTAATACAATTATCGTTGGAGTGTAATTTCAGTGATAGGTAATCCGGCGGCTGACCAGTAACTGTTGGTGAGAAGGACATGTACTTGGTCTTTGCAACATTCAGGGTTAATCGGTTCACTCCAAGCCACGTCTGAACTGAGGACAATAGTTTTTCAGCTTTGCGATACGTTTCTTCCCATGATCTTCCATTACAGTATAGAACAGTATCATCGGCAAACCCTAAAATTGTGGAATTGTTATCTATTTATAAAAGATAATAAGTTCAATAACTTGAAGAAGAACATATAAAACACATGATAGTCCGCTTACATAAAAGAACCGGTCCGAGTTTACTCGAACATGCTTTCCAATTTATCAAAATTAGTAGATAGAGAAAATGAGTAATTTCAAGGTAAATAATTTTCCTATGATTAAATTTCCGATATCTCGTGGGGGGGGGGGGGGGGTTGTCCACCTGACGTCACTGGAGGTGAGGTAAATTCTAGATAGGTCAGACCATCACATTACCACACAGCAATACTGGCAGGGCACGCAATGCATTTAAGCGTGAATTTTCTATCATTTTTTCAAAAAAACATTTTTTTTTTACAAAACCAAATACTTTTCTGGGAAAGCCACCTGTCTGGTTTCGTTACTCAATTTAACATACCTGAAGGTAGAAATCATCGATAGAAAGGTTTCGCAGAAAAATTATTTTTTAGTCATTTTTCATTCAAATTTAGTTATTTTTATTTTTTTACCCCCAGAAGCAACCTATCAAGGGGCAAGTGACCCGCCGCATTTCGCTAACATTAATAACGACTACAATATATGTGAATTTAAAAGAAATCGTTGGAGCTGTTTTTGAGAAATAATTTTTTTAGACGTTTTTTTGGAGTTTTTTGAGAATAAAACCCCCCCAAATTGAGTTAGCCCAAAATAAAATAAAAATGGTCCCGAGGCATGAATTTTATAAACCTACATGCCAAATTTCATCGAAATTCATCGAGTAGTTTGCCCGGAAATATATGAACAGACAGACAGAGCGACAGACAGACAGACAGACAGACAGACAGACAGACAGACATTTCGTAAAAACCACTATTTTGGGTTCCTGGGACCTCAAAACGTGTAAATCCGTTGAATTCTCGGAATCGAAAATTTCGACCGTCACAAAGCTTTCCTTATACTACGTATAAATTGGAAAGCAATAATTTTTCATTAAAATTTAGTTATTTTTATTTTTTTAACCCCAGAAGCAACCTATCAAGGGGCAAGCGACCCCCCGCATTTCGTTAACATTAATAACGACTACAATATATGTGAATTTAAAAGAAATCGTTGGAGCCGTTTTTGAGAAATAATGTTTTTAGACGTTTTTTGGAGTTTTTTGAGTATAAACCCCACCCCCAAATTAAGTTAGCCAAAAAAAAAAAAAATTGTATGATTTTTGTGAACTTACATGCCGAATTTCATCAAAATCGACCGAGTAGTTTGCCCGGAAATCGACGCACAGACAGACAGACAGACAGACCGACAGACATTTCGTAAAAACCACTTTTTGGGTTCCTGGGACCTTAAAACGTGTAAATCCGTTGAAATCTCGGAATCGAAAATTTCGACCGTCACAAAGCTTTCCTTATACTACGTATAAATTGGAAAGCAACTAGCAGTGAGGACCAAAGTGGCGACCCTTCGGTGCTCTGTCCCGCGCCGCCTATGGTACCCAGCACGACCCTGATCGAGAACGCATATCATACAACATACACCTTGGCGCTACTGCCTTGGCCTGCTCCGTCACATCGCGCCAGCTTGCTCTCCTCCACCAGTCCTACGCCATAGACGCTAAGGGTCGCCAAACCCACCTCGAAGTCGTCCAGCCATCGCATCCGTGGTCGTCCCACTCCCCTAGAGAACCCTTGGGACACCTTGTGTAAAGCTGCTCTTGTAGCCCTATTGCCTGGAATTCGTTCCGCGTGCCCTAACCACTTGATGTGGGCTCTCTTGATTTCGGCTACTATCGTAAGCTCTTGGTACATCGCGTAGAGCTCATCATTTCTACGGATACGCCACTCTGTGTACATTCTCTGACGTATACCAGAAATTCATACACCAATATTGTAATTACACTTACTAAATTTTCTGTCCATGCATCGGAGGCATGTAAAGCAGGTGGTCCTAGTTGAGTGTAAGAGAGGGCTTTATAACCCTAATAACGCTATAACGCTAGGTGGCGCTTAGCAATAGAAGAAAAAGTCATTAATTCATTTATTTATTTGTTTATTTAATGAGGTCGTTTGCGAGGCAAGATCCAATGGGAAACTATACTAATTAAGCAGACCTACGTCTAAAAGAAAATTTAAAAAAACGCTTTGTACTCCTCGATATGTATAAATTGACTTATTTGGGATTTTTTTTAAAAGATTAATCGCATACAAGCAATTTAATGAATGTATCCGATTGACCTCTTCAGTCGCCTCTATAGGTTAGTACCCGTGTTGAGCTACGACACGTCTCCGATCGCAAGGCGTGTAAAGACTCGCTCAAGTGCAAGCACGTTACCACCTGGCTATTGAAGTCGATTAAATGATGATTATTATTATTATGTACTGCGTTTTCCTGCAATAGAAGAAACTAACTCAGGTACTCAATTCTTCTAATTTCAGTTCCAGGTCACTGAACATTGACATTTATAAAAGATTGGCCGCAAAGGGACATGAGCAAAGCACGAGAGAGTTAGAAAAAGGGTGAAATGGGAATATACCTTAGTTTATCAGTCAGCTATACAACGTGACCTGTAACTTTTAATCTAAACATTAGTTTAACTTGGCTGTGACTGTGAGTGTTCCTTAGTTAGAGCTTGCCGGTCGCCATACCAAGTTGAATTCAGCGGACCAGAGCAGGTTCAAAGCTGCAGATAACTTGGTCGTGTGCACAGTGCCGGTAGGGAAACATGGTAAGACTTGTCCTGGTCACCTCCGAACTAATCGTGTGGCTTCACTCTGTTTCCCAAGTGGTTCGGAATCCACTATAATCAGGAGGTCCACTGTCCTATGGGCTGGCATAGGACAGTCAAGTCGGGGTCGCTCTATGGGCCCAAATATGAGGCCTCAGTCGTTATTAACCCGACGAACACTACTACTACTAGTTAGAGCTTTTATATCTCCCTATAGTGTATTAAGCAGGGTTGAAAATCCATATAGGCCAGTGATTCCCAACCAGTCGTCCTCGAGACTCTGCTAAATGGCAAATTGCTATTAACAAGAACAGTAAGCCGAGAATACAACAACTTGTAAAAAAACATGCGTGTCCAAGTTGCACATTAACTTTTTCGTACATTAAAATCATACTGTAAGCTACATAATAAAATGTGATATCCTTGATATCTTTTAATTCTTAAAAAAACAAAAATAGATGTAAGGGGTGGTCCGCAGTGACACATTGTCCACAGTCCACATGGTCGACAGACCGTTTGGAACTGCTGGTAGCCTATAGCCGGACTACGCGCGCGTCTAGGGTGGCAAATGTTAGGGGCGGCATAATTTTGGCACCAATTGCCCGCATTTCTTCAACTCCTTCGTCTGGACTATTACACCAATCTTTTTTTGGAAAAATCAAACTCAATAATTATTGTGGCGAATCTTTGTTAGAAAGAGGTAAGTATCAGGGGCGTAAAGTTGGGGGGGGGGCACGGTCCAACTTGCCCCCCTCCGCTCCTTTTGGGGGGCTTTGCCCCCCCCCCCCCCCAGCTTCGAGGAATGTAAGACGGGGTTCATACTTCATGGTCCCCTTTGCAGCAATATGAATGCAAGCATTAATTTTTTAGCGTTGTAAAATCTACAGCTTAGGCTACTTTACAACTATTAAAATGCGTAAAACCCTAATGTTTTGCTCCTATATTTTCAATTTTTCCTTATCCTGCCTGAAGACGTCATAAGGTCTACATAGTTTTGCCCCCGCCATCATTCTAAAACTTTACGCCTCTGGTATTTATCATAATGCTCGGAAAAATGTCTTTTGTGTGTCTTCGTTTTGTTTTCGCTCTATGATTGATATTTCATGGGATATTTGATTTTAACACTTATAGGGCTTTTCCCTTTCAATTATCTTTTAAGATACAAGTCGAAGTACCTACCTAGAGGCTACTCGTATTAAATATTAGCATTTAGCACATAGAAATATTGGTATCAGCGGCCTTTTTATGCCGTTTAGTATTAACTTATAGGTACTTGAGGCTGTCCTATGGGCCCACACCGTGGCCTGAGACTGTGTCCAACCATACTACTACTAGGTACTTGGAGTTAAAAATTTATGTACAAAACAATAATTTTAGTACTTTTCATTCGAAAATTATCATATTTACCTTCTAATAACATTTAAGCCGGGTTTTCCTAGGCAGCGTTTCTAGTACGCCGCGTTTTATATTGCGTTCCACAAATTGCCATGTACGCTGCCTTTCTATTACGCCGCGCATTTGTGTTTTCCTAGGGAACGTTTTTATTAGATGAACGCTTTATCCGACAGTGGAATTTGAAATTGGCCGAGGATAGACCGATTTGAAAAAAAAAACGCAAAATAGCAATTGCTTGCTTGCTATTAAAAAACGTAAAAGGGTTGAAGAGGAGGAAGGACTGATAATAAGTATTTATAATTAATATTATAAATTTTTATAATGATATAATTAATATTTCATCTTCTTCATCGGTAAATTTGACTTTTGACCGTTATTTTAATCTTTTTCTTCCGACATTTCAGAAAATGCAAAAGAAATCAAATCTATAATATTAAAAAATAAATTGACATATAAATAAAACGCGGCGCACGACGTTTTTGACTCCTCTGAGAGCAGTCAGGTCTTATCACGCTGGGCGCAGAACGCTCGGCTGAGCGTATTGCGCGCTGTAGGAAAACACTACAATTGAATTAGTACTGAGGAGTGCCGACGTGTTGCGCTGGGCGTATTACGACGTGCGCGGCGTATTAGAAACGCTGCCTAGGAAAACCCGGCTTAAGATTAAAATTAAACACCGTAGTAGGCCCGCTACTTGACCCTTTGCCCCTTGTTTTATGGGTTAGTTGTAAGAGTGGGCCGAAAACCTAAAATTCGCCCAATGGAAAATAAAGACAAATTTCTTTCTTTCTTTCATGCTTTCTTGTTTTATCAACTTAATCTGAGGGTTAAAAATGTAACGATAATTATTATATACAGTATATATTCTAAAATTATCTTGCTCACATTTTTAATCCCAGGATTAAGAGGATATGCTATGTGGAATATAATAATAATATAATATAATTCAATACAATAATGCCATGTTACAGCGTTTTCTTAAGTCCATATCGCAAGGCAAGGGCCCGTGTGCGACTTATACTATCTGGCTATGGAGGGAGGGGGGGGGGGGGGTGGAGTGTTTACGGGGTGGTATACTTTTATGTTGGTGGTAGTTCGGTCTTTATCCATTGTGTAACTGCTCTTTTGAAACAATTGAAGTTTTTTAATGACTTTATTTGGATTGGTAGTTTATTGTAATAGGATATGCCTACATATTCAGATTGGTGTTGAGATCTTGTGGTTCGAACAGTTTGTTGTGTGAAAGGATGTGTGTGGAGCCATCTTGTGTTGTGTGAGTGTTGTACAGATTTTAAGTTTTGTTTTTGATTGCGTACTAATATTATTGAGCTTTTTATATATAATTGTTTAACGTCTAGGACATCCGCTAAAATGTATAGGTCTTTTGTTGGATATAATGTCCCCTTTTTATGTATAATTTTTAGGATTGTTCTTTGTACTTTGAAAATTGGCACCCCAAAATTAAGTACCCTACTTTTCATTTTTTATTTCGTTAACTCAGCAAGTTATTAAGAATGTGGTTAGTTTAAGTTGTAGAAGACTACTTCGTGCATCATACAATCGGGTATTTCTACGTTTCGGTTGTGTAGTTTTTCCAAAAATTCCAGATTACACGAAATTTTAGTCCTCTCCGGTTTTTATGAAAGAACTAAGGTACCAAAGACTTAATATTTCTTATTATTTGATGCATGAAGCAGTCTTCTACAACTTACATGAGCAAAATCTTGATAACTTTCTTTGCTAATTAATTAACAAATACATATACATAATGTATAAGTCAATAAAAACAACAACTTTTGGAGTGCTAATTTTCTACGTAGCATGTCCTCTTGAGATTTTGATTAATAGGCTACTAAGTGTCATAGTAGGCCCTTCTGGTAAGCATCTAATATTCTAATGCTTAGGAAAATATAATCCCCTGACTTTCACTACAAATAAGAAAGGCTAAGCCTAGAATAATAAGATAATTCGAAACTGCTGAAGTCTATAGAAAAATATAACTTAAATGGAGGAGGACATCTATAATGGCGCAACTGTCTAACACTTCGTGACAAGATGAGAAAAGGGGGGAAATGAGAGAGGTCGCCTCTCTCACCCCCCCCCCCCCCCGGCGTGAGAGACAGGAAGGCGGGGGTACAAGTAAGTCAAGGGGGAAGAAAAAAGTGAGGAAACGAAATGGGTATTTGCATAAATACAATGACAGAATATAATTAGTTTTCCCGGCCTGGAAACTAATTGTCAACTCATTCCTAAATCTAATTAAGGTGGTTCGGAGCCTGTATTAAGTCAGTTTGAAAAAATTTCATTGTGAATAAATCTAGTTGGTGGGCAACTGCCATTGGCCATCGCCATAGAGACGTAGTGTTTCTTATTGGTACTCCGACCAATCAGAAAACATTTGCATCCAATATACTGCCATGTTCTACGGCCTCAATGACCGTGTACATGATAGATATTGTCATAAGCCTATCAAACATACTGGTCTGATGATGGGATTCGGATGAAAGTCAGAGTAGGTAACACTACTCTACATGTCCATTTCCCCTGAATGGAATGTTTTTTTGTCCTAACGCCTGCTTTCAGCATTTCTGCATTGAGCAACCCTGTCAGCCTGGCGGGGGGAGTAAGTCAGTTTATTAACTTGAGGCCCCCTAAGGGCAGACTCCTTCACCTCGGGGAGAAGGTGTGTTGACCGACAGGGTGGATCTCCTGATTATAGTGGGTTCCGAATCACTACGGGAACATAGTAAATTCACACTATTAAATAGGAGGTGACCAGGACTCGACACGCACGTAGACTGTCTGTTACAGTCTCAGTGCGTTATCATGTCCTACCATGTTCCCATGCCCTGAATGTAAGGTAGCCATCTGGGTTGGGTGAACACTGACCGGGTGGTAAATTTTTACTGTTATGTTGTCTATAGTCTATGTAACAATTGAACGTATTTCGAAAATAACTAATTAACAAATCTCAACGAGGTAACACCGACAAACGAAGACTGAACAACTTACTTACTGACTTACTTAGTGAACGTAGATTTTTTCCAAATTTAAGCTGCACACGGGCCCGCAGCATATACCTAACGATTACTGTATAACTTAACTTTTTATGTAAATATAAATGTATTGTATTGTATTGTATTTCCCTATCAAATGGACTACATTGTTGACTATAGGAATACATTCCTGAAACTGCTTCTGTAGCTATACCAAACCAAGCTTAGTCAAGGCCGTAGCCAGAAATTTTGTCGGAAGGGGTCCATCTGACATCACCGGAGGTGAGGTAACCTCAATATATTTATAACTTCATTCTATCTAGTGTTTGCTGCAAAACTTTCGGGAGGAGTCCGGACCCCCTGCCCCTCCCCCTCTGGCTACGGCCTTGAGCTCAGTCTTCTCATGCAACCTTTCTATGAAAATGACGTCCAGTCTGAACTAGTTCCATTGTAAAATATCGCAAACAACAATCCCTAAGTAGGCCTACATAAAATTTCACTGAAGAAATAAACAAGGCCGCCGTGTCCAAGAAAATCATAAAGCAAAGAAATAATTTCCCATGAAGCCCCCCCCCCCCCAAGGACATGATCCCGAAGTAATACCAACTACTAATTTCCCTGAGGGCGCCCACCGGCAGCATCAAAGATTAATAAGAAACGGAGCCTACCTGAAACAATAAAAAGATTTCGGTTATTACAAAATCCAATGTTTACACAATTGCATTGTTCACAGCTCTTAGGTATGGGTAGATCGAGACTCGTACTGGAACGTAACGTTACGTCAGGCTTACGTCTGTTGCGTCAATGGTGTATTTACGATAGATGTATAAGTGCATATATATCATCATATATGTCATAGGAGTAGGACATAACTTGGCGGCTTCCTTCATACTCTTCAGTGCCGGATTTACCTATGGGCATTGTGTGCAAGGGCATACAGGCCCCCCAAAAACATCGACATATCGTATTTACAAAATAAGTTATCCATAGTTTCTTCAAAAACAAATTATAACTCAAAACCAATTCCTTTGCTTGGGAAAACGGTCTGTTCGGTTTTGTTACTATATGTAACACCTTAAACATACCTGAAGTTAGAAAACATCGATGGAAAGGTTCCACAGAAAATGATCTTTCAGTCATATTTTTGGAGTTTTTAAAGGGGTAAAATCCCCTAAATTGAGTTAGCGCAAATTAATAGAAGATCCCGAGATTTGATATGGTGAACCTACATGCTAAAGTTCATTGAATTCCACCGAGTTGTTTGCCCAAAAATCGACGAACAGACAGAGCGACAGACAGACATATCGTTCCCCTTATTAGAGTCTTCAAAACGTGTAAATACACTGAAATCTCGAAATTGGAAATTTTATCTTCAATTGGGACCTCTACTTGACCTTACCCCACCATTTTCTGGAAGGAGGTGTTTTGGTCATTGACCCATGGGTATAACTTTATCAATGGCCACCGTGGCAACTGGCATTCATTTGCATTTCATCTGCCAGACTAATAATTTACTGAGTATACGCTAGGTATTACTCACGATTGATTGATCGATTGGTCTTTTTCCAGATCGAAATGTGGCTAAAGGGCCACAACCACGACGTGAGTTTTGAACTAGTGCTCATCTATATTGCAATACTGGCGCAGTACGGGTCCTCCACCTCTGCGAGCATAGACCCAGAGTACACGCTCGATTGCCACAGGCGAGCCTACAGCCATAAGGTGACACAGTACGACTCTCAGGGCAGAATGTGCTGGGACATAGTAACTGTTATGTCTTGCTGGGGACGCTGCGACTCGAATGAAGTAAGTAGTTTTGGATTGTCTTGTGTCGTCGCGTCTTGTATTCGGCTCATGACCCAGAGCACATCCTCGATTGCCACAGACGAACCTAAAGCCATAAGGTGACACAGTACGACTCTCAGGGCAGAATGTGCTGGGACATAGTAACTGTTATGTCTTGCTGGGGACGCTGCGACTCCAATGAAGTAAGTAGTTTTGGATTGTCTTGTGTCGTCGTGTCTTGTATTGGGCCCATGACCCAGAGCACATCCTCGATTTCCACAGACGAACTTACAGGCATTAGGGCAATCGACTTCGATGGCCAGGTGGTAACGTGCGCTTGCACTTGTGCGAGTCTTTACACGCCATGCAATCGGAGACGTGTCGTACTCATCACGGGTAATAACCTACAGAAGCGACTGAAAAGGTCAATCGGATACATTCATTAAATTGTTTGTATACGATTAATCTTTTTTTTTAAATTCATTCTATGCCAGTCCCTTGAAAAGGTCGTTTTTAAATTAATAAAAAATAAATTTGTTCACTTCTTTCTATATTTCTACTAGTACTTGTTGTATTTACTAAAATTCAGTTTTGCTTTCTTAAGCTCGGTATAAACTACTATGGTAGCCTCGGGCCTTAGGCTAGCTTAACCCATACCTCCCCCCCCTGAAAATCTAAAGCTACGGCCTTGCATAAGGGTACACAGTACGACTCTCAGGTCAGAATGTACCTACTGGGACAAAGTTACTTTTATGTTATGCTTCAGTCTTGCCATGTGTCGTCTTGTCTTGTATTCTGTTGTATTCTGTTGTATGACCCAGAGTACACGCTCGATTGCCACAGTCAAGCCCATGGGCTCCATCCACAGAGTAATCCCACAGCTGTCCCAGCAGAATAACTTACAGCCGTACATTCGTATGCTTACACATTGACTAAATAAAATCTAATCAGTTAACCTAGTCAGCAAGTAAGCAACTTTAACCTCTTAGCCTGCAAAAGGCAGCTGAAGCCTTTTATCTTCAATTTCAAATCGCTTTAAACAATTAATTGCAATAGGACAAATTGAAAATGTTGTGGAAACAAATTCCGCATCAGCAGCGTCTCTTGAAATTGTTTTCAATAAAACTTTTTCTCGTTAGAAATTGCACACGCTGGTACAAAATAAATGGTAAATACGCTATTACTTAGTAATTTCAGAAGTTTTGAAGGTTTGAAATTTTCTCTTAAATTGTCTTAATGAGCACTTCTAATGACTTCTTTCATATTATATTCTTAATGATTGCATTAATTGATCCTATGACAATCAAAATTTTTTGAGCAAACTAAATTTTATTGTATACCAGCCGCAAAACAGGATTGACGTAGCCATAAATTCCCCAATAAACAGGCTCACTCATTTACTAAATGATCACGACACCTTCCATTTATGCAAAGCTTAGAACTATTCAGAGGAACTTGTAACCAAATTTTATTGTAAGAATGGTAGTTAGGTTTTTATAAATTTAAATTTAATAATAAGTTAGCCTATAAACAGTAGGAATTTTTTGTTGTTTTTCTTCGTTTTTTTTTTCGCTTCAAATTATGGATTATATTTGTACACATAAGGGCTACGGCTGTGTGATATAATAAATTTTTTTTTCTATTTTCTACTCTAAAATCTAAAATTGCCACATAATTGTATTCCTAATGTACGGTATGCCTAATCCTAAACTCATATATGTTTATGACTGATTTACAAAATAAGCACTTGCTATAAAATTTAATACAAGCTCTTGCCAAGAAGTCATCATAAGCTTAGTGGCTGAATAATTTATGGTTTTCCTGTAAAATGTAATAATTTTACGAGTTTGGTGAAAGTGAAAGCCCTAAGCTATAATTATATATTTTTTGAAAGGAAAAATTCCTTCAATGCACTTTTCACATTTTCTTACAGAGGGTGAACCTGTGAATAGCGTAACGCGTTATATTGAAACACGTTTCAAGTCTTTACATTTACCCCACTCATAGTTTTTTTTTCAATGCCTAATACTTTGAGCATTTCTGCTTTAAGCAACCGGAATTTCAGTTACATAAATAAAAATAGATTTTTTTTCTTCTTTGACCCCTTGTCATTGTGCAGCCATTTTGCACGTGGAGGCAAGGTGTAGAAAACAATATAAAAACTAAAAAATTACAGTAGTAAGTATAGGTACAGATGCATTAGGTATACAGATGGTGTATAGGTATGTTCTTAGAAATTCCAAAGTGCTGAGTCTTTTTGTAGTAGGTAGTGCTTGTGTCACCTTATTTTGAAATATTTTGCGTGTAGGTGCGCCACGAAGTTCTAGAGAAAGTTTTTCAAGTGGCCCTATATATGAAAAAGTCGTGTTCTATTATCATTTGCGGATTCAATAGCTCTGTTCCCGGAGGATTGGTAAAAAAACACCCAGCACTTTATGCACATAAAGTGACCTAAGAGGTTAATTTCACATTAATTTCACGAAAAAGGGGAAAAGATGGCTCGGTACGACGCTTATTTAAAGTATGGCAAATATAAGCAGACACTTTATTGCCAGTTACACAATTTTGGATTTCGAATTGAAAAGATGGGTCCAAGCCGAAAATCTAAACGTATTATAAGACAATCATAAGATTATGGACAAAGGTAGAACTTTGCAAATTATAAAATTGCAAGCGGTTCCCGGCGCAGCCTTCGGATGCTGCCTCCACCACTTGCGCCTGCCGCGGTCCAATCTTTTGAGAGGAGGCCCCTGACATACACACGGACAGTCGAAATATATGTATCAAGATTTTCATAATTATTTAGATTCATAGATTTTTTTTTTAATAATATGCTAGGCGCTCTGCCCGTTTTGGGCTTCCGCGCTCATGTTGTTATCGCGCCAAACCCAACCCTTCTCAGAGTGTTCCGAAGAGGGGGGTTGACATTAGAAATTTTATGACGAGAGAGGTTACCTTCTCGTCATTTCCCAGCAGGTGTTGCAGAGTGAGGGGGAGCGGCAGAAGGGCTCTGGGGCCAGCGTAACTCGGGCAGGCCAGTATGATGTGCTCCACCGACAGTGGTACGCTACAAAACTGGCAGTTCGGAGGCGGTCATAGATTTCAAATGTACGATAGTAACCTATACTGCCAGTTTTATAAATTATGCAGTCAAACTATGACAAAAGCGGTACTCGTATCATTCGATGCCAACTAAAAACGAACCAAAAGTAGAGGTTCTAGAAAAATCAGGGCTTGGCGGGATTTGAACCCCAGATCTATGCCTTGCCGGGACGTCGTCTTGGATGATCTAGATCCTCCACTTTCGGCTATATAGCAAGGATGTTGCCTCTATATCAGTATTATATACCATTTCGTTGGACTTGTATCTGTAAATGGTTAAGTCATGCTTTTGCCTGTTTCATTGAGTCAATGGTAAGCTTTTCTCAGCTTGTCAATTATCGCTTGTAGCCGGTGTAGGTTGACATCGAGAATGCATACAAGTTTGCCATAATTCAAATAATGTACGAAATCCATGGGGGGGGGGGGTTGTTGGGTTGTTGGCATTCATTGGACAAGGACCAATGGGCCACATAACTTAAGTAGGTCTATAGGTCCATATAAAGTACTACGGAACATTCTTTTTTTTTTTTTAAGGCGCGGGACTCTTTCGAGTATTTGCGCCGGTCGGTGTGTGTGTGTGTGTGTGTGCGGAAGTCATGGGTGTTTTAGAATGGTTTTGTCTACAGTCTACAGGTGGGGCATGACTCCGGTCTTGTGGAACATTCTTATATATCATACCATTTAAAAAAACTCAAAAACTAAAACTATACAAATCGGAATCGATCCCAGATACTCGGTAATAAAAAGGAATTGTTTTACCAATTTTCATAGGTAAAATGTTAGCAAAAAATTAAGACTGCAGGTACGGATAATACATGTTTGCCCAATTTCACAGCCTTTCTCTCTCGAGCAAGTTTGGATACCTTTCTAATAATATCAAGACAAGCAATTTGGGTGAAACGGCTATTTAGTTTTACAAAAATAAGCGCACAATATCTAAAATTCAGGGGTATCCTCTAGTATTTTTGATAAAATCAGGCTCTAACCTAAATAATAGATAAAATTTGAAAGTAATCATGACGTTATTGAGAGAGACCCATTAATTTTAAGAACTATGAACTTGTTTTTGTACAGCCTTCTAAAATGAGGCCTTTGTAATATAACCTATTGTGTAAGAGAGTACTGTATATAAAAGAGTACACCGTAGAAATTGCTTAAATTTTCAGCTCTAATTTTTCGTGATTACCCTTTGAACTCTTCCCTCTTATCTACCTAATAAGCGACTGAAACTTTGGGAACTTTGAATTTTGTAAGCATTGTTTGTAGTAGGATGAAGCTCAACAAGTCGTTCTACTTTACAAGAGTACTTAGTTCATAAAAGTAGCTCATTCTTTATTGCTTTCCAATTTTTCTTCATATAGATTGGTATTGTTGTATAATATTTTTAAAAAACTTACACCGTGGTGCTACAGCCCACTGATGTCTAAGCCTGAGAACTATCTCTCGCTTAGCCACTGCTCTACTTGGGATAATGTGGTCAGCAACATGCCCGTTGCCGGAAGCTGCGTTTTCCCCTAAAAAAGGAGGTACCATAACCCTTTGTCACACTCCGAATACCACTAATTGGGACCTTCTATAGATTAGAGCATTCAGAGTGGACTTATGAGAGGGGAATTATATATAAGCTTATAGGATGGTACCAAATACCTTATATTATATTAATACACTTAACATTAATACCACATAATAACTTAGTGACAACTTAAGCACTTAAGGGACAAGGGACAACATAATGAATTGGGGGAGGGGAACTTAGTTGCATAAGGGCTACATGATAACGTACATACTCATACATCCATAGGAGCTTCACGATTTTCTCGAGGTGGTTTCATGCGCATATTTTCCAAGCCCATCATCCAAGACGAGCTGCCAGTTCACACAAATCTAACAGCAGTTACCTAGTTTCAGATCTCTGACTGGCGATTTCCCTACAAGCGCTCCTTTCACCCCGTCTGTATTCATGGTGACAGGGAACCTAGTGCTGTCATCCTCTCCAATTGCGCCGAGGGCACCGAAGAGGGAACCAAACTTCACGAGTTTCTCGAGGCGGTTTCTTGCACATACTTTCCAATCCCATCATCCAAGACGAGCTGCCAGTTCACACAAATCTAACAGCAGTTACCTTGTTTCAGATCTCTGACTGGCGATTTCCCTACAAGCGCTCCTTTCACCCCGTCTGCATTCATGGTGACAGGGAACCTCGTGTTGTCATCCTCTCCAACTGTGACGAGGGCACCGAGGAGGGAACCGAACTTCACGAGTTTCTCGAGGCGGTTTCTTGCACATACTTTCCAAGCCCATCATCCAAGACGAGCTGCCAGTTCACACAAATCTAACAGCAGTTACCTTGTTTCAGATCTCTGACTGGCGATTTCCCTACAAGCGCTCCTTTCACCCCGTCTGCATTCATGGTGACAGGGAACCTCGTGTTGTCATCCTCTCCAACTGTGACGAGGGCACCGAGGAGGGAACCGAACTTCACGAGTTTCTTGAGGCGGTTTCCTGCACATGTTCGCTGTGCCGATCATCCGAGGCGAGCTGTGAGGGCCTTCGCTACAGGGGGCAAAGAAATTCTTTAGGCTTCCAGCGAGGATAAATGGAGTTTGATTTTGACGGGATGTTGCGGGTTTTAATGGAAAGGCTGCCTTGGTTGAGCTTGAGATTGGTTGATATTGCCGGGTATATCGGGTGAACTGTTATAGTTTCTCTTAAATTCTGTACCTGTGTTAAAATGTATTATAAATATTGTTAAATTAAAAATTATGGCGTTTTTTCTTTTATAAAATAAGTCTGTTGGATTGATTGGGTTGGTGATGCCTCATTTTTAAATAATAAAGACTTAGTTAAGATATATAAGAATGGTATGTATTGGCAGATAGTATTACTTTATAGTATTACTTTTTATTTTTATCATTACTTACCAACTAGATAACTTGTAAACAACTTATTTAATCTTCACATTGTTAAATAGATGTACGATGTACTGCTTATATTTATAATTGTACAATAGTTATGTATCACACATGTAAATTATGAAAAGCATAGTTAAGTAAGTTAAGTTAATTTGCATATTATTGGACTTTGTCTGTTTGCAAATAAACGTTTATTTATTTATTTATTTATAGGCTAGTTGTATTGAACAATAGTTAAAGTGGTGCGAAAGCCGAAATTCACCAGTTTTGAAAATAAAGACAACCTTATTTTTTTCTTTCTTCATTTCTGGGAAAGGTTAGTCTAATATACCTAATTACAAAGGCTTCCACGGCTGGGGTTACGTGACGAAGCAGTAGAATCCGGGAGCTTAGTATAAATATCAGTGAACATCCCCTTGCCCAAACAGTTGCAGCTGACCCGCCAAGATACAATCTTCCAAGTCTACGCAGTTCCACTGAAGATGTCGACCGCAGAAGTTGACGAAACGTTTGGAAGTACGTTTTCAGGACGTCTAATCCCCCCGGACTCTACTGCTTCGTTAAAGATTAGTCTATTTGCAATTTACACATATGTGAGTTGCAATTATGTGACTTATTATTCAAAGGCGGGTATTCCACATACGTACATCGTCGATAAAAATTATGAAATTGAAGGACATTTCAATTTTTCACTGATGGCGGCCATTCCACATGTTTTTTCAAAAATTGACAATTTTCTATTGAAACGTATGCGCCAAATTTTTGAAATTTATTTGCATTTGTTTCTTGAAATTGTATGTTTTCTTCGTCGCCTTATTATTTACACCTTATTATAATTTTTATACAGAAATGCTTTCTTTTTGGAGAAATCAATTAAAATAGTTGTACTTGTCATATCTCATGACGCCATTTTTTAATTTTAGATTGTTTCATTGTTTGTGATTTTACTGGCTATGATCAATTGATCATTGATCAATTTTAACAATGGCATAGAGTAAAATTGAAATGTCCTTCAATTTCATAATTTTCATAGTCGATGTACGTATGTGGAATACCCGCCTAATTGTATTTGCAACAATGTTACTATAGTAGGCTCTAGTAGTTGAAAGGCACAGTAGTATGGTAGTTGTTTGGTAAGACTCTCTACAGCCTAGGCCACCATCTAGAAACGAAAACGAGATTCGCACCATTGTTGCCCGGGATATTATGGTGAATAAATGTTTATATTTATTTATAGGTACATATAACTCATGAGTAGGCTACCTAACTCCATAATACTTTTGTTTTTTAGGGTTAGCATGAAATCAAGACTTTATAGTCATATTGTTTGCCTTTTGTTTCTTTTTCAACAAAGTCGTTTTTCAATTTCAGTACAATATTTCCCTGATGAACTCTTCGTTTTTTCAAAAATCAAATTACATGTTATAAAATAGGCTATTACCAAACTTATTTTTGTTAATGGCCCGAAACTGACCGAAACCTAGTTACTATAGTTTGCATGTGTCAGAATACAGGTGTTCAGTTCGGTGGGCCTTAACATCGAAAAATGAGACAAAAAGTTGAATGGTGTAAAATTAAGGTCCGTGGTTGAACGCTGAGAGCGTAATTCAATTTTTATTCAATCTCCCGTTACAACCTCATACAGTTGGTTTCCCTTCGCCTCCCCACACCCCCGGTTCACTTCTCCTCCCCCCCCCCAAAAAATCACCTTCCTGGTTTCTTTCTCTTTCAATTTAGTCACCGGAATTTGACAAAGATGGACCGAAAAAACCTCCGGAAATGTTGTCAAATTTTGCTTCAGATTTTACAGCTCTTCAGATTTTCACCTTCCATCCTTTCAAATTCCGAGATGAAATACTAAGAGTAAAATCTTTTTTTTTTTTTTTTTGAAGCTCAAATTTCACATGAAGTCTTGATAAATTGCTTACTTTTCTCTCGATTTTACTCTTTCGGATATTAACCTACAGGTAAATTTCGTAAGTAAGACAAAAATGACTGAGAAAATAAATTTACCTTCGCCAATTGATCAAGCATGTTAGCAAGTACCGGATTTATCCCAGAAATAAGATCCGAGGTTGGTAATACTGTACTTACAATTTACACGTCATGTTCACACCACCCTGACCCAGTTATCTAAAATGCTACCTCTTGTCAAAATTCCTCATAAGAACCGAAATATGGACGTACGGTGTGAATCACCCTGTAAAGTAAATAAGTTTTTGATTTGTGTTCAGGAAACAATGAATGGATTGTTAGCAAAAATCTAGCCCAAGTAAATATTGATCAGCAAATATTTTTTTAAAAAATGTACACGTTTCAGCGGTTTATCGTGCAGTTATGTGGAAATATCAGCAGTTTGCAACAGTTATCCCGGATTATGCAAATTCTGTAAGCTTTCAAAATTCTCCATCACTAAGTAGTCAGAAATTTTTTTATTACATGAAAATTGCATACAATGGAATAGCTTTTCCAAATAGTGGTGAGTGTTAAGAGGGAGACATATTTTTTTTAAATAGGTTACGTACATAGCGTATCGATTGCATGCGCAAGGCTTAAGTCTTAGAAACCTGTTGTGTCCTCTTCAGACAATTGCTATGAATGATGTATACATCATTTGTGTGTTCAGCTTACCTTGAAGCTGCGGCCCTTGGCTCACCGGCTCACCAAAAAATTAGGTACTTTCTTTAACTAGGCTGTCACGATGGTCCCGTCAGTCAGGGCCGAATTTTTTCGAATTAGAAGAAGAAGAAGAAATTGTAAAGAAGAAGAAATTGTATAGAAGCCTTCTTCCACAGCCGGAGTTACTTGATGAAGGAATGAAGTAGCTGCTGCCCCCTCTGCTTCCAAGGGGAGGGGAATGCCGATCACCTATTCAGCTGCCCTGGCATCGAGATAGAAAACCGAACTGAGACACAGGAGGGATTGGCCCAACTCTACTACGCGGCACGGCGTCAAATGGCCTACCAGCCAATAACGGGCGATGGCTCAAGAAGAAGAAAAAGAAGAAGAAGGAATGAAGCAGTCTAGGACGATTTGTCGATCTACCACCCCAGATTCTATTGCTTCACCATAAACAGTGCCGGATATACCCATGGGCACTTGGGGCACAGGCTCACGCCTCCCCCCCCCCCAAATACCTAAACTTCCGGCCCCCCAAATGTTACCTTTTCTTTTCAAACAAATTTTTGAAATTGGTGGGAAATTACATGATTTTTTTGTTGCTGCAATGTTGGTAGACAGAGTGTTCACCCACAGCCCGCACATATCTTGAACCCACGGCCACCACAGGGGTTAATCCAGCACTGATCATAAAGTAACCTATTCTGCTTTCGTTATTCAAACCTCTTCTAGGATTCTGACGTCAGTTTACTGTTTATTTGTGAAAGCTATTGGTAAGAGCGTTGCTTATTCCAAATGTATGAAAAACCCTCCGAGGCAATCCCTTTGGAACTAAAGGGGGCGGAAAACTGCAGGATAAAAGGAAAAGAGGAAAACACATGTTTCCTTGGAGAAATAAATATTGCTAAGATATGGGAGAAGGAAAGGGGAGGGAATTGAGCACCCCCCCCCCCCCACTTGATGTAACCCAGATTCCCAGCTCTTGGATGGAGAAATGACTGATTTAATTCGAGTTCGTGATTCGACCGCCAGTGTTATCTGATAATGATAATGATGACAGACCATCTACGATATGTAATGTTAATAATTATTAAATATTTAAATATTACACCTGGGGGGTAAGCAAGGCCGTAGCCAGAAAATGTTTCGGGAGGGGTCCATCTGACATCGCCAGAGGTGAGGTAACCTCAATTTATTAAAAACTCCATTCCATGTAATGTACTCTGCAAATAGTTCGGGAGAGGTCCGGACCCCCTCTGGCTACGGCCTTGGTGGTAAGGGAAAATTGCTGGATAACAATAAATTCTGCAGTAAATTAATCTAAAAGTGCTAGATTTTGGAGTGCCAATTTTCTACGGGCTTATATCCTCCCGTCATTCTATAATTTTTACTAAAACGTACGATTTCTAAATAGGCAGACTATAATATATTATTAATTTTTGTTACGATAATTATTTTACTTCTTTTCAATTCCAAAAATCACGCGATTGCCTCTTTCTAAATCCCAGAACTTTGGGTATGCAAATTTGATCGGGGTCCTAGGATTTCAGTCTCTACAGTCTACTGCTAACGATAAACATACTGATGAACCAGTAGAATCCGGGCTGATGGGCCGTGGTCGAAATGAAAGCGAACTTCCAAACGTTTCGTCAACATCTGCGGTCGACATCTTCAGTGGAACTGCATAGACTTCTAAGATTAGAAACGTTTGGAAGTTCGCTTTCATTTCGACCACGGCCCATCAGCCCGGATTCAACTGGTTCTTCATTCGACTCCGGCCGTGAAAGCCTTTGCTTATAGACATACTATATATACTTTAGCCTATTTAATGCCAACGGCCATACCAAGTTGAGTCCACGAGAACAGAGCCTGTTCCAAACTGCGGCAAACTTGGCAGTGTGCACAGCTTTGGCAGAGGAACATGGTGGGACTTGATAACGTGCTGGGACTATACCAGTCAGTCTGAATGCATGTTGAGTCCTGGTCACCTCCGAATTAATTGTGTAACTTTACTGTGTTCCCCAAGTGGTTCGGAGGTCCACCCTGTCATTCGACTCCCCGTCTCCCAGAGATGAAAGAGTCTGCCCTTAGGGTACCTCAAGCTAATAAACAGATCCCCCTACCAAGCTGACAGGGTTGCTTCAAGCAGAATAGCTGAAAGCAGGCGTTGAAAAAAAAAAGCTTTAGCCTATTTACAAATTACAAGAACTGGCTAACCTACCTACCTAATGGAGAACTTACCTATAAAAATAAAAAAAAATTAAAAAATGCCGTCCTCTGAGGGGGGGGGGTCAATTCGCAAATATGACGCCCATTATGACCTTATTGAGAGAGACATATCGTATCACTTTTTATTTTATTTTATCTATTCTACGACGAAATAGTAGTATAATGTAACTATAGTAGACTTTAAAATAAATAATTGTTATTGGATTATTAGTCTACAATTTGGCGTAGATTATCAACTAAAGTTGCTGTTAATTCAGTATTTTTTGTCTCTCAAATGTACATATAGTATGATTAAATTATATTGATTGATTGATTGATTGAATTCAAAAATTACTTATGGCGCCCTGCCCCTGACGGGAAAGTCCAAGCCAGCCAATCGACAATCTGAGTGAAATTTCTTCATGTTAATCATGGGCACCTTATTTTGTAGTAACAGCAGGAAATTCTATCTAGGAAAGTTTATGAAAAAATAAAAAAACTTGGTGTTTTATTTAAACTTGTTACAACAGCTATAACTAGAAGTAGGCCTAGTAAGCGCCTATGAAAGCGAAAGCGCTCGGAGTTTTGTACTAACACTGGTGAATTTCGTAGTTAATTTTTTGACGATTATTTTTTTTTACCAATTAATTCTAGTAATAACAGGTTTTTGATAAAACAATAAGTTTTGTTTGTTTATTAAAATGAAATACGACGAAGTCAAGAGTAATTTAATTTTTTCTAGGAAAGTTGTCCATAATAAGAATAAGAACAGCTCAAATAGGGCGAAAAATAAATTTATTTATTTTAAAACCAACATTACACAATCAATTAAAAGATTCTAAACAATTGCTTATAGCGAAATAACAACCGTAAAAACTGCTCGTCTGTACATACTGTATATTCATTCACCATAATATGTTAATTAAAGAAAAACAGAAACAAACGTGTCGTGTTGTTTATAAATAATTATAATTCCCTCTTTTGTCTGTAATTTATCTGTCAGAGGTAAAAAATCAAACGGAAGCCACAATGTGGGTATCCTTTGTGGAATTGTACATACTGTATGTTAAACACGTCTGGAAAAAATACATAGCGAACGCTTCTGGCAGCCACATGGTTACCTATACCGTAATACAAATTATAGAGTACGGTATATATGGTTATTTAGGTTATTATTAATTAGAAAAAACAAACATTAGAGGGCGGTATATTTCACTGGATCTGATTGGTAATGCTAGTATTATACCATTATATTATGCTAGTATTATAGTATAGTACTATAGTATTATAGTACTAGTATTATATTTGTTTTGGGTAAGTAAGTCACATAAAATATAAATAATATATTTTGCTGTACATGCTTTCTTAAAAAACAGTAACAAAACTATTTAAGAATGAACCGGACTAATGTCGCACATTAGTGGCTAAACGGCTCCTAAATCGGAATAAGTGTACCACCTCACCCGAACGGAAATAAAGTAGAACCGGCCCCCTACCAACGAAAAAGTCTTAAAGCTAGTGCAGCAAACAACTATTTTCACTGAACAACGTGAAAAAGAAACTCATATTTTCTTATTTAAAACGTGTTTCTCCGGTATATGGACTGCTTGTTATGCAGGACTAGATTTGACGCCTTAAAAGAAATGGAACAATATGGAAAGTTAAGTTTTGTATTTTTCAAAGACCCTCCAACTCAAAGATTATCCCAGGGGGTTGAAGCCTGAAGGGAGAAATATGTTGCCCATTTTCAAGAAATATTTTTATTAAAAAATAAAAAATAAAAAAATAAAATAAAATAAAAAGCTGGAGATCTAGACGACCAAGACTGTCTTAAATTATTAACCAAATTATGTAAAGATGAACCCAATCATTGTAGGGGGACTCACTAATCTGTGTTGAAGCAGGGAAACCTTAGGCGGCTATTCCACCGACCATTTGCCTCACTCGTGAAAGTTCTTGTGAAACGGTGAATTTTTTCATTAGCGTTTGTTTCGTTTTAAGGAGACTATTATGTAGATACTTAACTTATTTAAGTTATTTTATTATTAACGATGTCTGCTACCATATTATAACTTAATTTATAATAGGTAAGTTAAGTATCAACAAAATAGTCTCCTTAAAACAAAACAAACGTCAATGACAAAATTCACTGCTTCACAAGCACTTTCACAAGTGAGGCAAATGGTCGGTGGAAAGCCGCCATAGGGCATGACAACGGGAAGTGTAGATCGTGTGTTCGAATGCCGCTAAGCCCAGTTTTTTATATCCTCTAATTTGGGTTACAACGGGACTGAAATCAACAATTTATACTTTACAAAATGAAATTTCACAGAAAATATTGTTTGTAGAGCTAGGTCAGAAATTATGACAAATGTTCCTGGGTCATAGAGAAGTAACTAAAAAATCGAAACAAGGGTATTTCGATTTTCTTTCGATTTCGATTTCGATTTCGTATTTATATGACGACTTTACCTCTTACTACGATATTGTATCTTATGGTATGGGTGAAATACACGAATTGATTTATTGATTGATCAAAGAAAATTGGAAAAATTCTCCGTCATTGAAACAGAACTCACAAAAAACCGGAATGTAATTTAAAAGAATGAGTAAGCAATCATGAATTTCTGAACATCAATTTTTCCATATTTATACATAGAAGTAGCTCTACCTCCTTATTTACTTCTCTTCTCTCTTTCATGATAATTCATAAAAAATTCATAAAAAATAATTTTTCTGCGAAACCTTTCTATCGATGATTTCTACTTTCAGGTATGTTTTAGGTGATAAATTGAGTAACGAAACCGGACAGGTTGCTTTCCCAGAAAAGTATTTGGTTTTGTACAATAAAATGTTTTTTTTTTTTTTTTTTTAATGATAGAAAATTCACGCTCAAATGCGTTGCGTGCCCTGCCAGTATTGCTGTGTGGTAATTTGTTGGTCTGACCTATCTAGAATTTACCTCACCTGCAGTGACGTCAGGTGGACAACCCTTCCCCCCCCCCCGAGATATCGGAAATTTAACCATAGGACAATTATTTACCATGAAATTACTCATTTTATCTATCTACTAATTTTGATAAATTGGAAAGCATGTTCGAGTACACTCGGACCGGTTCTTTACCCTGCTATCCTCACGCTGAGCTATTTCCATATTTCTCAATTTCCCCTTTTCCCTTTTCTACCAAAGTACCAAACACAATGAATACCCCTTCTCCTACCAACAACAGCATACTATAATTGGCCTATTTCGAGTGGTGGTGACAGGTTTCAGTAAATCGTACTACTAACAGTACCTACCTAGCCTTATGTGAAAATGAATAAAAAATAAGTTTTAGTCTTTTTTGCAATGATAGCAAGAACAAGACGACGCAGATTTGAAAACTAGCTCCCGTGTTCCGTCCAGGCACATTACTTTCACTTGCACCTGAAATAAAAAATAAAAATATGTATTTGAAGAGATTATTATCACAAGACATTACCAACAACAAAAAAACATATTACCAACAAAACCTCAAACCAGTTTTCACGAAACTAACAAATTGTAAGCTACAGTATGTATTTGTTGTTACAATCGCGGCTGTACGTTAGTTTTACAGTCCAGCTTTGTGAATACATTCATACCAACCCAAGTTAAAACACAGACGTTCCCAATTCCTCAACTCACGTAAAACTTAATTCAATTTTGAGTCTCAAGTACCAACAACAGTACGTGCGAAAACTCTTGTCTCTTGTCGACAAAGCCATTAAATTAAAGGAAAGAGTGGGGGGCAGAGAGAAGGTAAAGGAAACAACCTTTGAGGAACATTTGAGGAGATAACAGACTCAAATGTTTGCCGCTAAACAACACGACCTTTCAGTCAAAATTGCGGAGAAAGGTAGCTAAAATAATACAACTAGCGCGGAGTGACTTTGTAGAGACATTAATGTGTTGAAGTATCTGTTAATCATTAATGCGTGAATATTGACTTTTCATTGATGTGAGTACACTCAATGGCGGATTCAGAGACTTCTCCTGGGGCAGTAGGGTTACGAGGGGGGTCCACAGCGTGAGCCACATCACCTAGGGCAGTGCTTCCCAACCGGTGGTCATCCGCGGGCCACCGGTGGTCCTCGAGACCCTTTTAAAGGGCACGGGACTTCTCCTTTGGGCCGCCCTTCCATTTGTAATATTGTAAATGTTGTTGTTTAATTTGATTTAATAAATTTGAATTTGAAAAATGGTCCGCGAGAATGCCTGCAGTGACTTAAAAGTTGTTATTAACAAGAATACAACAACTTGCGTAAAAACCATGCGTGCCCAAGTTTCACGTTAACTTTTCCGTACATTATAATCACTCCGTAAGCCAGGCGTGGATCTAGAATGAGACCAAGGAGGGGGCTAAGATTAAATTTCGAATTATTTTTGAAAAATAGGGCTGAAATATTGGGGTTTTACGCATGTACAGAGCAATAAGGGTTCTATATTATAGGTAATTAATACAATCGAGCACAAGGGGGCCCGGGGGTCTCCCCCGGGAGAAAAGTAGGGAAAAATAGGACTGAAATAGTGGGGTTTTGCGCATTTTGAGGACCCTAATGGGGGGTGGGGGGCTATAGCCCCCATAGCCCTCCCCCTGTAGATCCGCGCCTGCCGTAAGCTAAAAATTCTTTAAAGCCCTCTAATTCTTTTTTTTAACATCATAATAATAGATGGCAGTGACACATTGTCGGCCTGAGTGGTCCGCACCAAATTGGACCAAAAACAGTCAACAAAAAATTGCAATATAAAAAAATTAATGATTTACAAATAAAAATAGAAAAATAAACTGCAATTATTTGGATTTCATTGTGGAATATTGGGGCATATTTAGGATTGCAATGAGGCTGGTGTATAAATGTTTTGAGCATTCCTCTATCGTTTCCACATGTGAGATGTCTTTCTCTGAATGAATATTAATATAAAAAAACTATTTACGAATGGCAATGTCCCAAGAGAGGCTCAGCTTTCTTTTGTCCATAGACACCCCACCCCATCTATTAAGTGAGGAAGACAATCACTAACGCATTATATTTCGACTATTTACTCAAAACAAATCCCCGGGGGAGACCACGCAACATGTCAACCACGCACGTGCTGCTCATTTGTGCAGGTACAGTTTTCAAACCAGTTACATTTATACAAAAAATAATGAAATAGCAAACAACATGTGATTATTTGCGCCGCAGAAAGTGGTTTAAAAGTTTTATCAGATATATAGTAGAAAGGCAACTGCCGAAAATTGTTAGTCAATTCAAGAAAAAAAATCCCCGGGGGAGACCACCACCCCCCCCCCCTGATCCTGATTCCACTGTTGTTAATAAAGTTTCGTGCGCAAAAAACAAATTTGAGACGAAATGCTTAAAATCCCACTATTTCAAGCCTATTTTTCAAATAAAATTCCCCCAGGGGAGACCATTAGGTCCCCCTTCAGGTCTCCCAAGGGCCTAGCTCGGGGGATTTTTATTTAAATAGGTGCGAAGTAGTGGGGCTTTGCGCATGTTGGCAACGAAAAACTGTAGATCAGTGGAGGGAAAACCCGTAGATTTTTCAGACGAATCGTATTCATAAAATAATCGCTAAATCAAACCGTAACAATGTTAACTTACATCTTCAGTATCCATAATATTACAGCACTGTCCGACAGAAGTGATGAGCTGAAGGGGATTCGAACTCAGGGTGTGTGTGTCGGAGGGAACGCTCCAAGACTCGCAGAAACCCCGGCAGGCGTTCGTTGTGATGTGGAACTCAACACAGTCCGGGATGCTGATCTTACGAGTGTGTCCTGAAACAGATGACGTTTTACTTGCAAAGTTAATTCCATAAGCCAGACGTCTGACACTTCACGACTCGCAGAAATCCTTGTACGCATTTGTAGTGATATGGAACTGTGGGGGGTTGTTGTTTCCAACGCCTGCTTTCAGCATTTCTGCTTTAAGCAACCCTGTCAGCCTGGTGGGGGGAGTGAGTCTGTTTGTTAACTTGAGTTACCCTAAGGGCAGACTCTTTCGCCTCGGGGGAAGGGGAGTTGACTGATAGGGTGGACCTCCTGATTGTAGTGGATTCCGAACCACTTGGGGAACATAGTGGTCACACGATTAATTCGGAGGTGACCACGCACTTAGACTGACTGGTAGTCTCGCTGTGCATACTACCAGCTTTGAACAGGCTCTGTTCTGATGCATTCAACTTTGTATGGCCTCCTTATTATAATGGATTCCGAACCACTTGGGGAACATGGTAAAGTCAGACGATCGGAGGTGACCAGGACTGGACACGCACGTAGACTGACTGGTACAGTCTCAGCGCGTTATCAGGTCCCACCATGTTCCCCTGCCAACTCTGTGCACACTACCAAGTTTGCCGCAGTTTTAAACATGCTCATGGATTCAACATGGTAAAGCCGTTGGCATGGAACTGGGAGGAGTGTGTTGATCTGTTTCTGGCAAACAACTCCTAATAGTATATCGGGAGGAAGAGCCGAGGAAATGTTGCTGATAAATAATAGAAAAAGATCTAAAACGAAAGAAAACTGGCAGGTCAATAATAGCCTATTTTGAGCTGAATCAGCGAAAATGACGGATATGGGAGAAATAGACCGGAAATAAAGTAATGGGCTATTTTCACTTGAATTTGACGTGTTTAAGATTAAGAAAACGAAATATTTCTATACATTAATTCACTTTCAATCATGGCTGTCCTGTCAGCACTATAGCAAAGAAGAGGTAACTTACCCAGAAGTTTAGAGTTAGTCTTTGGTTTAAATACCTTTTAAATACATGGTTAGCTTTTAATTGTTTTTATAGTTTTAGCTTGTAGTTTATTGATTGAGTTTCCACGATATGAAGACTACACAGGAATAACCAATCAAGGTCCAAAACTATACTACCAAGTGACCTGTTGGATTTTGTTTACATTAAAAAGACTACAATTGTACAATTTTTAAAAAAAATCAATGGTGGCGTTTTTGAGAATTTGATTCAATTTTTTTAAGCTATTTTTTTTTTTGGTTCCAGGAGTTTTTAGAATTGAGCTGGCCCAAAAAAAAATCATTGTCACGAGACATGAATTTTGTGAACGTATAAGCCAAATTTCATAAGAAGCCACCGAGAAGTGTGTCCACAAATTGACGGAAATACAGACAGACAGACATTTCGTTAAAAAACACTTTTTTGGGTTGCTGGGACCTCAAATCGTGTAAATCCGTTGAAATATCGAAATCATACATTTCGACCATCACAAAGCTTTCCTTTTGCTAACGGACATAATAAGAAAGCAATATTTAATGCATGTATGAGATAACAAAAAGTCGGAAGAACAACGACACAACTTTAAAATTGTCGATTTCCACTTGATAACATTAAATATTTTTTAAAAAATCTGTATTTTGCTAGAAAAAAATGGCGTTATGTAGTGTGTATATTTTTCATGCGATGGCAGTTGTATTTGACGGAACTGTCAGGTAATTCATTATTAAAAAAAACGTTAACCTCAATTTCTGTAAAATGATAGATTTAAAGTTGTGTCCTTTTCCTTTCGTAGTAGTGAAGTGTCATATTAAACTATTAAATAATGTCTATGTGGTAACCTACCCCAGTGAAATGACTTTATCTAATTTCCTTTTATTCTATATGAAAATGAGGATTCATATACAGTAATATCTTAAAGAGGAATGTTAAAAGTATCAGCGATCAGCAGCCTTTCTAACATTATTAGAATGAAAATGGGGAATAAAGGAACCTTTAGTTGATGAGATTTCGTATGGAAAATGGCTGCTGAAAATGAGATGGCCCATTTACGGAATAGGAAAATGGGTCTACAGCCTACTAGAAAATTTGATGTTTCTAGCTAAACTCGCTTACATGGAAAATGGGAAAATCGTCTCTTTGCTGCCTGCCCATTCCATCATGATGGGATTGGCAATAAACGGCCGAAAAGTCACACCTCGCTGTTGTCCAATCAAAAAACCAAATCAAAGGCATATTTATTCGAATTTTTGCATCAAGACAAATATGTCATAAAATGATAGATTGTATGAAATTTAAAACATTAAATTTAAATAAGCTAAATTAAGTTGATTTTATTACATTTAATACTTTACAAGGAATTATAACCAGCCCAACTGTGTTTCCACGTGCTAGGGCCGGTGCAGTGTTTAAATTTAAGTCAGATTTGTTATGACGGTGTGCAGGTATGTGTTACGTATGTAAAAGTAATATTCAGTATTTAGTATAGGCTGGCTCAGGGATGGGGAGCTTTTCTCTTGCATGCAGCCTGTCGTCAGTTTGTGGGGAGTGAAATGTGTGAGTGAATGAATGAGTGCCTGTTCCATTATTATTTTATAACTTTTTCTTTTGCTGTTTTTTTTTTTCACGGAAGAATGTTATGATATTTCATTTCATTTCATAACCTTGTTAGCAAAGACAGTCATGTCCAACAACGGCAAGCTAATGCGATTTTTTTTAAGGTTAATGGCATACAAACAAGTTAATGAATGTATCCGATTGACATCTTTAGTCGCCTCTGTAGATTAGTACCCGTGTTGAGTTACGACACGTCTCTGATCGTATGGCGTGTTGAGACTTGCACAAGTACAAGCACGCTACCACCTAGCTATAGAAGTCAACCTGATCATCGATGCAGGCTGCCCCAAGACAGTCTACAAGTAACTGTGCCCGCCACAGTGGACCGCGTGTTCCGCGGTTTCCTATGACTCATTGCAGTGCCGGCAGATATTAAGATAAAGTAATTTTTAAAAAAATCATACTTACCTACTTTGTGACATCCTGGTTGTTGCCACGTGACTTGCGCGTGGCAGCTGATCAGACATAAGAAGAAGTAAGCAGTAGCTGCTTGAACATAGCTTGGCATGCCCTTCTTTCCCTGCAACAAAACAAAAGAATGCATATTAGGTAAGCTAGATAAATGCAGGGCTAATGCAGTCCAATATAATATGCTACAATAGTGCATAATCATTAAACACTGGTTCAGATTTGTATTTGGGCCGGCAATACAACATTTTTTGGGTCAATTTTTTCTGCATGTTCGCTTGTTAACGGCAAGGAAGGCGTATTATAGGTAAGTACATGGTAGTGACTAGACATAGGTGGTTTTCAAGCAAAAGTGTATGAAGTCTGAAAACCTTCTGTGCTGATTGCTGTTCATTTCATCACCATAGGTACTAACAGAATCGTAAAACCTTTCAAGATTTGACCCATTCATTTATTTGTCCAGTATTTATTTATTTATTTCCATTAATTTCCAGTAATAAGCGCGTGAATAATTCACGCACAAGTGGGCCCACTATGGCAATTATTTTTAATCTTAACCAGGGATTAAAAATGTAAACGAGATAATTTTAGAATAGATAGTGTAATTCAAAATTATTTTGATTACATTTTTAACTCTAAGAATAAGTTAATAATACTAAACGGTATAGTAGGCCCACAGTTGGACTCAGCAGCGAAGTGAAAGAAAATACACAATATGTTGCTGACGCACCACGTAGGCCTACCAACTCAAAATTCAGCATTTCAGCAGTCTCCCTACGCTACATCCCCCCCCCCCCCACCCCTATCCTATCGAGAATCATTGAAACCCCCCGCAATACCCATCATGAAAATTGAAAATAAACAAACCCAATGAGAAAACAATACGGGCGACATACAATAATGCTGGGGCGCCTATCAATCAACGCATATTGTTACCACAATTAACCACCAAGCTGATTCTAACACGCTCTGCGGAACACAACCAACCCTCGTAAGCTAAACACTGCGATAACGTTTCGCATAATACACCTCCTCAATTTATTCGGCCCCATGCTGCCGCTAATTTACCTTTATTTCTCATTATACAAATCTCCCGTTGAGTATTTTTCTTTCCCTCTTTCTGACCCAGAAATGCGCCTTTTTTCTTTATTTAGAATTTATTTTCTTGGCTCACACGTGTCTCTAATAATTCATTAAATTTATTGTGACGTCATTTGTGTGTCATTCTGTTGCCCTCAAGGGCGCCAACACTTTTATTGGCTACGGGGGGGGGGGGGGGGGAGATTAGACATATTTAGTAAAAATAAATATTAATTATAATAAAATATGTAATACAAAATAGACTACCGTAAGCCGGTCTAACTTTGTTACATTGTTAGCAAAGGGCGCCGTTTTCGGCCATGACCCCTTCAAATAAAAATAAAAAGCTGGATCCACCACTGTAGGCGTGCATTCGCTTCCCGCCAGAAACGTTTTTTTTTTTTTTTTTTTTTAATGCAGGTACTACCTGCCACGTCTATTATGACCAAACATTGGAAAAAAAGAGGCAAGTGGCGCCTGAAAGGTGTAGGGAGATTCCATGCAAGCGCAGACCCAGCTTTACCTCTATGCTACACTATTGTATTTTGTATTTATGTAGATAAAAATAATAAAAAATAATTTATTCGTTTTCCAACTACAACATCAACACACAAAATTCCGAACCACGACTATGAACTTTTATTTATTAAATTATTTTCACTTTGACTGGATGCCATCTAGAAACCGTTGATTTGTCGTAAAAAGTGTTATTATTGTTATCGTAGATAATAACACGGTCTTTTAGTCAGATTTTAGTTCATTCCTCTGTGACCAATATTAACTGAGTATGAATAAGTTTAATATGTATAAGGTGGTTAACAAACTCGATCAAGAAATTTTGTGTGATCAATTTTTGTGGCAAGTTTCAATAAAATCTGATAATATTTACGGAAGTTAGAGTGTTTCCTATAATCGATATATAGTATTTAACACTTTGAGCGGAGGGTGGTTTTAGGCTCAGGGGGTCATGAAATAAAAAGTTGTGGAGAAATTTTCCGAATGTTGAACATTGGTCGCCGTCTCAATAGGTAGATGAATCTCCATAAAATGATTTGGCAGGAGCGAATCTTCTCTCTTACGAATAAACAAGTACTTTAGAACTCTAACAGTGCCTAAACAAATATATAAATAGGAAACCAAGTACCAGTTCTTATCTCCGGTGGGAGTTATTCCACTGAGTACGTTGCCGGCCACAAACCCAAATCTACCAGTGAGGATTTTTCACCATCCCTCAGGTATGAATCCTCAATATTTTTTTAACACAATGATATCTCCGACACCAGTCAGCCAACAAAATTTGAGTCTCTCATAAAATCTGTTTTAATTTCACATACCCCCGCAAAAATTATTCATGAATAAAACTCATCATAAAAAGATACGAGTTTCCCATGAATATTAAACGCAACTGTCGGCTAATTAACGTTTGTGGTGACGTATGGGAAATTTGTTATTCTCCCATTTACAAAAGCAACGGTATTCCAACGGATTTAATATGTTATCTTTCTCCATTAAATGCTACGGTAGATTTGTGTTGGTATTTCAAGGGGTTGCGGTGGTAGGTTAATATAACACAGAAGAGTGAAGTGTTTCTGGAAATTTTGAAAGGGTTAGGTAAGAACATATCAGGGTGCCCCCCCCCCCCCCACTACGCGTTTTTGTACATAGTCGGGTTTGCCATGAAATAAATATCGTAGAGCCGTCAAAAATATCCATTAAATGAAAAGAAATATTTACCGATACATGAAATTACGGATACTGACATGTGACTTTTACTAACACCCATTGCTGGCCACAGTTCTTGGACTCCTTTTTATAAGCTAATAAATAAATAAATATTATAATAAACGGAAACACTCCAATTTTGATAAAGTTGCTACAAGTGGAATAATAACGGTTCATACCTGTATGTTATTATAACGCATGTTGTAAGCCTTTCCTCATAATACTATGTACTGATTCATGGAATACATCTAGGTTACACTTCTGGCTAAGAATATTACACAATTTACTGATTTACTGGAAAACAATTCAATAATCGTGGGCAATCTGTTTTAGAAAAGGTACAAATCACGTATCAAAATGCTCAGAACTTGTGTTTCTCTTTGATCTTTTATTTTTTAAAGATGTACGATTGGCATGAGATATTAGATTTTTACACTTTTACAGTTTCACCCCCTCTTAAGACCGTTTCCAATGTAGGAGTGGCCTAAACATGCTGGTGGACAAACGACTAATTATTGAGTTAGTGTGTCAGTGTGTGAGCGAAAGTCATTCTATGACATTTTTTTTTTGGGGGGGGGGGGGGTTTAACGGGGGGAATGTTCCTCCGATGCTCTTGTATTTAAACACCATCAATTGAACCTACTTGACGACTATCATGTCTACCATTTAATAGGAAAGGATATATAGGTAATTGCCAGCTTGTCTGATAAGCCTTGCCTGTAAGTTACGTTAAAGATAGACTCCTGCAACGGATTAGTACGTAATCTAATCTTTAATCTTCATTCACACTGCAGTGCCGCACACGTATTATTGTATAATGTATTAATGTAAAGTATAATTACTTGTACGACTAAAAGTGCCCATTGTATTGATAGTTAACGCAACGTATTACCTGGGATTATGTATGATTAGATTAAACTTCCTTATTGACCAGTGGCCTAAAGTCCTAAAGTGCTTTACTGCTGCACTAGAGTTCTATGTAGGAGACAGTGGCGGCTCGAAGGGAAAACATTTGGGGAGGCACAGCAGACAAAGAGGAAATTTGGGGAGACTTGATACCTGCGAATTGCGTAGTTTAGTTAGCTGGCTGGATATAAATAATTAGATTTATATAGCTGGCTGGATTGGGAATGGCTATGTGCGTTAGGCGCCCATTCCACCGACCGGCTAGGGCTATTTACAAAAACAGTGACGTGGTAGCAGACAGTCAAGACTTAGGCGGGGTTTCCGCCGACCTCGCATTGCAGAATTGACGGAAATGTTTATTTTTCTCTATGCCATAGTTAAAACTGGTCAATGATCATACAGTAAAATCACAAACAAACTAAAATTAAAAAATGGCGTCATGGGATATGTTAAGTACAAACATTTGAATAGATTTCTATAAAAAGAAAAATTCTAATTTCCGTCAATGTCATTTGCATTCTGCAATGCGAGGTCGGTGGAAACGCCACCTAAGTCTTGAATGTCTGCTACCACGTCACCGTTTTTGCAAATAGCCCTAGCCGGGAGGTGGAATGGGCGCCTTAAGCTGATTGACTACGGTTAAGAGGCATGTTCTGTAGCAGACTCATCGACTGACTGAGTTGAGTGCGACAAAACATTGAAAAATATTTTTCACAACGTTTTTTAATCACTTTACAGCTAACATTTGTGTCGGCCTGTTGGTAATAGATAGGCACCAGGGAGTGGTGTCTAAAAAACGCTATTGAATGTAAGTAAGTAAATAGTATATTACAGTTTTTCTTGTGCAGTTTTCAAAGTCCTCAAAGGACTCAAAGAGACTTGTATCACTGGGGTAATTTCAAGAATACATTAAATTTTAAAGGCTAATTAGAGAGCAATAAACAATTACAATTACTTACAGAGTTACGGTCAAAATAAAAATATTAAATACTGTCAATATTAATATTAAGGCTGTGATAGAGCCTTAGTCAATATATATTTTAGAATATAAAATGAAATATTTACAGATGTTGGTCCAGTTTAAAATATTTAAGAAATGTCAGTTTAAAAATACAAAATGAAGTTGTACCTTTGTTGTGAATTTTTGGAACAAATTTTGTACGTGGCTCTTTTTCGCGGTATTTTCAAAGTTAATTTTTTTTTAAATATAATTTTCATATTTTGGACTTTTGGTTAGCCTACATTCGCTAATTCAAATCACAAATTTCATTAATCTATTAAATTTAAAAATTAGGTGAGGCGCTGCCTCATTTGCCTCCACTAGCGAGCCGCCATTGGTAGGAGAGACGGGACACTTGATCCTGCCAAACATTTTTGAGTCCTGGGACCAGTGGCGTAGCCACGGGGGGTCAACGGGACCCCCAAAAAAATCTGGCTACGCCACTGCCTGGGACCACCCGCTACGATTTTTTAATATCTGGCATGATGACGATTTTATTTAATCTGATGCATTTAAATGTATAGGACATGTTTGGCTTATTCCTGGGGTCCAAAGAAAAATTTAGATAACCCACTTGGTGTACTTTGGTTTTAAGTAAGAAAATCGCTCAGCGGTGGAATAATACACCCATACCGTACTGTCAGTGGAATTGTCATTGTTTTATTTACCGTGAAAGGTGGTGAACAGACTCATGCTGGTGAATGGGGTCAAAACTTACATTATGCATTTGTTTGGTTCTAAGCCCCGAGACCGTACCCTGGAATTCAGAGAGCCCCCCCCCCCCCCCAGGCAGTTTCAGTCGAAGTTATTTTTATTTAGTCCGCACGTCGCAGTTTTGACCCTATTCACCACCATCCACGGTAATAGTCAATTCCTAGGTAGACTCTCACGTGTCATAAAGGAATTTAATCGGTCACTTAATGATTTTAATCGGCTTCATAATTGACTGATAACAATAATACATACGTAATTCGCATTAATCCATTAGTTTATCCTGAAATTGATGAGCAATTAAGTACTTTAAAGGAACCATTGGTTTATTAAATTAGATTTTAATCTGTTAGATTACAATAGTAATGTAATTTAAGAGCAAATCTGAAATCCATGCCGTGGGCTTGACATATGACGAATATCGATGGACAGCCACGTTCGGTAACTTAACGTGTAGGGGAGCATTTCTTTTACCCCATTGGTTCTGGTGCAATTTGATTAAGTACAATGGGGTGGCCAATTTTGTTTAGGATAAAAATAAGTACTGAAATCAAGACTAGGCAGTATGGGCGTTGCCGGAGAGGTTCTAAAGATTTGACGAGCTAACACTAGATAGAATTGGGGTTTCTTTGAATGAATTTTCAAAATATAGAAAAGTGCGGGGAATTGAAATATAATGAATCAGATTTTAATGCTTATCTTAAAAAAATTCAAAGAACCGGTTCGAGTTTACTCGAACATGCTTTCGAATTTATTAATTGGCAGATAGAGAAAATTAGTAATTTCATGGAAAATAATTTTCCTATTGTTAAATTTCCGATATCTCGTGGGGGGGGGGGGGGGGTTGTCCCCCTGACGACGTCACTGGAGGTGAGATAGATTCTAGATAGTTCACACTAACACATTACCACACAGTTTATAATGGTAGGGCACGCAATGCATTTGAGCGTGCATTTTCAATAATTTTTTCAAAAAAAAAATTTTGCACAAAACCAAATAGTTTTTCGGGAAAGCAACCTGTCCGGTTTCGTTACTCAATTTATCACCTAAAACATACCTGAAGGCAGAAGTCATCGATAGAAAGGTTTCACAGAAAAATTATTTTTTAGTCATTTTTCATTAAAATTTACTTATTTTTATTTTTTTACCCCCAGAAGCAAACCATCAAGGGGCAAGCGACCCTCCTCATTTTATTAACATTAATAACGACCACAATATATTATGTTAATTTAAAAGAAATCGTTGGAGGAGCCGTTTTTGAGAAATAATTTTTTAGACGTTTTTTTGGAGGTTTTTGAGAATAAAACCCTCCCAAATTGAGTTAGCCCAAACTAAAAAAAAGGGTTCCGAGGTATGATTTTTGTGAACCTACATGATAAATTTTATTAAAATCGACCGAGTAGTTTGCCCGAAATTGAAAGACAGACAGACATTTCGTAAAAACCACTTTTTTGGTTCCTGGGGCCTCAAAACGTGTAAATCCGTTGAAATCTCGGAATTGAAAATTTCGACCATCAAAGATCTTTCCTTATATAAGTTACTTGGCCTACGTATAAATTGGAAAACAATAAACCCACGAAACACAATTGCTTTAGTCGACCGTGCTACGCCCATGCTAGCCAGGACCGTAACTACTAGGCCTTCTACATTTGTCTTCACAATGGAATGAATTGAATTGAGCTTTATTATTACCTCAGCACCCCCCCCCCCTCGAAAAAAAACAGGGAGGTCGTATCCAGAATTTTGAAATTAATTTTGTGGAATTTATTTTTATTTATTTTATTCTTTTAGAAAAAAAGATTATACGCATACAGAAATGTTACAGTATCATTATTTTCAGTTCTTGTCTATTAGAAAGAAAGAAGGAAAGACATGTAGCATAGTGGTACGGACTCTGACTTTCACCCGAAAGGTTGTTGGTTTGAGTCCCACACTGGCTACATTTTCTGGCCATGCTTCGGAGGGCATGTAAAGCGGGCGGTCCCGGGCCTTCCTAGTTGAGTGTAAGAGAGGGCTTTACAGTCCTAACTCCGCTAGGTTGGCTTATTAATAGAAACAACATAAAGTCCTTATTTATTTATTTATTTAAAGAAAGAAAATTTTCTTTATTTTCCATGAAAGCGAATTTTGGGCTTCCTCCTACCATTAACCCATTTTTATACAACACATTAATTCGGCCGTCCAAGTGCAATCTAGGGTAACTTGGATTGATTGTCAATTTTAATACTGATTTAACTTTTGGTTGAAGAGAAAACCTGTTAGGTCATTATATCTTCAAACTGGAGCATGGAGAAAAGAATTAATCCGGTGGACTCAAACCTATGATCTGTGCCGTATGCACACAATGCACGCGCCAACCAAGGACACACAACCCCCATTCATAAGGGGCAATTCAGGTATCTGCACATCGGACTCCACCACTCGCGACCCCTCTAGAACAGTCCTCTGTACTTAGCTTATGGATATGGAAGTCTCCATCCTGTTCTAGGAAGAAATGATGTTTCCAGCAATTTCCAGTTGCTTCTAAATCTTTCTGCGGGTCTTTATAAACACAAGGAAATGGTCTACACCATCAGTCATGTCATGCAGTCAGTGCAATTTTTTTTTATTTTTTTTATTTTTTTAAAAAAAGGTTAATCACATGCAAACAATTCAATGAATGTATCCGATTGACCTCTTCAGTCGCCTCACTAAGTTACCTAATAGGTACTTGTGTCGAGTTACGACACGTCTCAGATCGCATGGCGTGTAGAGACTCGCACAAGTGCAAGCACGCTACCACCTGGCCATCGAAGTCGATTTTCGGTCAATCTTAACGTTAGTTTCTCGTAGTAATCTATCTTGTATATTTAATCGGTTTTGTTGTGTTGTGTTGGATAAATACATTCTCGTCTCGATATTATTATTTCGCGTGTCCCGTGCTTCAGAACATTATTATTGTAGTGCAATCATCCGCTACAGATCTATAGCCTTTGGGGGGACCAATGGGCCCAAATTGTGGCCTGGGCCCCGACTCCAAGTTCATACTAACACAGTCTATGGGAGCATCACTTAAGGACGGTTCACATTTCACAGTTTCTGAAATAAAACCCAATTTCAGGTGTAGTCCAGTCGGAAGAGAACCAGACAATGGCACGATAGAACTAGCTTCGAGAATCAACATTAAAGACAGTCAGTCAGTCAGGACTCAGGAATACCTAGTGGTACAGACTCCGACTTTCACCCGAATGGTTGTTGGTTCGAGTCCCACACTTGCTACATTTTCTGGCCATGCTTCGGAGGGCATGTAAAGCAGGCGGTCCCGGGCTTTCCTAGTTGAGTGTAAGAGAGGGCTTTATAACCCTAACTCCGCTAGGTTGGCTTAGTAATAGTACAAAAGAAGTCAATAATTATTTATTTATTTATTTATTTATTTAAAGGAGGCGGTCCCGGGCTTTCCTAGTTGAGTGTAAGAGAGGGCTTATAGTCCAAACTCCGCTAGGTTGGCTTTGTAATAGAACAAAAAAAAGTCAATATTTATTTATTTATTTATTTAAAAGGAATTTCCCGCCCGGCCTGGGTTCACACAACCATAATGGGTAACATACCCTCATCGGTAAGGGAAAACGAGGCTGCCATGCCTGTTGCTGACCACAACATCCTAAATAGTGGACATTAGAAAGGATCTTCGGCCAGTCACAAGCACGTAGCCAGGATTTTATTTCGGGAGGGGCTAACTACCAGGGGGTGGGAGGGGGGGTATGGAATACCCCCAGTAAACAGCGGGTCAAGTCTTCCGTAATCTGCGGAAGTATCTTGCACTATCGAATCTACTTTATATACACTGGATCGAGCGAGAACAAATATAAATAAACTAAAAAATCATTTTCCCCCTTATTTTTACATTTCGGGAGGGGCTTCAGCCCCCAAAGCCCCCTCCCTGGCTACGTGCCCGGCCAGTCAGCAAGCGAACACCCTCATCAAATATTAATAAATAAATATAGTATAATCATTTACAGCATATTACAATTTTATTGCTGGTAGGGGGACCCCAACATTTCTTCTACTTGATAACATCTTTTTTTTTTTTTTTTTTTGCGTCGGCGATGGGGAGCCATTCAGCCACTAATGTGCGGCAGTCTTAAATAGTTTTTTTTACTGTTTTTTTAAAAAGTATATTAAGTATATATATAAAGTAGATTGAAAGGTCTGACTATGGAATTTGGGAGGCAATTAAGGAGGGCTGTACGTTATGCTGAGTGTAATGGGCATTCTAATTAATATGCTGTAGGGTAAACATCTCATTTACGGCTGTATGATTGATATTTCTTGTGGATTTTAATTACTTATAACTTCTCTAGTTATTTCTTCATAGATCTCATCAAGATGAATCCAGTGATAAACTAATCTCATTTTGTAAAAAAAAAAAATCAAGTTGCCCTAATTTGCATACTTGGAATATGAAATTCAATTTTAAAAAAAAAATGATTTTATAGTCCTAAATTCGCGTAGTAGGCATAAAGCACATGTGCTTGCAATATTCTAATCAACATTTTTAATGATATACCCATCTTATATTATTTTTAGGGAGATTCATCTACCTATTGACATGGCCACCAATGTTCGACTTTCCGAAAATTTCTACACAAATTTTCATTTCATGACCCCCTGAGCCTAAAACCACCCTCCGTTCAAAATTTTAATTATATGTATATGTATATACAATATATACTGTACGTATGTATGTACATGGATTTTAGGAAACACTAACTTCTGTAGATATTATCCGATTTGGTTAAACTTGGTTACTCCTTGGTACAAAAATGTATGATACAAATGTCTTGATCGAGCACGTTAACCAGCTAGATCCACTGTTTAGTTAGAAGATGACGGCCGATTGAAACCTTATATAATTCATATCTCAGTTGATATTGGTCGCAGAGGAATGAATTAAAATCTGACATAAAGTCCGTAATATTATCTACAATAATGCTAATCAACACTTTTTACGACAAATCAACCATTTTAAGATGGCGTCCAGTCAAAGTGAAAATACATTTGATAAGTAAAGTTCGTAGTCGGCATTGTGGTTCGAAATTTGGAACACAAGAGTGTTTTGTGTGTTATGTTGTGATAATGAATTATTTTTTTTATTGTATTTTTTACATGCTGTACATAGCGTAAGTAGCGTAGAGGAAAAGCGGGGTCTCCCTACACCTGATTGGCAAGAGCCGAAAGGGATGTTTTTCGATTTTTTGAAGTCGAAGGGCAAATTAGGTATAAAACATCACTACAACATTTTTGAAGACTAACCTTTGAGAACATTTTTCATAGTCCTGGATTCGCGTAGGTAGGCCTATAAAGCACATGTGCTTGCAATATCCTATTCAATATTTCAAATGACTTACCTTTGAAAACATTTTTCGTAGTCGTAGACACACGAGCCGAAGTTGCCGTCAACACGTCAGAGAAAGTGCATGGCGTGTTGCACACTACCTACACCCGACGACAGCGCTGCGGAAATGGGCCAAACCTTTGTAAGCTCAGCATGATAAAGTGGACGCCAGTACTGCCCCAAGTTATTTGTAGAAGGGGTTGAAACGCATGGTAACTAGAATGAAAAGCATTTTCTTAGCTTTGTCTGAACGACAGGGTAGGTGGCTCAGCTTCAATTAGTTGTATGTCACTTTCATAGATTTCGTTCAGTACTTAGGCGCCCATTCCACCTCCCGGCTAGGGCTATTTACAAAAACGGTGACGTGGTAGCAGACATTCAAGACTTAGGTGTCGTTTCCACCGATCTCGCATTACAGAATGCAAATGACATTGACGGAAATTAGAATTTTTCTTTTTATAGAAATCTATTAAAATGTTTGTACTTAACATATCCCATGACGCCATTTTTTAATTTTAGTTTGTTTGTTTGTGATTTTACTGTATGATCATTGATCAATTTTAACTGTGGCATAGAGGAAAATAAACATTTCCGTCAATTCTGAAATGCGAGGTCGGTGGAAACCCCACCTATGTCTTGAATGTCTGCTACCACGTCACCGTTTTTGTAAATAGCCCTAGCCGGTTGGTGGAATGGGCGCCTTATTAGTTAAAAAATCAGCAGACCAATTATTGTTACTAAATAATACTTTTGTCCTACCCGACCTGATGACATTGGAACACTTTTAAAAATCGAATAAATTCGGTATTCCGCTTATGCAAGTTATCGAATAAGCAATGTGTTTGAAATGTCGACCTATCGTGGTCGGGTAGTATTCCAGCTGTTTTTCCGAAATTCCAAGTTGTAAAGAAACGCCTCGGCAGTAAGCACGACGGAGGAATTGACAACTGCTCAATTTGGAATGTTTTGGTCCTCAACATGTCCGGCAGCCATGTATTCGATTATTATGAAGCAAATATATTTCAGGCCTTATAATCGGAGTTGACCATTATCAGTCGATAAATCAGTACACTATCAGAAATCCTCAGATCAGACTGCTACTAATTCGCCACTTATTTCTTCAACAGCCTTACCATGTTGAATCAACCAAAACAGAGCCTGTTCCAAACTGCGGCAAACTTGGTAGTGTGCACAGTGATGGCAGGGGAACATGGTGGGCTATGACAACGCGTTAAGACTGAACTAGATAGTCTGAGTGCGTGTCGAGTCCTGGTCACCTCCGAATTAATCGTGTGACTTTACTATGTTCCCCAAGTGGTTCGGAATCCACTATAATCAGGAGGTACACCCTGTCAATGAACTCCCCTTCTCTCCGAGGTGAACGAGTCTGCCCTTAGGGTGCCTCTAGTTAACAGACTCACTCCCCCCACCATGCTGACAGGCTTGCTTAAAGCAGAAATGCTGATAGCAGGCATTGGAAAACAAAACAAAAACAAAAACTTATTCGCAAATCTATTACCTCCCACTCACCTGAATACGAAGCAGCAGTTTTTCTTTTGCGGTCTTACTTATTTTGAATAAAAAATTAACAGTTTGGAACAGGCTCTGTTGAGATGGATTCCCATTGGCAAGGCCGTTTCCTTGTTATAAATTCTTTCTTTTCTTTCTTGTTCTCAATCCTTCTCATAAAGGCCTCTTCTCAATATACACTAGTAACTGGTACCAGTCCCTTCTTGACGGATGGAATGTTATGCCCAGACTAACTCTTTAAGCCACTAAGGGGCCAGTCACCAGCGTGCATGAGTAGAATGCATTTTACTAAAGATCGAAGGAGCTAGCTACAAATTTAATGAGGCCAGATATTACCTCACACAATAAGCAGCTGAAATCTCCTCTACCCTAGACAAAATACACTCTATCTCTTCTCAGGGGTTTCTTTTCAAATAAAACCAACTATTTTACCCAGGTAAATGAAAATAAATTCACGGTGGCTATACAGCATGAGTGGAGATGACTGATGGGTACTGTAATTAAAAGTTTAGCGTGCTTTAACCATGTTGAGTCTTTTTCAAAATTCACAACATCCATAATAACGTGTGAACTATCCGTATTTCATACACCTTCAACATAACAAGACACATCTTGACACCTAGTATTTACTCACCATTTGGTTTTATTATTTAAGTCTCTTCAACTTGTTAATAATTTGTAAACGGTGAACTACGACTGTGCCGCAGTGCAGTACAAGGCAGTGCTTACATTGCGGTACATGCAAAACTAACTGCAAAATGGTCCTTCGTCAAATACTGGTGGCCCCTGCCCCAGCAGCAAGAACGTCCACAGCAATATCTGTCGATTTTGGGAGATTTGAAGAAAAGAAAATCAGTAAAAGTATCTTCTACAGGAGCCACATTCTTATAATTCGCTTTATCCAAGTTCTTGGCTGCCTACCCCTATCAGAAGACAAAAAAGGTAAGCTCAACTGCACGAAACTAAATTGAAATGAAACATAAATATGTAGGTATCATTGGGGATTCATGGCAGATAAGAAAGGCTCCTTTTTACTCTGATATATACCTTGTGGGGGCCCCTGGGCCGGATTTAGGTGGGGTCCCTTTCTCGGGCAAAAAAGTCTTGCACCCTTACTCGAATATTCCACTATCATTTATAAAATAGAGGCTCAGGATGCAAAATAGATTGGAATAAAGGCGATTAATAATTAATGCCACGGCACGTTGCAATTTCCTGCCGAATATTTCAACAAGTTTATTTATTTGCTTTAGTTCGTTGTTTTGTTTATTACAGTATTGCCTTGTTCTGAGGGCCCCTTTTTTATGGGGGTCCTGAGGTCAAAGCTTTCCTGGCCCCATATCTAAACCCGGCACTGTATATAGTAAGCAAGTAAGGAAATTTATACTGAAACATAAAGCAATTCATACACAATAATTATTGTAAGTTCGCCCAAGGTACGAGTAAACCCGAACATGCTTTCACTATTCAGAAATTAGTATGGGTATACGGAGATAGTTATCGTAATATAAATAAATAAATAATCGTAAAAACTTTTCGTTCTAGTACTAAGTTAGCCTAGCGGAGTTAGGGCTAAGAAGCCCTCTCTTAGGCGTTTTTTCCACGCATAAACGCAAAAAATATGGGCAGCTTGCAATGCAATGTGATATGCCACACAGACCTTGTTTTCCCACCGCGCAAGCGCGTCTTCAAGATCGCCTGCAGAAAAATAGGCTGAGGTCTATTTTTGGCGCGTTTTTTCACCTTCAAAGCTGGCCACACGAACGAACGGGACCGCGGGATTGAAGACGCAGCGTCAGTATAGTCCTCGCTCGCTTCCACTATTGAGTTGTTTTGCGTTTTGCGATGGAGTTCGTAGATTGTGGACGAATAATTTTGTAGGTACAGCGAAACCCCTGTGTTTACGACTTAACCCAGTACATTACTCATTTCATTAGATATTCGTACCTTAACTCCTCCAGGCAGATATCAGATCTCGCCCGGTCCCAGCTTCGCTTGGAAGGTATCCACAGGGTAGATCCCCTGAAAAATGGTGAAAAAAAACATTGAATTATAGTAGACTGAAACCCATTGGAAATGGAAGATAATATGACAGACATTAAAGGAAAAATAAATTACGGGCGATCTGAGTTCGGAGGGTAGGTAGGGGTGGTTTTTAAGGGTGAAATACGGTAAATCTTTATTTCCGACAAAACTACAAGTCCTATGGAAAAACGTCAAATAGCAAAAAGGTAGGTAATAAGAAGATGTACAACTTTAGCAATTACACTTTTTTCACATAACCTCAAATTTTATGAGAAAAATGCCAAAAACCAGGGTTTTAGTATTTTATTTTAAAATTTCACAATAAAAAAACTTTTACGTGAAAATTGGGTGAAAACTTACTTTTTTTTGTTCTAAATACACTGTAATTTTTTTGAATTAAAATAATTTTTTCCAACGAATTTTGACTATATATGGAAAAAGCATCCTAATTTTCAATCGAAAAATCTCACGTCAAAATGTCGATTTTAAAAAAAGATTAGGTGAGCGTTTTGTTTGTTGAGTCTCTACTTTCTGATAGTATAAAAACTATACCCTACTGTGCAAAATTTTAATAAAAAATGCAAAAAACGAAATCGAAAAATGGTGACTTTAATATTTAAATTATAGTCCGGTCAATTTAGTCATCAAAAATTACAATAACTCGCATCTAATATTGTACTAAATTTTATTCGATTTTATTTTTTTAGGACATGTAACGTTAAACATACTATTTAAGAACGAAAATATTGCTATTTTTTATTTTAGAGCTGATTGAAACAGATATAAATATAAAAGGGCCTCGGTAAACTAAATTGACCGGACTATGTTTTTTATGTATTTTATTTTTTATTTTATTTATTTTTTAAATATTAAAAACATCATTTTTCGATTTCGTTTTTTGCATTTTTGAAGAAAATTTTCCATAGTAGGGGATATTTTTTTTTATACCATCGGAAAGTAGATTTCAACAAACAAAATGCTCACTTAATTGTTTTTAAAAAATTGACATTTTGCCGTGAGATTTTTCGATTGAAAATTAGGGTGCTTTTTCCATATACATATAGTCAATATTAGTTGGAAAAAATTAATATTTTAATTCAAAATGGCTACAGTGTATTTAGAACATAAAAATGTAAGTTTTCCCCCAATTTTCACGAAAAAGTTTTTTTAATTGTGAAAGTTAAAAATAAAAACCAAAACTCTGGTTTTTGGCATTTTACTCATAAAATTTGAGGTTAGGCTATGTGAAAAAAAAGTGCAATCACTAAAGTTGTACGTCTTCTTATTACCTACCTTTTTGCTATTTAAAGTTTTTCCATAGGACTTGTAGTTTTGTTGGAAATAAAGATTTACCGTATTTTATTATTTTTCCTTTAATGTCTGTCATATTATATTCCATTTCCAATAATTTAATGTCATAACAAAAAATTATCTACCCCGGGCTAACTATAAAAATGACGATTTTAAAAATCGGCTACTGAGGACGTGAGTCCAGGAACGCAGTGGGGGGCGCGGGGGGCGGTCCACCCCGCCCGATAAGAAGGGGCGCCAAAAAGAGAGGAAGAAAAAAAATTGATACAGCAATTTATTGAGCAAATAAATTAAAGTATAATTTGTTTTAATGGAAGAAGCAAACTTTTATGGCGGGCGTGGGAAAATTATTGCGTGGCGTGGACAGTAAAATTCAATTCTGCTGCAACTCCTGATTAATGACACGTTTTGTTCTTGACGTTTAGTTTGTTATTCTTTTATTTATTTAAATTTAATCAATGATGAGATGAACACTATAGAATAAAATTTCTATGCGAGGTGGACATGGTTCAGAAATGCTCCTTCACATTTTTTCTGTTGGTCCTAAATTTTCGACAGTTCTAAACTTGATACTTCATGAAATAGCCTATTAAATGTAAGTATTTGCTACCTTCCACATATTGTTTTTAAAGTTTCCTAAAAGTATTTATGCCGCCGGCAGGTATGACAGCCTAAATACAATATGATGGTATATGAGCCATGATGGTATAACTTATGAGACAAGTTCTGGAAGGGCGCCGAAAACGTCATTCGCCCCCCCCCCCTAGAAAATGGTCTCACTACGCCACTGCAGGAACGTAGTTGTGGAGCATTTGATGTTTACTATTCTGCAATTATGTAAATACTGCGGGTTCCCACAGCCGGGCCCAGACTTCAATCAGCGAGAAAAGTAGCTACTTTACCACGTTAACAAAGGCACGTGTGGCAATACACGAGCGGGATTTTCCCGCTACGTTTTTTCAAACTGCGTTTGTGCGTGAAAAAACGCTCGTGTGGCCGCAGCCTTATACGCAACTAGGAAGGTCCGAGACTTCCTGTTTGACATGCCCTCCGAAGCAGTGATGTGTAACCCCAGGCGGAATCTATTCCTAAGGACTGAATCCGATGACTCCACTAGTCAGATCTGTTCTGATTCCTGTTCCCATTTGATTAAATCCAGCTCAGACTTAATATACTATAATTAGCGAAATGTATCATCTCATCGCTTGTACACTGGGCATTGACTAGCCGAGCCGGTAGACTCAACACACCGGATGCAGTTCCGGTAGGGCAGCTATTCCGTCACGTGCATTCCAAAGTGTAAATTTTGATGGGACAAATTATATTAATGATTGACAATTCACGGTGTAGCATTTTTTTTTTTAAATGTCTGGTGATAAGGTAAGTACGTGGCTAGTGCTGTATCAGTGTGTTGACTATTTCTAGAGGCTCAATGTTGATTATGTTGTGTTTATTGTGGAATGAACGAAAGAATGAAACAAGTGAGTCCGATGTGATCCTGTGGATGCAGACAGTAGGACTTAGGATTCAGTCCGTTGGATTTCATCCACCACCGGTGGATATACATCCGGACTTAAATGCGCAAAATGTGCGGAGTTACACATCACTACTCCGAAGCATGTCCCAAAAATATAATAATACTAATAAAAATTCTTCATTTTCAATAAATACAAATAGGTACACATCGATTGCACTTAGGGCTCCCATGCCTACATAGAGGCAAGCGGGATACATCCTACAAAGTACAGTTATGAGATTTGTATAGGACCTATAAGAAATAGTTCAATTAATATGCTCTTATGCTACAACGATGCATACTTACTTATAACATTAAATTTCACATTAGAATTTAAAAATATGGCCACACCTCCCGATCGTTTGTTGTATCGTTGTTGCATTACCCTTATAAAGTTAACAATTTTAAATAACGGTAATTTATGTTCGCTGATCCAGGTTTTCGAGAGCACAATATATTTGAAAGTTTAAAGCTGGTTGATGCAGGTATAGTTTAAGCTTATCAAAATTCATACGCAAACTTCGGACATTGCAGTATAATAAATTAGTTCCTTTTCCTGACATATGTAACCATGTTAAAATTTTGTACATCCCCCCCCCCCTCCGAAATCAAAACCTGGGCACGGTGTAACATATGTAACATACGTAACTCAAACATATCTAACTCAAACCAATAACCTCTCGGGTGAAAGTCAGAATCCATTCAATCCATGACCATATCACAGGGCCACAACTCTACATGACCTGAGTAGTTCATGATCAACGCGCGCGGCAGCGCGCGACCAAGTTCCATACAGCCCCGATGAGCTGCCCAGCAAGTATATCTCCACGGCGAGTTTACGGCATTTTAGCCACTTTCCAACCATCACTGTAGCTGACCCAGTTGTCCGATTGACCTCTAATTTTGCATTCAGGCTTTAAATACAGCACAGAACCCCAATTTAAAAATTCAGCACTCTAGCATGATTGGTTGCTGAAATCCAAATACCCCAAAACCACGCTTTTCGCGTGGACTCACTCACTCACTCACTGACACAAATTATAGGCCACTTCCAGATGTGCTGGAGATGTGAAACTCAGGAATTAGTCTCTTCTTACCATCAAACCCCCAGAATAAATCAAAAAACCCGAAAAAAGTTTTATGATAACTTAGCAATCACGTAATGAATTTTACGTACTTAGCTTACGGCCGAGCATACATATGGCACGCTCATCCCATCCACGTGTGCAGGACAACTGAAATTTGGGATTGGGTTCATTCTTGCCATTTCCCATTTTTCCCACTTTATTCAGAAAATTGATTAGGTAACTTAACGTAGTCACTTAAGGCTGAGTGTTCAAAATGTTTTGTAAACAAGAAATTATCGTACTTTTTGGACGAAATTAATTAATTGCCACAAAGATATGAAAGGGAACAGATTAAAAAATCATAAAAAATACGAGCTTTCTGTGAAAGCTGTCTATTTCCCCTTCAGATTTACAACTGTGCTACAAAATGGGTTTAAGGCTCTTTATCCAATTTTTTTAAGGTAATAATATTTCAGTTCAGAAAATATAAACTTCCTGCGATAACTTGGATTTTTTATGAGTTTTTTATCTGTTCACTTTGTTATCTTTGTATCTGTGGAATGAGCAATAAATTATTTTCGCCAAAAAATCAGCAAAATTTCATGTTTACAAAACATTTTGAACACTCAGCCTTAACGAAAGCTAGCTTCTAGATGTGCTTAATTCCTACGTAGGTAGGTAGGTATATCTACATAGCGGTTCGCATGTTGCATATTGTTCTTTCTTTCATATGGGCTTTCTATAACTTGTCTGTCTTCTAGTTACTTTGGTGCTAGCTAGACTCTTCCCGAAAATTTTCGAATCTTCACTTTTCAAATTTATTCTCGATCTTCCATCATGGCTGTTCCGGTTCCAGCATTTTTCACCATACATAGTACAGCCATGTATGCTGAAAAGATGACTAATTCTTCCTTTGTCTTTCAATTTTTTTAACACTCCATGCATAAATGACAAGTTATTTGTTATTTGAGGAGTTTGGTTACAAACGTGGCCAACTCCATTTTTTCACAAAATTGGGTTTTGATCCGACCTTGCAGAAAATTTTAATGTCCACCTACACGTTGTAAGATAAAGTGACAAAAGCAGCCGGATTGCGCACAGAAGCGCTGAGAAGTCTGGGGTTAGCTATAAACTTAATGCAATTTTCAACAGAAAATCCGCTCTCCTGAAAAATTCTAAAACTTGGAGTTTGCCATGTTTGTAAACAGCCTACTCATTTGTACAAAAAGATATGATATCCAACCCAAAACACTCCGTGTAAAAAATACCAAGTTTGGCCCATCAAAGTTGTGATATCAGGATGGGCCAAGTTCCTTTTTTCTGCCTATGTATGTTATGATATCAGGATGGGCCAAGTTCTTGTAATTTTTCTCTTTGAATATTTTCTCTAAAAAATTAATTTAAATTTTTTTTAGAGCTTGGTGCTTCTTCATGCTTATGTACCTTGACACTGACACTTGCTGTAATTGGCCAATGATGACGCATAAGATATGGCTAAATGGCAAACTTGCAACTGAGGCCACAGTGTCGTTACGTAAGTATACCTCTAATAAACGATAGGAAACTACGATGAGTTTTGCAATGGAAGCACCCAAGTTCTGAAAAAAAAATTAAATTAATTTTTTAGAGAAAATATTCAAAGAGAAAAATTACAAGAACTTGGCCCATCCTGATATCACAACATACATAGGCAGAAAAAAGGAACTTGGCCCATCTGGATATCACAACTTTGATGGGCCAAAGGAACTTGGTATTTTTTACACGGAGTGTTTCGGGTTGGATAATATCATTAGGACTTCCATGGTCCATTGGGCTGAGGTTAAATAATGTCTGTTCCTTTGAAATCTTAAAAAAAATCTATAGTTTACAGCTGTTAAAATGCGTAAAACCCCACTATTTTGCACTTAAATTTTCAAATTTTTCCCCTTTCGATACCAATCTGCATCAGGCGCATGGGCTTTTCAGACAATGCACTGAAAATTAATATGCCCTGTTTCGCCAACAAACACACCAATTGCACAATCGCTAAGAATTAATTTGGCTTGGTAGGCTACACCCATTTTTCCCGGAATGGCCCCCTCCGAAAATCTGTACTGGACCCACTCTAGGTAAAACAAGAATTTGCCCACCTATCTAATAATGTATGTACTCGTAATTGTGATATAATGTAATACAATGCTTACCTAATCATCCCAGTTATTGTTATGGTAGGTCTATTTTAAGTTTTTTGAGTTGGCAAAATCATGCTTTAGCTACTCCCCTGCATATTAGGACAATCTTGTTTGCAGATGATGTGCACTTCATATGGAGCTCGCCTATCACACTATACAGTATTTTGCTGGTTGGAGCTCTTTTCAACGGATGCATAGTTACTATACGAGACCTGTTGGACATCAGTATGGAAAATCTTACTTTTCAAGATAAAATTGGCCTCGCTTTTTTAATATCCGACTTTGTATTTCCACCTCTCATTGCAGGAGCCATGTTGTTGACAACTAAAAAAATTGCTTTCTACCTAGATGAGTGGCGAATCTTTCAGGTATTGTTAACAATTAAACGATAAACGTTTTAAAACGTTTTCGGGGGGGGGGACGATAGGGAATTTTAGGAGTCATAGATGGTATCTCGGAATCCTCAAATGCAATCTTACTTCAATAAGGTACACATCAAATGATAACTCTTTTCAAAAACACATATTTAGTATGTATGTATGTCACTAATAAACCCTATCCCTAAGGAACAGAAGCAATCAGTTTAAACGTCTGTTAATTACGGATGTGTCTTTTCATTGGATATTATTCATAATTTGTGCTAGTCCTACTGTAATGTTTAAAGTTTTTCTTGAAGTTTTCGAGAATCTAACTTGTAAGCATGGACGGATACATACTCTCCCTCAAAATTTGGTAAATCTATTGCATTTTTATTTAATACGCTCTTTGATTTAATCGATACTACGTCTGTTTTTCTTATTTTGACCCACAACTACCTGGATCCGTCCCTGCTTTGTAAGGCACGTGTGCAAGGTATCATTTCCAACATTATAAAAATCCCTTGGAGTGGTCTCTAATTTGACATAAGTGTGAGTGTGCACTGTAAGGTTCCCGATTAACTAGTCTTGGAAGATACGGAGTAGTTGAAGCAAACCAATCGCCAAACTTAAATTTTTTGAATTTTAAATATTTACAATATTATATTGATTGTCTTCTTTGTTATTTTGTAACCCTTGACACCAGACTGTTCGGTTGTTTGATCAATTTTTATTATGATAAAGATGGGGCTGGAATACTTCTTACAGCTCAAGATAGAAAAGCCTGGAAAATCGCCTGTCGTGTCGCTGACCCCAAACCGGGATAAAGCGAAGAAAAAGAAAAAGAGAATGAATTGTCAACATCTTTTGAATTGGTTGTATATTACGTTTTCAACGCTGTTAAAAATATATTAATATATTATTATATTTTTTATATTATATATATTTTATTATATTATATTATATTAATAAAATATATTAATAATAATATATATATAACAATGCGAATATTTGATAAGCATTTTAAATTTATTGTGATTTCAGAACATGTTTCAAGGTGCTACTGGCCACTTTCTTATTATAAATCACAAAAACCTACTGTATTTATTTTTTTGTGTGGCACTTTTGAAAAATATTTTTGCTATACATTATGCATTCGAACTCGCCCAATATTTTTCTCAAACAGCAAATGGAGAGAAGTACAAATCTCCTTGGACAATGGTTCTGACGATGGTTGAAATGAACTGTTTAAATGACTGCTTACTGGCGCTGTCCTTGTTTATATTGAAAACCATTCGAGATGCTGGGGATCAGCTTGTAAAGTCATTTGAGGTAAGATTCGTCTAACCATGATCGCCTTACCCCAGACACAAATAGTTGGCATATAGTAGTGAATGCCCGAACTAATTATATTATTGGAACTACTTCTAGCTAGAAACCTAATATTTACGCAATATAAAATTGTTGACTATTATTTTAACACAGTGGCCAAATCTACATTTTTTCAGCCCTTAGCAGTTGATGAGACCTTAGGCGCGGTTTCCACCGACCTCTAAGTGCAAAATACGCATACGGTGACGTGGTAGCAGATATCATTAAAAGGCAGGGTTTCCACCGACCTCTCATTGCAGAATGCAAATGACATTGACGGAAATTTTTGTTTTACTCTATGCCATAGTTAAAATGAAGTTCTGTAGGGACAGTTTTGGTCACTAGGTTCGCTGACGACAAACCGATATCCATTTTATTCAAAATGGCCACCGTTTGCATGCGAAAACGAAGCTCTTAACATCTAATTAATTCTTTTAATAATTTTTATAATATTTTTACTATGCATATAATTTAATATAGGCCTATATATTCTCCATGATTTATAGAAAAATATCACTTTAAAATAATACGGAATTAAAAATCATTTTAAAATAGTATTGAGGCTTATGGAAAAATCAACGCTTTGATATCATTGCAACTGGTGCTGCCATCTACAAAATGACGCCACAAATGAACCCATGGAGCTAATAAAACTATGGAGCCACCATGTCGTATTTCGGCTGTGCAGGAGGACTGAAGCCACGACCACGCCCCCTCATAGGTGCATTTTGGCGGAAAATTCAAATTTAATAGTTTTATTATATGTTTTCTTTGTTGTTTCATATATAACTATATTTATTATTTACATTTATTATATGTATTGTTTAAAATTGAAATTAAAAGTACTCCAAGTTCTGCATAAAAATATTGCTGGTTAGCTGGCATGATTTTCCGTTCTAAATAATCTTTAAATAATCAAATAAAAAATAAAATGTTAACATGGTATCAATTGGCAAAAGGCTCAATCTGGTCCTATACTACGGAAATAGCCGAAGTCAAGCGGCTTCAACCCGAATGTTTACGATGAGTCTATAGTTTTACTATGTCTATGAATGAACCCCATTGATGATGAATGATCACAGAGTAAAATCACAAACAAACTAAAATTAAAAAATGGCGTCATGGGATATGTTAAGTACCAACATTTTAATAGATTTCTATAAAAAGAAAAATTCAAATTTCCGTCAATCTCATTTGCATTCTGCAATGAGAGGTCGGTGGAAACCCCGCCTAAGTCTTGATTGTCTGCTAGCACGTCACCGTCTGTGTATTTTGCACTTAGAGGTCGGTGGAAACCGCGCCTTAGTGAGAGAAAGGCACCATCTATTACTTTATGTATCGTATGCTCATTACCCCAATTTCTTTTATTGTAGCAATGCGATAATCCTAGCCCTCAGCAGATCTACGATCACTACAGGGTGTGGAGGGAGCTGGCTAACATCACCACAGCAATAGGCAACATATTCGGCCTACCTTTTATATTTTTCGTCATTTGCGGGTATGGCTTGAGCATGTCTTGCTGGTATTTACTAGCACTGGATGTCGGGGACTTCATGTCGAATGTGGTATTGAGTGTATTTATAACTTATTACTACACAAGACTAACCGAGGCATGTTTCGTTACTACAGAAAAGGTAAGCAAGGTTCATCCTAGCCTATGATATAATGTACGTATTTACCATTTCATGATAATTGCATTAGCTCTAGTTGCTTGTGCTTGACGAGTAGAGGAGATTGCGTTTATTTTTATTATTACCTAAGTTCTGTTGACACTTACGTGGTTTTCCATTAAACACTGTTCTAATGAACGACCCCATGGATTTCAAACATTGTTTATATTGTTTCCGTACCTTATGCATGATTGGCATTGGTATCGGTCGTTGATGTCAACCATGGAGTTAATAAAACTATGGAGTCACCATGTTATGTTGTATACTTGTATTTCGCCTGTGCTGTAAGAGTGAAGCCATGACCACGCCTACTTATAGAGGCATTTTGGCGGGAAATTCAAATTTAATAGGTTTATTAAATGTTTTCTTTATTATTTTCCTTGATGTTTCATACACTATTATATTGATTATTTACATTTATTATATATATTGTTTAAAATTTAAATTAAAAGTACTATAAGTTCTGCATTAAAAAAATTATTATTACCAAAATTTAGTAGTAGTAGTAGTAGTGTTGTTCGCCGGGTTAATAACGACTTAGGCCTCATATTTGGGCCCATAGAGCGACCCCGACTTGACTGTCCTACGCCAGCCCGATTTCCTTGTAGAAGTCCACAATGGCCCCATAGCTTAATGCCCCGGTGTGCTGCCTGGACTCTAGCGTGGAAAATTCAAAATTCTTCAGTCTTGCTCGCCAAATCGCCGGACATTCCGCTAAAATATGCCACCCAGTCTCTTATTCTTCCTCGCAGTACCGGCACATCGTTGATTCCACGAGTACCCCAATCTTAGATAGATGGTTCCGGAAAGGACCGTGTCCTGTAAGTAAAGCCGAGATGGTCCGTGTGCTGCTTCTTCCGCGGGAGATGAATTTTAAAGCACTTTTCTTGCTGGGGTCCGCAATACATAACTTGGCGTGGGCTAGGCCAGCCGACTTTCGCCATTCCTTTAGGAATCGTGCTTTTAGCTCCTCGTTAAACACAGTCTTAAGGTTTGCCCAGGCTATTGGAAGGCAGGGTGCCGGTCCGAGTAGGTTGTTTCTAGATCCTTCTCGAGCAAGCTCGTCCGCCTTTTCATTCCCTTCAATACCTGAGTGTCCAGGGACCCACTTGAGGCATACAGTATTTCTGATCATGGCTTTTTTGCAGTTAGCCTTGCACTGCTTCACGATAGCGGACCTCACCATTGGACGTCTAATTGCTCGGATTGCAGCCTGGCTATCAGAACATACTACGATACTTCTATCTTTGATATCATTTTCATTGCACCACGACACTGCTTCTGATATTGCCCTCACCTCAGCTTGAAAGACTGTGCTAAATCTTCCTAGTACTTGGTGATAGATACATCAAACTCTGGACAGTACGCACCCAACCCAGCATTATAGTTTTGCCTTGAACCATCTGTGTACCATGTAAGATCTACGTTGTTTTCGTCACATGTCGTAGCAGCTACCCATTCTGCCCGATCTGGAATATATATAGAGCTTGTGCAGTCAAACGCCCACTCTTTCTGGATACGGTCACAGGGCATTAGTAATTCATCTCTTTGTTCTTGCACCAGAGAGGTAGCATGTCCGCCAGCTGTTAGCTGGGGACTAATTGTTCGCCAAGTACGCCTCTTTGAATGTCGTATAGCCTTTTTGTATTCACCCCTGGCCTGCTTTAGGTTTCGTGCATCAAATTTACTTCCGGTTCTATGCAGCCTATTGTTTAGCATGCGAGTTTTTCGGCGTAGCTTTTCTTTCTCGAGATTCCACCATTTTGTTCCGTTCCTCATGTTTTTTACAATGCATGGGCAGTTTGACTTGTACGCCTTTACAATAGCTGTCGTTATTTGTTGACAGTAATCTTCAACATCATCTACTGTTGAACACTGCTTTACACAATCAGGTAAGAGATTTTGCAGCGCATTTAGATATTCAACCCAGTTTGTCTTTCGGCGGTTTCGACCGCTTCCTTCTGTAACAAAAGGTTGCACCTCAATGTGATAGGTGATTTGTTTGTGGTCAGAGAGGCTCTCATCGTCCGATACAGTCCAATTTTTGACATGTCTCCCAAGTCTTTGGCTACTAATAGTGATGTCTAGCACTTCCCTCCTCACAACAGTACAAAAGGTAGGCTTAGCTCCTCGGTTGTGTACCAGCAAGCTTTCCTCACATTTGAATTCCATGAGATCTATACCGCGTTGGTTTATATCAGTACTTCCCCATGCAGTATTGTGTGAGTTTGCATCACAGCCTATTAATATTTGGAGATTTTCTTTTCTACAGTGCTGCACCAGACTGATGACCTCTGAAGGCGGAGACTCTTCAGTGGGAAAAATAGGCAGATGATATTACCATTCGGGTCCCGTTTATTGTCACAGCAATCGCAACTAAGTCTCGGGTGAGAAATTGTGGAAGCATTTCTGCTGGGATCCCTTCAGTCAGTATAGCTGCCCTGGGGTTTTCACTAGGTTTGCAAACGAATAGTTTGCCCTTAAATCCGAAAAGACCGCATACTACACCATCATTTCCATTATAGGGCTCCTAAATCAGTGCTATATTGAAATTTTCACACACCATTGTCTGTACAAAAACTGCAGTGGCTGCAATTGCATTCTGCAAGTTAATTTGTATGATTTTAAGCATCATAATTGTAATCTTTGTTCAGCAGTTTGAGAGGGAATGTCCGACATATTCTCCTTCGAATTTTGCCCTTTTCCCGATAGTATTCTTCTTGGTCTGTCCACCGCCCTCACGGCCTCCCGATAAACTGGGCAGGCCATTGAATCTACTCTGTGTCCGACACATTCACATATGTAGCACTTTAAGGGCTGCACGTAGGAGGCCATATTTATAGCTTTTAGAGCAATGTTGGTTGGCATCCCCACTACTACACTGCAGGTCTCGAATTGATTGATTCGCAAAGTGCCAACTTGGAAAGAGTTCTCATCAGCAAACAGATATTGTGCTAAGGTTTCTTTAAGTTCCGTGTGGCTCACTGTTTCATCCAATCCGCTGGTTATAACCGGTTTTAATTTATTAGTCATTATCACATCAGATTTTGTTTTGACTCTGATTTCTGCCGCAAGCGCCTGATTTGCTCCTTTTCTTGTTTCCTTTACGACGACTATAATGTCCCCCTGTTGAGTTTGGGTCAGCTTCTTTACAGTGACCCCCATTGCCTTAGGTTTAATTTCAGACTTAATTTTTGAGACCACATCAGTAAAGGACTCACCAGTATTACGTTTAACAACGATTGTTTCATTTCTTGGATTCGGCTTGCCAAATTTAGCTTTTGATTTGCCTGGTGCCCAAACACCCACCTCCATTTTTAGATCTCTATGTAAGCATTCAATAAACTTTCGGAGTTTTACAGCATCGGTTAACCCAGAAACTGTTATAGTAAATTTCTTGGTTGGAACGTTAGCAATAATTGGTTTAATTTTTCTTAAGGCCTCAAGAATTTGGTCCTCAATTTTCTCATCATTTTCTAGAAATCCAATAATTGTTCTGCGGGAGTCACTCACAGGTTTCTCTTCATCCCCTCTTAGAATTGCTGAGTCTTTGCTTACTGCTTGTGACGATTAGACCTGGGGATGGATTCTTTTGTAATACCTGATGGAAGCTGGAAGCTGTGAAATCAGTCTTTTAATAAGACTCTCCGAACTACTGTCTTTCACATCGAACAAAAAGATTCGTAGTTCTTCCCCATTTGTTATCATGCTTCTCTTGCTAGGCCTAGTACATTCAAAGGCCAATTTTGGCCACCATTGATTGCAAAACTCTTTTATTTGGTGGTTATCAATTTACTTACAGATTTTTTCATTTATCTCCGAGGCCTGAATCTCCCGTTCCATCTCGTTGAAAGAACTCGTTTGCGTTCCTACATTACCAATCGAGCGGCACGGTGAGCTTTTATAACTATCCATGATTTCCAAAATCCCTTTTATGGCCAGTATGGTGTTCTTCTTAGTGGCAGAGCCATTATCGACTTCATTTAATAATTTTTGAAGCCCCTCCTCTATGGTCCGCTTAAATTCACCATCATAATCATAATTATGACAAATAATTCGTTCTTCGTCTCTTAATTCCAGGGTTATCCAGTGATAGATCGGGCACAGACGATCGCTTTTGTGGTGAGGCTTGCACAAGTAGAGGCTTTCGTTTTGAAAATTTCCAAACTATTTAGATTCCCAGTCGCTTGTGACAACTTATTTATATTTTCTTCGGACATTTCACCATAGCAGCTGTGATGTGAACACACGCGAACAGCACTAAAAGCTGAGCAATGCACAAAATAAAAAGAATTAAAAACTTAATATTTTCTTTAAAACCAATTTCACTGCAGGCGTAAACAAGATACACCCTTTCACGACCGAGTCTTGACAGACTCTAAACCTAAATGTAGGGAAAACTTTGCTTATTTATCATTTATCATATTATATTTATTATATATTATCAGATTATCATATGAGCAATGCAACAGGCGCGAAAGCACAGCTATGTTATTGATATTTTACATATGAAATTAAATATTGAAATAAGATTCAAAGGGGTATGTCAGTCTAAAGCTGCGTCCTGGCTATGACGTTGGCATAGATTGTTTTAAAGCCCCCACACACGATGCTTCCGGGAATGCCACGCCAGGAACGCCATTCCCGGCGTGGCGTGGCATGGATTTTTGGGCCCACAGACGAGGCGGCCGGGCATGCCACATAAAATGGCGGACCTAGACCCAAGGCGTATACAGTAATAAGTTGTTGTTATATTCAGGCATTGTATTCATTAAATCAAATCAAAATGTATTATGCGTAAAATCAAAAAGAAATAGGTAGAAATGGACCAAAGGTCGTTCGTTACCAGCAGCGACACATCTTGTCCCACAGCAATTTAATGAAGGAGTTGCTATTTGAACCAAATGATTGGCGAAACTACATGAGGATGTCTGAAGAAGCCTTTTACTACTCATTACTCCCTATATTAAACATAATATATAAATAATATGAATATATATTATATATATGTAATATATTATATTAGAGGTTCTTTGATATGAATTGAAGTAAACAAAGAAGCAGAAGACAACGCTGCTGGTTGTTCTAATGACACGTTTTCCAATCAAAACCGCCGCAACTTTGAAATTTTATGCAAGAAGGAGCTAAGTGCAAAGTCTCGGCCCCTGTCGTGGACCATGGCGTGGACTCTCGGATTTCCATTGAAACCGAAGTCCTGGGATTTCAAATTCAGGAATGACAACAGTCCAAGACTGGCATTCTTGTACACACACGATACGTCCCGGACTGCCAACTCCCAAAACTGGCATTCCCGGAAGCATCGTGTGTGGGGGCTTTTACAGCACTAGAAGTTGTAGAAATCAAAATCATCAAAAGAATGAACAAGATTATACATAAAAACTGGCAGAGTGAGGTTATTTCGAAAGCGAGCCAATTAGACACCCACTCAAACCTGATTGGCTCGCTCCAAAAACTTGTAGGAACGTGTTTATAGCTCAACAGCTTTTTCCCCGGCTCGAAGAATGATAACTGTTATATAATTGGTTTATTTATTGCATTTTTTTTATAGATTGGATCCCTGATGAAACGGGCAATAATATCCAAGGGGAAGGAAGATATGACAGCTATTCAGCAAAAAGAGCTTGCTAGATTTGAGGTTTCGCACAATCATTTCCCGCCAAAAATTGAGTTAATAGGCTTCTTTCCGATGTCTCGCATGTCACTTTTCGTAGTAAGTACATCAAATTTAAAGATATGAATGACATATTTTTATTGTTTATTGTGTTTTTATTTCCCCTGTAACGCAGGTCTTAAGAGGCAATCGGGCATTAGAAGTGTACAATTTAAAAAATATCAATCGTGAATATCAGGACGAACAGAAAAAAAATTTTAAGCATTTTTTTATAACCTATTTTTTTAGCATTTTATTTTGTGATTATAATATGCATCTGTTTCCAATAAATATTATCCACAAATACATATATTGAATATGATGTGTACTTAATCGATTAGTGTCCCGAGGATGAAGCAGGGACGGTTTCAGAAAACGTTTTCGGGGGGGGGGGCGTTAGCCTGAAAAATATCGCGTTTCCCTTACTTGAGTGATAATTTTTCTTAATTTCCTTCAAAAGTCCATTCTGTCTAGTATAAAGCTATTTCTCTCGGAGGGGGGGGGGGGGGGTGCGACCGGGGGATGAAGTTCAAGAACTGTTTGGGGTAGTGAAGGTCACCTGTCATATATCGAAATGTAGAGGAGCATTTTAGCTAGTTTAATGGATGTTTTGTCGGCTCTATGATCAATATTTCCAGTGAAAATCGTCTTTGTGTAAAAACGCGTAGTGGCGCACTCCGATTTGCTCACAAGAAATGCTGCATTCCGGTGGTTCGCTCAAAAATCTGATACATTTTCATTTTTTATTAGGAAGTTAACTAAAAAGTCGACGAAAAATGTGATAGGCCTACACGTCTACGATGTAGATTGAATTATAAGGAACTTTAGTTATGCAAAAGTTTTTATTCGGGAGCCCAACGAACAATGGACAGGGAAACTAATGGGCCTCCGAAGGAACTGCTTGAGAATTGTTGTAGCAGCACTCACAGGACACGGCCCATTCCGCAAACACCTGCAACAAATAAAGGCCATCCCTTCTGGCGACATCAGTTGTCGACACTGCGGTGAGGAGGAGGAAACGGCAAAACACCTCCTGTGCGACTGTCCAGCGATGTGGCGTTCAGGAAAAGACTACTTTGGGGCTGCTTTCATCTCCCCACAAGACGTCATGAGCCATCCTACCAGATCGGCGGGCTTCATAAGAACAATGCAACTATTTTAGTGCAGAAGTGATACAGGGTGTTCAAAGGGTTTTCCCGAGCCTACGTCTCTGGCCGCTTGCGGCACCTGTTTGACTCATAGACATAATAATATGCAAAGATTGTTTGTTTGTTTTGTTAAACTGAAGTCTATTGTTTTCCAATTACTATTGTTTTATACATAATATTTGAATGAAAAATGAAATTAATGGTTGTTGTTCAAATTTCGACAGATGACAGATTTAAATTATTCTTAAAGTACCTGTTTGAACATTTGATAAGTACGAGAACACTGCGGTGCATTGGGAGTACCTATCGAGTCAAATAAATTGTCTCTTAATTATTTAACAGGATGCCTGATTACCTTAAAAATAAGCAGCGTCAAGTCAACAAATTAGTAAAAAAAAAATGGCTTCAAGTCGTATAACTCAAATCTCTATTTTAAATTATTACTTTCACTATTAATTTCAGTCTATTTAGTCTCATATAATATTCCTACTTACCGAAATCCTATGTACTATTTATTAGAATCAAACCCGTCACCAACGGGATCCCTAAAATAGCTATGTCATGTATTTGTTGGGGCCCAGGGTCTCATTATTTTGGATGTTGCATCCGGAGGTACCTTCGCCGATATCATTTTTGTAATTCATTATTTTTTTTGTTGAGTAACCTGTGAGGACGAAATAAAAATAAATAAATAATAAATATAAATTATGTTTTTCTTTCAGATATATTTTGAGTTTTTTCAGGCTTTAAATAACGTGAGGCAGATGAAAGACATACTAGCCAAAGATGAGACGTTGGCCTCAAATACTACCATCAAGACATAATTATTTATTGTTTGAGACGGTTCCTGGGTAACTTCGCAATCCACCGTGCCGCTCCACGCTAACACACATATTTTACGATGCACACAATGTACTAGAACACTACAAACGACTCGGCGGTTGGTTGTGATGGGCGTAGATAGGATTGGATCTTATTTGAATTTTTGAAATGTTTAAAAAGTGGTCTAAATGTGTTTACATAATATTTGATCAATTAAATTAAAGGAAATATGGAATATGATATGATTTTTATGAACTTATATTCCAGATTTCATTTAAATCTATCGAGTATAGTTTGTACACATCAGGGTGTACAGACCAACTGACAGACAACGTGTGAGCTATCAGTATTTCATACCATTGGCGTCCTTGGGTCCTTGGCGTCATTAGGTCCTGGGGAGGCATAGCCCTCCCCCCCCCCCCAGGGCCACCCGTAGCCTCCCCCCCCCCAGTGACAAAGACGTTATGCCATACTATCCACAACAACGAAAGGGAAATTCTTGGTATGCTTATTTTTCATTAAAGACTTCATGGAAAAAAAAATCAACAAATTGACCAAGTTACTTTTAACAAAAAAAGAAATATATTACTCAAAATGCTCTAAATCCCAATGACTGGTGCCTATTTTTTCCAAAAAATTCTCCGGACCCCCTCAGTCGTAGGCATCTTCATCTGTAAAATCTAAATTGAACTGCTTGCAAAAGGCGTAAAACCTCACTATTTTGCACTTATTCTTCCCAGGGGGAGCCCCCCCCCCCCGGGCCCCCTATCTCCTGGGTATAACAATCATGTGCATTGGTCACTGTTACTTGGAAGTTGAATTTTAGGCAAAATTCTCGCGCCCCCCTCCGAGAAAAATGTCTAATGTTATGAATTCTCAATTCTGATACCACGACTGATAGCTTGGTGGGAATTTACCAACAGGAGTACATCATTGCTTTGCTTGTGATATGATGATTTGACTAGTTGTAGCAGCACAACTGCACGAGGTAGAGGCACAGGCACGTATTTTAGGTCCGGACCCCCCCCCCCCCCCGAAATATTTGCAACGTACACCTAGATAGAATGGAGTTTTAAATATACAGTAGAATCCGTGTATTATGACATCGTCGAAGGGTATTGACAAACATGGATGTCATACAAGTTGTATACATAGTATACAATATATATATATATATATATATATATATATATATATAATGAAAACCAAACTTTCCTGTGTAATTCGTCACAATGGGCGGTTGGTCAATATAGACGGAGTCTTAATAAACGGATTCTACTGTATTGAGGTTAATCCAATTTTAGGAAAACTCGTTGAAAGAGCAAGGGAAGTAGCAGTAGTAGTAGTATGGTTGGACACAGTCCCAGGTGGCCAGGCCACGGTGTGGGCCCATAGGACAGTGGAACTCCCGATTAGAGTGGATCCACTTGGGAAACACAGTGAAGTCACACGATTAGCTCGGAGGTGACCAGGACAAGTCCTACCATGTTTCCCTACCGGCACTATGCACACGACCAAGTTATCTGCATCTTTGAACCTGCTCTGGTCCGCTGGATTCAACTTGGTATGGCGGCCGGCAGCTAAAAGAGCGAGGGAAAATCATGACAAATGGAGGCTAAAGGCCTAGTACCTATCCAAAATAACAAAAGAGAAATTAATTCTTGGTGTGTTTTTCACATGAAAGACATAATGAAAATATAAATAAACAAAATTGACCAAGTACTTTCACAAAAAAGATGATAATCAAAAAGCTTAAAACCCCAATAATTCAGACCTATTTTTTCAAACTTTTTCTCAGGGGGAGACCCCCGGGCCCCCCTCAGTGGTAGGTTTATTCGTGGGTGAAATCTCAACTGTACTGCTTGCAAAATACGTAAAACCTCACTAATTTGGGCCTAATTATAAATTTTTTCTCCGAGGGAGACCCCCGGGCCCCCCTCTCTCCAGAGTATAGCATGCGCAAAACCTCACTGATTTGGGACTATTTATCAATTTTTTTTCTCCGGGGAGACCCCCTTTCCTCCAGTGTATAATATGCGTAAAACCTCAATAATTTGGACCTATTTATCAACTTTTTTCTCCGGGGGAGACCCCCTGTCTGGCTGTCTCCAGGGTATAGCATGTGTATTGGTCACTTATACCCTACTTAAAGATGAATGCATAGGTTCCAATTTTAGGCAAAATTCTCCCGCACCCTCCGAGAAAAATATCTAAATCCGCGCCTGGTACCACCATTCAGAACATGTTCAGCAATTTGGCCGTCATGCTAATACATATAGAAAAATGAAACGACTAGGTCGAGCCCTGCACTTCCTACATTTTCTGGCCATGCTTCGGAGGACAAGTAAAGCAGGCGGCCCCGGGTCTTCCTAGTTGAGTGTAAGAGAGGGCTTTATAGCCCTAACTCCGCTAGGTTGGCTTAGTTATAGAAACAATAAAAAGCCCTTATTTATTTATGAATATAAGCATTCATTTTTTAGCTTTGTAAAATCTACAGCTATACTTTACTACTATTTTGCTCTTATATTTTCAAATTTTCCTTATCCTGCCTGATAACGGCAAAAGGTATACTTAGTTTTGCCCCCACCATCATTTTACGCTTTACGCCTCTGACCCTTCCTGGAAAAAGGTTCTGGCTACGGCTTTGACTGGATCCTCCTCCTGACTTTTACTTCAACCTCTCATTCCTATTCCAATTGGAAAACCTAAATCCTTCGATAAAAATTCGTTTCTCTAAAAGAACTTGGTAGGTTTTCGCTCTGAAGGCAATTAAATGTGGAGGGGATGACTCTTGCGTTGGAGGGGAGGTATTTATCCACGTGGGTATGGTAGTTTTATCTTCTGCAATTTCTACGTCATATTTCCCCCCCCCCCCTCCACCTCCCCAACCATTAGTGAGGGAGGTTAGGAATGTAAAATACTAGGGACTTTTTATTTATTCAAAGAATATCAATGAATATTGCTATGTTGCTGTTAAAGTTAATGTTACCGTAAGTAAAATTGTCTTTCTGTTTAAGGTTATCAGTGCTTATTAATGGATAGGACAGTAGTGGATTAAGTAATATTATTTTACAAATGAATGGGTTTTTGTGTCTTTTGACTAATGACAGCCCTGACTGCTGAGTACCCGTTACATTCTGAAGTTTTGTTTACTGTGAAACTTTTTTCGCATATGAATGAAGAACCAGTAGAATCCGGGCTGATGGGCCGTGGTCGAATTGAAAGTGAACTTCCAAACGTCCAGGTATAAAAGTCAGTGCGCAGCCCCCTACCCAGTCACTCGCTACGGAGCCACCGAGGTACAACCTTCGAAGTCTACGCAGCGCCACTGAAGATGTCGACCGCAGATGTTGACGAAACGAAATGTTGACGAAACGTTTGTAAGTTCACTTTCAATTCTACCACGGCCCATCAGCCCGGATTCTATTGGTTCTTCATTTGACTCCGGCCGTGAAAGCCTTTGCAGTTACATTTTTTTCGCATAGTTGGATTGTCACAATTTTAACATTTAACTAATTTTCTACTCCTAGACGCAGAACCTATTTATCCAGTGGCGTAGCAAAGGGGGGGGGGCTGGGTCTGGACCTCCCAAATTTGGCAAAACAGTTAATTTTTCATATATTTATAGCTTCCCAATTTATACGTAGTATAAGGAAAGCTTTGCGACGGTCGAAATATGCGATTCCGAGATTTCAACGGATTTACACGTTTTAAGGTCCCAGGAACCCAAAAAAGTGTTTTTTTACGAAATATCTGTCTGTCTGTCTGTCTGTCTGTCTGTCGTTCTGTCTGTCTGTGCGTCGATTTCCGTGCAAACTACTTGGTAAATTTTTATGAAATTCGGCATGTAGGTTAACAAAAATCATACCTCGGGACCATTTTTTTTTATTTGGGGCTAACTTAATTTGGGGGGGGGGGGGGTTTATTCTCAAAAAATTCCAAAAAAAACGTATAAAAAAATTATTTCTCAAAAACGGCTCCAACGATTTCTTTTAAATTCACATATACTGTAGTCGTTATTAATGTTAACGAAATGCGGGGGGTCGCTTGCCCCTTGATATGTTGCTTCTGGGGGTAAAAAAATAAAAATAACTAAATTTTAATGAAAAATGACTAAAAAATAATTTTTCTGCGAAACCTTTCTATCGATGATTTCTAACTTCAGGCATGTTTTAGGTGTTAAATTGTGTAATGAAATCGGACAGGTTGCTTTCCCAGAAAAGTATTTGGTTTTGTAAAAAAAAATGTTTTTTTGAAAAAATGATAGAAAATTCACGCTCAAATGCATTGCGTGCCCTGCCAGTATTGCTGTGTGGCAATGTGTTGGTCTGACCTATCTAGAATTTACCTCACCTCCAGTGACGTCAGGTGGACAAGCCCCCCCCCCCCCCCCCCCCCGAGATATCGGAAATTTAACCATAGGAAAATTATTTACCATGAAATTACTCATTTTCTCATTTCATCTCTCTTTTCTCATCTACTAATTTTGATAAATTGGAAAGCATGTTCGAGTAAACTCGACCGGCTCTTTATTTTTAAACTCCCTGGGGAGACCCCGGTCCACCTGTTTCCAATTTTGTTAATCAAGTTCTTCTCTGCAAAATCAAAACTTTTTTGCCGACAAACAATTTCAGACCTATTTTTTAAGGACATTCCCCGGGCTCCCCTTGTTAGCAGTAATATTCTTCAGATATACCTGCTTTCAAGGTGCGTAAATTCCACTAATTCGGGACTATACTTTTTCAACAAAAGGTGTGAAACTCCACAATTTCATAGGCCAGTTTTTTTCAAATACCTTCCCCGGGTGAGATCCCCGGGCCCCCCTTTGGTCTCCCGAACCCTCGAGTGCCTGGGGAAGGGAAATTAAGATCATTTCCTCTCATTAGTATCTGCGTACGTCCTTTCTCTTTCTGCTTTCCTCTTTTTCTACTATTTTATGAAAATGGGGGGGGGCCAAATGAAACACAACCCCTTTCAAAATCTATCGTTACGCCACTGGTCCATGGTACTCGTAAGTGGGCACATTTGTGTATTGATGTTGCATGAAAACTGCACACTGCACCCCTCCAAAAAAAATCTGGCTACGCCGCTGCTACAATCATCCCTTCGCAGTGTACACCCCCATTGGTTTTGTAAATTATAATTCCTTGCCAGAAGAAACTAGGACGGAATGTGATTAGCGGAGATACAACTGTCTTTGATTGTTCTCAGGATGCAGAAAATAAATATATGTATATTGTAACATAAAAAAGAAGCTGGAGGCATTCGAAATGTGGTGCTATAGGAGAATGTTGAAAATATCTTGGAGAGACCACATAACGAACGAAGAGGCACATCAAAGGATAAACGATAAAAGATCCCTAATTACCTCCATTTCGGTGAGAAGAGCAAAATGGATGGGTCACCTGATCAGACAAGACTTTTAAGCACCATAATAGAAGGCTCAATCGAAGGCACCAATGCAAGAGGGCGACCAAGGAAGGCGTCAGCAGAAGACCTCAAGAAAGATATGAGATGCGGAAGAACCTACTTGGAACTCAAGAGAACGGCAGGGAGGAGTGGAGATGGAGGTGGAAATATTTGCTGCAAACCAATCGCTAGATTGCAACTACAGAAGAAGAAGATATATGGGAATGTTCCAAGCGCATTCTAGAGCGTGCACCGAGAAGCCCCCTGGGTGAGCGTTGTTTGCGTGGAAAGGGACTTATGAGTATGTAGGGCGAGAACCTTTCAGTAGCACTTCGGGGCCAAAGCTCCCTAATATAAAGATGGAATGAAGAATGGGCCACTCTACAAGTAGGCATAAGTCCTTAAAAAGCCCAATAAAAATAATAATAACATTAAGAAAAGCCTTGCTTACTTACTCCTTGGCGCCTCATCGTGCGCTCTTTTTCCCCAGTCATCCTCGCCAGGGGCTACCAGACGTCGTCCAGCCATCGCATCCGTGGTCGTTCCACTCGTCATCTCCCTTGGGACACCTTGTATAAGGCTGCTCTTGTAACCGTATTGTCTGGCATTCGTTCCACGTGCCCTAGCCACCTGATTACGGCTACTATCATAGGTATATGGTATAGAGCTCATCATTTCAGAAAATCATTAAGAAGAGCCAGACAACAAAAAATCTCGTCGGTGAAAGATAGTAAATCAGCACTTGAAAAGGAAGACGTACGTATAGGCTTCTGACGCGCGGGTCATTTACAGTATACAGTTCTTTGTTTATTTGACCATAGGAATTGTTGTAGATAAGAACCATGGGCTACTTAAAAGAGAGGGATTAGCCAGCTGCTAAGCTTTTTAAAATCTGATTGTCAATTGTCGATGTGTGCGTCAGTGCCCGAGCAAAGAGCAGTCAGACAACCTAAGGTTCTCGGCTTTGTTACTGTGATTGGTGGTGAATCGGGTCTTAGGCGCATATTGAGCCCAGCCCACCCTCAGCACATGCCCGACCCACGCGTGAAAGGTTCTGTAAAGCACACTATCGAAGGTGCTGCCGCACGTTGGACCCAGCACACGGCTAACCCAGTCAGTTGCGATCCACGCTTGGGATAGTTTGTGTTTCCCGCACAGATTTCGTTGGCGTGGGTACCATTCCTCTGGAACAGCCATCCCCAAACTATGGCTAGCATCACGAATCCTGGGTGAATACTGGGGATCCATCCCATGGTTTAGGTAGTGCATGGGTTTAATATTGACTTTTTTTTTGTTCTATTACTAAGCCAACCTAGTTAGGGAGTTAGGGCTATAAAGCCCTCTCTTACACTCAACTAGGAAGACCCGGGGCCGCCTGCTTTACTTGCCCTCCGAAGCAAGGCCAGAAAATGTAGGAAGTGCAGGGCTGGAAGCAACAACCTTTCGGGCGAAAGTCAGAGTCCGTACCGCTACTCTACATGTCCATGTCCTTGAGTGTGTGCTGCGCGTGGGCTGGGCTCAATATACGCCGGGTCTTAGTCTTAACTGCGACGTGCAAGGGTACCTAGCACTCAACAACAAAAACTAACTCTAAAACTAGATAAAAGTATTATCGATTAAAACTCTTTCCCCTCTCGGCTCTTAGAATTCCAGAGTATGGCCTTGGGGCTTAGAACAAAACACAAGCAAAATATGCAAGTTTTAACCCTATTCACCACCATTCACGGTACGCCTATGCAAAATGAATGGACAATTGAGTAGACAGACAGACATTTCGCAAAAACCACTTTTTGGTTCCACGCACCTCAAAACGTGTAAATCCGTTGCAATGGAATGGTAATCACGGACGGATACAGGGGGGGGGGCAAGAGGGTAGCTTCCCCAAAATTTGGTAAATCAATTGTAAATCAATTTATTACGCTCTGATTTAATCGATCCTACATATGTTTTTTTCCTATTCTGACCTACAATTACCCCCCCCCCCCCCCCAAAAAAAATGGGCTGGATCGCCCCTGATGGATCATTTCGACCATCACGCATCCTTATTCTAACGTATAAATAGGAAAGCTCACGGGAAAATCATGTGTCATAAGGTGGAAGAAATGTTCTTATACATTTTGATACATAAATAGTCTGTGGCCGTAACTATAATATCACTTAGCTAGACCTTTTTGCCGGTGGCCCACTAGATTATTTTATGTCTGTGACAAGTGACAGGAAAATTGTTAAATTCTAGGACCAAGATCAAGTAGTATATATATATAGGTAGTATAAGTATAGGCAGTTTGGAGTTTGTGCCTACAATTACGTACTAGCATTTGATTAAAAGTTTAGTACTGCATGGTATTAAGACTTAGTTCAGTGACAAGACTTATTGTATTTTATTTCAAATTTCCAATAACATAGTTACGTACGTCACAAAAGATTAGCAAAAACACGGGGAGAAATTCCATTCACAACACAACAGATACTGAAAGCGAAATGGCAATTTTCCTTGCTGGTGGAGGGGGGGGGGGGGCGACGAAAAATATTGATGACTTGTTTCAGTCAGTGGAACTTAAACGGCTTCGCACATCATAAAGGGGAACTAAAGATCTTACAAGGACAGTGTAACCCATTAATATGGTGCCTGCAAGGAACATATTTACTACCAAGTTCAACTCCTTCCTTTAGACGACATAAAATATTTCGTGAAGACATACAACATACATACGATCATACATCGTATTTACATAGAACTCTACACTTCCGAAATTATAGCCCAAATCTAACTCAGGTAGCATTCACGCACTCACACACACCAATACATAAAACTGTTTTTGACGGTCCCTGGTTCCTGTCCAGTGCGCTCCTGATTGCAGTTCACAATTACACTTGAACAACAACAATAAACTCGGTGGGCGTATAAGCAAGCCCTAGCTTGCAGTCGCCCTTAAAACAAGTTTAAAAAAATATATATCTCAAAACTCAATTTAAATGGCCGAATTAGCCTTCTCAAACGCAACGCGACAATTCGATTTCACCAATTACGTACAATAAGAGGCCTAATCAGTCGCCACAAATGTGACTGATATATTCATGAATTGGCCGAGCTGCTATCACCTAAACAATGAGTGTGTAACGGTTTGATTGACAGCAAAATACAAATCCCACTGAATCGTTATCATATAGGCCTACCATTCGTCCTTATAAAACTCAGCAGAGATTTTGAATACTCACTTTATAGCAATAGCACCAGCATGAAAGGTAAGATTAGAGTTCATAGTAATTACATAAATGACAAAACTATTATGTAGTGTATATATATATAAACTAGACTCATAACAGGCCGCAATCTTCTGATCGCTCTTTCTTTTTCAACATTCCCATTTTATTAACCAACCCATCTCAATTTACAATAGTCTGCCGAAATAAAAGGTGTCCAAGTATTGCGCCATTTTATAAACAAAGTAGCCTAACACCATTCCCTAAACAAAATCCGCAAGCTTTGGCCTCTCTATAACTTACTTGGCAAAGTAAAGTAAAGTAAGTAAAGTAAGTTTTTATTTCCTTCAAAACGTAGATTTACAATTATTTTATAAGTATAATATCAGTAGGAGGGGACCCTTTAGGACGAGCCATAGTGCTGGGCCCCTTGTAATATAGCTAATAGCTAAAACTAAAAACAAAAGAAAATAAAAAAGAAAATAAGCGAATAATAATTATTAAATTTTAGTTGTAATAACTAAACATGCAATGCAATAAAAAATATGCTGACATTCTGGGTGGCTGTTAGGACTATAAAAGACGGTTTTTGTATATTTCAGGGCATTGGCTGAGTTGTTTTTTTAATTTTAGCTTTGTAAATAGTTAGATTTAATGCTCATTTAACTGGTAGAGGGAGCAAATTGTAAGCTTTTACTGAAAGAAAAGAGTGTGAATGCTGAAACAAGGTTGTTCTAAAAGCTGGGGTTCTGAGGCAGCTCTGTTCAGTCAATCTGGTTCCTTGTGAGTGTTGTATGTAGTCTTCAGGAGTATTGTGTGTGTATCTATATAGTAAGGCGGGTATTCCACATACGTCAATCGTCAATGAAAAATTGAAAAATGACGTAACAATGACGTAAATTGACGTGGTAGCAGAATTTTTAGTATGTCTTTAATGTCTGCTAAAACGTCATTTTTCAATTTTTCAATGACGATTGACGTATGTGGAATACCCGCCTAAGAGCTGTGTAATGCAGGTAGTTTCAGATGGATGAAGGCGGTGCTTACCCATAGCAACTTTTAGCACTGCTCTAAGAGCGACTATTATTGTCCTTAAGCGCGGTTTCCACCGACCGGCTAGGGCTAAATGCAAATACGGTGACGTGGTAACAGACATTCAAGACTTAGGCGGGGTTTCCACCGACCTCGCATTGCAGAATGCAAATGACATTGACGGAAATGTTTGTTTTTCTTTTTATAGAAATCTATTACAAAGTTTGTAATTAACATATCCCATGACGCCATTTTTTAATTTTAGTTTGTTTGTGATTTTACTCTATGATCATTGATCAATTTTAACTATGGCATAGAGTCAAATTCAAATTTCCGTCAATGCCATTTGCATTCTGCAATGCGAGGTCGGTGGAAACACCGCCTAAGTCTTGAATGTCTGTTACCATGTCACCGTATTTGTATTTAGTCCCAGCCGGTCGGTGGGAACCCCGCCTTAAGTGGCTATCAGCTGCACCTCCCCAGGCTAGGGTACCGTGCTGTAAAAATGTTTGTACTATTGCATAGTACACCTGTCTGATTCCTTCCTTGTCAATTATATTTCTTAGTCGCCTGCTCGAGTGGCGCCATATACCGTACTGTACCTATATCGTTCTGCATTGTGTTTTTTTTTCTTTCTCGTGATTATAGTGTTTTTTCTCTTCATTATATTAATTTGTGCAGCCACTTTTTATGTATGGTATTATTCTAACATTCTTAACTACTGTTATAAATTAATAGGGGGCCAGCCTCTGAAGCATTTAAATAGAAAATAAGTATTGTTATCAGATTCCTGGGGCTTCAAGAAAAATGTGGATACCCCCCATGTGTAATTTGGTGCATGAATGACTTAATAATCTGTACAAAACCGCCCAACGGCCTTTAAGTAATAATATAGGAAGGGATGGGCACCCCTAGAGTCCTATATAGCAGAAATGAGGCATTTGAGCACGTCAAAAATATTTTTAGAATCCTGGGGTCACGTGATGCCACATCTCCTATGACCAGCCAATGCAAAAAATTACGTATCAGGTGCCCCCCTCTCTCTCCCATATTGTACTCGAGACACCCTCACAGTCCGTGTTTTGAATAAATTCCAATTTCACAGGAAATATCAATTTTACTACCATAAATGAGATGTAAAGTGAAGTAATGTTTCTCTACATTTAAAGACACAGAATGTGGTCGTCACTAATGCCAATTGGTCATAGGATTGGAGCTCCTCAATATCCGTATTTTTTTACAAATAAACTTCAATAACCGTGCTCGATTGGTGTTACTGAAGGTCACAATATAATGTACATCAAAATGTTGAGGATTATTTCTTTTCTTTCATGACGTTCTTCCATTTATGACTCTATGATCGAAATTTTCTCTGTAATTTGATTTATTTTTACACCCAAAAGATTCTTCGCCACCGCCTGTCCCTTAAGAACCAAATATTTATTGTTTTTTTGCTTACCTAGACTACTTATACTTATGTAAAAGGAAAGCTTTGTGATGGTCGAAATGTTGAATTTCGAGATTTTTTGATGAAATATATGGCAGGTAGAATCACAAAAATCATATCTCGGGACAGTTAGGCTAATATATTTTGGACTAGCACAATTATATTCTACAAAATATAATTTCTCAAAAATGGCTCCAACTATTTTATTTTTAAATCACATAAAAAGGTAGTGGCTTTGCTATTAACTTGAACTAAACCCACTAAGTTAGTTCCCCCTTGATAAATAAAAGAATCAAAAAAGGTCATAAAGGTCATATTTTTTGAAGTACTAGATAATCTACCGTAATACCGGTATGCATTGTATAATATGACATATTGACATTATTTTGTATAGTTGTCCATTTTTAGGATGCTTGTATTTGTTATGCACATACAGTTAGTTGTATGGCATTGCATAGGTTGGTTTTGGACGGAACCTGAAAATTGTAAAATGTTTCCATTATTTTTTCAGTGCTTCTGTTGAGCGTTGCGCTACTGAGCAGCGTCTACTTTGCTGCAGCCACCGAAGTGGTCTGCAATTCGTATGATGTCGTCATACCCAACCCAGACGACTGTGGCTCCTTCTACACGTGTGACAACGGCGTAGCACGTCTCACGCCATGCCCTCCATCGCTCCAATTCAATCCGGATGCCAGCGTATGCGACAGACCCGAGAATGTCGAATGCGAAGTGACTACAACAGGCAAACCTACGCCTACCACTGGAAAGCCTACGTCGACATCTAGTACAAGTAAGCCAACATCTACCACATCAACAACAAGCAAGCCAACCTCGTCAACAACCACAACTACCACAAGCAGGCCAACATCAACCTCTTCTACCACCACTACAACCACAAGCAGGCCAACCTCATCAACCACTACATCAACCACGAGCAAGCCAACTTCTACTTCTTCAACAACTACATCAACTACAAGTAGGCCAACATCTACTTCATCATCTACATCGACTTCCACGACTTCCACAACGCCCACAACCCCAACAACGTCTCGTCCTAATTCCACGACCACCGAGGAACCGTCAACGACAGACTGTCCAAATGAGGGATCTGCCATTCTTCCCGACCCAGATAGTTGCAGCGCTTTCTTAGTTTGCATCAATGGCAACTCTGTATCTGTTAACTGCCCTAAGGATCTGCTATATAATCCTGAAATTGAGCAGTGTGATGTGGCTGAGAATGTTCTCTGTGGGGATGAAATTACTACGACTACAACTGAGATGGACACAACCACTCAAAAACCGACCACGAATTCTAGCACCACTTCAACTACAAGCAGGCCAACTTCTACTTCTTCAACCACTACATCAACCACAAGCAGGCCAACTTCTACCTCATCAACTACATCATCAACTACCACATCAACCACAAGCAGGCCAACTTCCACCTCATCTACCACCACATCAACTACAAGCAGGCCAACTTCCACCTCATCTACCACCACATCAACTACAAGCAGGCCAACATCCACCTCATCAACTACTTCATCAACTACTACATCAACTACAAGCAGGCCAACTTCCACTTCTTCAACAACTACATCGACCACAAGCAGGCCAACTTCCACCTCATCAACTACATCTTCAACTACCACATCAACCACAAGCAGGCCAACGTCTACTTCTTCAACAACTACATCAACTACAAGCAGACCTACATCTACTTCATCATCTACATCTACTTCCACGACTTCCACAACCTCAACAACTTCCCGTCCTACCACAACAGAGGTACCTGAAGAGACTACGACTCAAGTAACCACAACGGAAGGGTCTGTCAATGAACCTGAATGTCCTGAAACAGGCTACGCAATTATTTCAAACCCAGACGACTGTAGCTCTTTCTTTGTTTGTGTTAACGGACTATCTGCTCTTATTGAATGCCCCACTGGTCTTGACTTCAACTTAACAACCGCTAAGTGCGAAGACCCTGAAATTGCTCAATGCCGCCAAGATACAACTACAGACGTCCCTACAACTACGCCGGATCCTTACACCCCTCCTTGCCCCGCAGAAGGAATTACTGAACTAATAAACCCTCGCGATTGCAGCTCCTTCTACGTTTGCATCGATGGTCTCTTTGCTAAATTGAAATGTCCCGAAGACCTCGAATTCAATGAAGTCAAACAGACTTGTGTTCCTTCTGATCAGTCTAACTGCACAGTTTTAGTCGAAGACTACTTCTCAGAAAACCGTGATTTTCAATGTTCTGCTGATGGATCTTATCCTAATCCAGACGACTGTGAAAGCTACTTCGTCTGCATTGGTGGCGATCCCATTCTCATGGAATGCCCGGGTGGTCTACATTTTGACAATGAGATATTGGGTTGTAACACCCCCGAATTGGCCAACTGTGAAGTTGGAAGCTCCACTTCAACCACGTCTAAGCCTACAACCTCCAGTACCACGTCAACTCAGAAGCCAACAAGTACCACCTCAACAACAGCGAAACCGACCAGTACAAGCAGTACCACATCGACCACTTCCAAACCTACTTCAACGTCCTCAACAACTTCGACCACCACAACTCCTCCCGAGGTTGAGCCTGAGTGTCCCGCGAACGGTACTCAAATTCTCCCCAACCCAGCTGATTGTGGCTCATTCTTTGTATGCATTGAAGGTGACTACGGCTTGGTTGAATGTCCTCCGGGGTACGGGTTCGATACCGACCTCGGAAACTGCGGTGAAGGCGTAGTCTGCAACGGCGGTGGGACCAGCACGCCACCGGAGACGCATGAGTGTCCTAGCAGTGGCATCGCCAAGGTACCCAACCCTGACGATTGCAGCTCATACTTGTTTTGCATCAATGGACGTTCCACCGTCATAAACTGTCCGGCCGGGCTCAATTTCAATGCTTTGACTGCAACTTGTGACCCTGATGTCGCGTGCGACGGCCCTACCTCGTCTTCTTCATCATCTAGCAGTTCCTCCACTTCAAGCACATCCAATCCTTCTTCTCCAACTACTTCAACTACATCAAAACCAACATCACCGCCATCGCAAACATGCGAAGCCGGTGACATCATACCTAACCCTGCCAGCTGTGAATCTTTCTTCATTTGCGACACCATAGGCCCTGTTGAAGTTCAGTGCCCACCTGGTTTGGAATTCAACGCAGAAGCAAAGGTTTGCGACCAACCTGAGCTGGCTAACTGCACGGTTGAATCCTCTTTGAACAGCTTTTTGAGATTCTGGTATTAGGATCCGGCGAGAAGAAGTTTCTGAAGCTCCTTCGAGAATTGTTTAAAATATTAAAAATCCTGATATTAGGCTATTATTGTTTTTTTAATTTTATTAAATGAAATAATTTTTAATAAAGCCTAAGTTTATTTTTCGTTTCACATATGAAACCTTATCGAATTCGTAACTCAGCACATTAATTGTCTTGGTAACTTAATACAATTCTAATGTATTGCAGTAGTGTGTAGGTACAAAGTGCGGAGTCTAATAAGCTCTCAGGCTCTCTGTAGAATACTTTATGCACTCTCGAGCAACGGTTCCACCAGCCAATAGGTTTCATTTCAAGTTGTCACCATTTCTGCTTCAATTTACTATCTTCACGACGTTTACTTGTGAATCAGCGAAGTGTCTACCGTGTGTCTTTTCTATCCATATTTCAGATAATTGAACAAAATCCCCCTGATCATCAATTAATAAGTTCGTTATTATTCGAAACACATAGAAACATCAAGCATCTCATTCAATTCAAGAAAAATCATACTTTTAGGGTGTAGCCAACAAATAGCGGTACGAAATGGGTCCTCGTAGTTTTTCAGCAACTTCTAGGCGGATTGTCCGGGATTATTTTATATTTTTAAATAGAGTATTTATTATTATAGTTGCAGCGGGCCTGCTATGGCGATTATTTTTTATCTTGACCTGGGATTAAAAATAATCGCCTTAATAGAACTGCAGATACACTGAAAATATATTTTATAAATACACATTTGCATAACTTAAAAACTGCAGGATTGTCTCATACATGGCGTATTGCGATACGTTACTATTGTACAGACAGTTAGCATAAAAGCTTACTCAGTGACGGTGAATTTAAACAAAGAGCACGTTTAAATCCCAGAATAACCTAGAAGTACTGTAATATACATACGGGCTACAATGAAGAATCCCCACTTTTTTTTAGGTAGTCTACGTTTTTGCTTTCTTACAAAGAAAATATAAGCAAGTACTATTGTGTATCCGCATGCCTGTTTTGTAAAGAAAAATGGCGTCAGCATGTTCGATTTTACATCTCACTATTATCCCTCTACAATTGCTTTCATTTTTAATCCTAAACTGGAATTAAAGACATAGGTAAACAAGATAATTTTACAATGGAAAGTCACAATTGTTTTGTTTACATTTTTAACCCCAGTAATACTAAATGGCATAGTAGGCCCACTGGAATACTAAAGTAAATGTGGCTAGTCTATTGTAGATCGGTAGACCTACTGTAGTTAGGTGCCCATTCCACATACGTACAACGTCAATGAAAATTATGAAATTGAAGGGCATTTCAATTTTACTCTATGCCATTGTTAAAATTGATCAATGATCAATTGATAATAGAGTAAAATCACAAACAATGAAACAAACAATCTAAAATTAAAAAATGGCGTCATGTGATATGACAAGTACAACTATTTTAATTGATTTCTCTAAAACGAAAGCATTTCTGTATAAAAATTATAATAAGGATTAAATAATAAGGCGACGAAGAAAACAGATACAATATCAAGAAACAAATTTCAAAAATTTGGCGCATACGCTTCAATTGAAAATTGTCAATTTTTGAAAAACATATGGAATGGCCCCCATCAATAAGAAATTGAAAGGTCCTTCAATTTCATAATTTTCATTGACGTTGTACGTATGTGGAATGGGCGCCTTAGTTAATTATTTTCGGTTCCATCTTCCATTAGGCACTATTTATTCTTTTTGTCTATTTTTACGCGTTGCTAGGCATCCGAACATGATTGCATGTGTGCTAATAGGTTCCCATAAACGTCCGGTATACATTGTACTTTGTACATTCATGCAAAGAAAGCTTTGTGATACAATTATCCATTTCGATATTCCTACGGCATCACATTTTGAGGTCCCTGAACCACATTAAATGGTTTTTACGAAATTTCTGTCAGTCTGTGATCGGTCAGTCTGTATTTCTGCCTGTGCATCGACGTTTGGGTAAACTACTTTAGAGGACATACTACGTAGAAAATTAGCTCACCAATAATAAATAATTGGTTGTTTTTATTGACGTTTTATTTTTGAATCAATTAACAAAGCAAGTTATTAAAAATTTGGCTCATTTAAGTTGTAGAAAACTATTTCATGCATTATATGATGGGAAATATTAAATTTTTGGTACCTTAGTTCTTTCATGAAAGCCAGAAGGGACTAAAATTTCGCGTAATCTGGGATTTTAGATAAGCTACATACCCGAAAAGTAAATATACCGGATTACATGATGCACGAAGTAGTCTTCTACAACTTAAGCGACCCAAATTTTTAATAACTGGCTGAGTTGATGAAATAAAAAATGAAAAGTTTTTAATTTTGGGGTGCCAATTTTCCACGTAGCATGGGCTATTTCCTCTTAATGGATATTCGATATCGATTAATTTCATTATAATCATAACGTTCATGTCTCGAAATTCCATATCGCCATGATGATCGCCAATCTTCAATAGATGAGGCATTTAAAGCAGAAGAATACCGGCCCTTACGTCCGCCTCTCGGTATACAAGTAAATGAACCGGTACGAAAGTGAACCCGTCCCAAAACATTGAACCTTTTTTGCACCCTGAACCAAATTTAGTTAGGTTTGTTCCCTTTAATAAGCACAATATATTGTACATTTTGTGTGATTAAAAGGAAATAGTTGGAGGCGTTTCTGGAAAATAATTTTTTAAGCTGTCTTTTGTTAGTTTTTGGGGTGTAAGATCCTTTCCCATTGAGTTAGCCCAAAATTTAAATTAAAAAAATGGTCCTTAGACATGATTTTTGTGAAACTATGTGTCTAATTTCATGAAAATCCATCGAGTTTAATTGGCAAAATGGATGAACAGACACACAGACAGACTGGCATTTCATTAAAACCTTTAGTTCCTTTAAACGTGTAAACATTAAAATCTCGAAATAGAAAATTTCAGCATCACTATGCTTTTCTTATAGCCTACTACGTATTATTACATAAATAAAATACATAAAGATCCCTTATATTTTTGTTTAGTCTATGATACACTGATTGAAATGACAATAGAACCACAGTAATGATTGCTTGCTTGCATAATTTAAAATCTGAAGTAATGGTCCATCTTGCAAGGCATAATACGAGTAGTGTACTAAACTTTTACTAAGACGTGTTGGTAATAGGCTTTTATCTTTAGTTTACGGTAATACTTCTTTCATCATGTGTTCATATTGAATACATAATACTAATTATGGGTACAAACGATAATTGTAGAAATTGTTACTGTGTTATGGTTCTCTTTAAGAGTGTACAGCCCGTAGGAAATCGGCAGCCCGAAATTTAATACTTTTTATTTTTTTATTTAATTAACTAAGCATGTTATTAAAGATTTGGCTCATCAATGTTGTAGAAGACTACTTCATGTACCATATAATAAAGTATTTTTAATTTTTCAAAATTGTAGTTTTTTCATAAACACGAAAATAATTTATAAACAATAACTTTTCGCGTAAAATAGATACTATGAAAAAACTACAATTTTGAAAATTAAAAATACTTTATTATTTGATGCATAAAGTAGTCTTCTACAATTTAAATGAGCCAAATCTTTAATAACTTAGTTACTAGTTAATTAAATAAAAAATAAAATGTACTAAATGTCGGGCTGCCGATTTCCTACGGGCTGTACATTCTTAAATGAAAGGTACGAGTAAACCTGTTCATGATTTCCTATTCATAAATTTGTATAATTATTCATACTAATTATGAGTGGTGTCAAACAATTTATTTTTGGTGGCAACATTTTCCCTATCCTAAAGCATTGATTTTTTTAATAGAAAAATGTCAGAAAAGACAGATCTGTACAATGATACACTAACATAACACTGCATTACACAATATAAAATCTATTTATAATAGTGGCACATGGTGCAAATGCGTTATTGAGAAGAAAATACATTTCCTCCTTTCTTTTTAAATGTAGTTTATATTATTAAGCGAAACCTGATTGACAAAGTTAACCAGCTAGGGTTGGTTGCTCTATTAATTTAACACCTAAATCATACCTATACCTACAGGTCTATTATGCCGTTAAGTATTAACTTAACCTGGAATTAAAAATGTAAACAAGATAATTTTAGAATGGAAAGTGCTATTAAAAATTGTTTCGTTAACATTTTTAACCCGCGTGTTAAGTTAATATTAAGTAGTAGAAGTTACGAAACATCATTGGAAACCTTAACTTAATGTTTTTTTTATTGTTTTTTTTTTTTTAAATGCCCCCTGATTAATTTTAATCTTAACCTGAGATTAGCCTGAGCACGTAGGTGGAGGATACTTGCTCATGACCACTGCTCTATTTTGGATGTTGTGGTCAGCAACATGCCCCAAAAATGTAAGGAAGATAATTATAACGATTCAAAAGTTTTTTTTACATTTTTAACCCCAAGTAATTCGGTACTGACCGCTATAGTAGGCCAGCGGGGTTATTTTGTTTTCATTAAAAACAACTGCAATGGAATGTGCATTTAAGAAAAAACGCCTTTTCACTTTTTTTTTGGCGATGAAACCCCCCAAAAATTAGTTACCCTTAAATATGATGACATATTTCTCGAGACATGATTGTTGTAAACATACATCACGTTTTTCAGCAAATTCCATCAAGCAGTTTGCCCAGAAATCGACTGACGCACAAATAACTCCAATAGCTCGTAAATACCACTTTTTTGGTTCCTAGGATCTCAAATCCTTTGAAATCACAAAATCGTACCTTAAAAAATAACGAAACCTCTCCTTATATACTGAAGTATACCATTTTTTGTATGTTTTCCAACGCCTCAGCATTTCTGCTTTAAACAACCCTGTCAGATTGATGGGGGAGTGAGTCTGTTTAACTTGAGGCACCCTAAGGGCAGACTCCTTCTGCACCTCAGGGAGAAGGGGAGTTGACTGATAGGGTGGTCCTCCTCATTTTAGTGAATTCTGAACCACTTGGGGAACACAGTAAAGTCACACAACTAAATTCGGACGTGACCAGGACTCGACACGCACGTAGACTCAGCGCGTTATCATGTCCCACCATGTTTCCCTGCCAACGCTTTGCACTCTACCAAGTTTGCTGCCGTTTTGAACAGGCCCTGTTCTGGTGAATTCAACTTTTCAACAGTTTAGTTTGTTTTATTTGACCTTGTAAGAGGCCGTTGAACTCAATAAAATAACTTAATTAATTTATGCAATATAAAACATAATAATTCACTATGCATATATATGTACTAACCAATTGGTGTTATTGACAGTAACACAGAGGAACGTTTCTTCCACTTTATAACATCTCATTTATACATCGATCAATATTTCCTGTTAATTTTTTTTACACCAATAAGGTTTTACCTCCACCATTTGTCTCTTAAGACTTGTTGTGTTGTTGCACGACTCTTTTTTATTACAAGACAAAATCTCCTGTAACTAATCGTTAATTTTTTTCCTCAAACTTGCTATAATTACGCAAAAATGCACTAAAATAATAAGCAGCGAGCTAGATACTGTGTAACGTGACTCTCAGTCCAGACTTGTATCGCCAATTTATTCCCTCCAAATTACACAGGCCAAGATACGGTTCACCAGCTTCGCAACACTAATATTTTCTTGATTAGCAAGTAAAGTTTTTCTGTCGGTGGCCGAGATTTTAATAGTGTACCTACCTACCATAAAATCGAGTGGACAATTACTGACCATCAATTGAAAAGTCACGGCAAGGGATACTGGACGACACTGCCGTTTTCAAATGCATAGAGGTGCTGTGCAGTATTCTTTAACATGAGTTTTCAAGCGATCTTAGGAGCTAACCCAATGGAAAGCAGAAGAAGAAGAAAAATAAAAATAAGTAGTAACGGAAGAAGATGAAGAAGAAGAAGTAGGAGAAGAAGAAGAAGAAGAAGAAGAAGAAGAAGAAGAAGAAAAATAAGTAGAAGAAAAAGTAGAAGAAGAAAAATAAGAAGAAGAAAAATAATAAGAAGAAGAAGTAGGAGAAGAAGTAGAAGGAAAAGAAGAAGAAGAAATTATATTGATCAGTGAACCCAAACAATACAATTATAAATACGTCATACAAATATAACACTTTTCAAGTGATTGGAGGAATCAACCTAATGGAAAGGTGCCACCATCACTTGAGAAGTATTGGCAAGGAATACCGAACAATACGACACTCCGATGCATAGTGGTGATGAGTTTTCAAGTAATCTTAGAAGCCAACCTAATGGAATAACTTGGTCGTGTGCACATTGCCGGTAGGGAAACATGGTAGGACTTGTCCTGGTCACCTCCGAACTAATCGTGTGACTTCACTGTGTTTCCCAAGTGGTTTGGAATCCACTATAATCAGGAGGTCCACTGTCATATGGGCTGGCATAGGACAGTCAAGTCGGGGTCGCTCTATGGGCCCAAATATGAGGCCTAAGTCGTTATTAACCCGATGAACTAACCTAATGGAAAGAAGAGGAAGAAGAAGAAGAAGAAGAAAAGAAATTATATTGATCAGTGAAACCGAACAATTCAATTCACAAATATAACACCTTTCAAGAGATCGGTGGAACCAATTTAATGGGAAGATCCCACGATCACTTGAAATATTTCGGGAAGTAATACTGAACTGCACGACATTCCCTTGCATAGCGGTGCTGTGTAGTATTCCTTAACATTAGTTTTCAAACGATCTGAGAAGCCAAGCTAATGCAAAGAGGATGAAGATAAAAAAGAAGATGAAGATAAAAAAGAAGATGAAGAAGAAGAAGAAGAAGAAGAAGAAGAAATTATATTGATCAGTGAAACCGAACAATTCAATACACAAATATAATACATTTCAAGAGATCGGAGGAACCAATTTGGGAAGTTCCCACAATCACTTGAAATGTATCAGCAGTGCAACAACCCCATTTTCCGATGCATAGTGGTGCTGGGAACTCTCCCAATGTTTGATGCATCCTTTCAATGCCGCAGCAGTATCAAATATATTGGAAACTATCTTTATTATTTTCATTCCTTCAGTCAGGGCATTTGGAGTAGTGGTGCGGACTCCAATCTTTTTCTTCCTCCCACACTTGTCACATTTTCTGGCCACGCTTCGGAGGGCATGCAAAACAGGCGGTCTGGGCCTTCCTAGTTGAGTGTAAGAGTAGGGCTTTATAGCCCAAACTCCGTTGGGTTGCGCATCGTAATAGAATAAAAAGTCAAAATTTATTCCTTATTCCTATTTTCCCTAACTTATCCCACTTTATAACAGGTAATTAAAGTAAAGAAAAGAACGGGTCCGAGTTTGCTCGAACATGTTTTCCAATTTATCAATGAGTAGATAGAGAATATATGAGTAATTTTATGGTAAATAATTTTCCTATGGTTAAATTTCGGATCCCTCGATACCCCCATGTATATATTTATAGCCAGGAATGTTTTTTCGGGGGGGGGGGGTCCCTCTGACGGCACCGGAGGCGAGGTAACCGCAATATATTTAAAACTCCATACAACCCCATTCATTCTATCTAGTGCACGTAGCTAACATTTCGGGGTGGCCCGAGGGTGGGAGGGGGGGGGGGAGGTTGGTCTGGACCCCCTCTGGATATCCGCCACCCCAAAACAATGAATTTATCTACATATATATATATTCTAGAACGGGCGGACCAATTCATTATAACATAGTAATAATGGCAGGGCATGCAAGGAATGTATAGGAACGTAAATTTTCCGTAATTTCTTCAAAAAATAATTTTTTTCCCAAAACCAAATCTTTTTTTGGGGAATGTACCTTGTTTGGTTTTGTTACTCGGTTTAACAGCTAGCACATACCTGAAGGTGGAAATCATCGCTAGAAAGGTTCCCTAGAAAAATAATTTTTTGTGATTTTTCATGAAATTTGAGTTATTTTTATTCTTTTACACCCAGAAGGAAACAATCAAGGGGCAAGCGACCCACCGTGTTTCGTAAAAATTAATAACGACTACAATATATGTAAATATAGAAGAAATCGTTGAAGCCGTTTTTGGGAAATAATTTTTTTTAGACGTTTTTTGGAGTTTTTTGAAAATAAAATCCCCAAAATTGAGTTACCTACAAATAAAAAAAATGCTCCCGAGGTATGATTTTTGTGAACCTACGTGTCAAATTTCATCAAAAAATCCCCCAGTGGTTTGCCCACAAATCGATGAACAGACAGACAGACATTACGTAAAAAAAAACTTTTTTGGGCTCCTGGGACCTCAAAACGTGTAAATCCGTTTGCAATCTCGGAATCGAACATTTTGACCATATCAAAGCTTTTCTCATACTACATATAAATTGGAAAGCAATGACACAATTTACAGAGGTATACAGTATTAAAATTATGCGTATGATATGATAAACAACGTAAAAACTCTATTGGTTACGGGATGAATGTAAGTTATGTAATGCTATTTTTTGCTCAGCTGTTTGCACTTATTGAAGAAAAAAGTTAAATTAAAGTTTAAAAAAATACTAATGGAATGCAAAAACAATCAATGCGGACAGAATTAACAGTAGAAGTATATTATTACAATCCATTACATTATATTATATATTAAAAGATGTCGCTTATAGTGAAATATCATTTTTATTACTTTTCATTGATTGGATATTATCATAATGTCTGGATATCATTATAGATTATTATTAACATCTGCGGATTGTACATTATACTGGAACATCTGCTCAATGACTTTCAAGGCTCCAATTAGACCATTTATTACTATTATGTTTATTGTTTGTTTATTTCCTACATGCCGGTTATTATTATAATTATCGTCAGAGGTATGAGAAGTTTGGGGCCCTCTTCACCTCGAAGAGAAGGGGAGTTGACTGACAGGGTGGACCTCCTGATTATACTAGATTCCGAAACACTTGAGGAACATAGTAGTCACACGATTAACTCGGAGGTGACCAGGAATCGACACATAGAATGACTGGTAGTTTCAGCGCGTTATCATGTCCCACCATATTCCCCTGCCAACGATGTGCGCACTACCAAGTATGCTGAAGTTTAGAAAATGCTCTATTCTCGTGTATTCAACATCATATGGCCGTTGTCATGCTGAAAAGGGGTTCCAGGATAGTTCGTAAATGGACAAGTCGGCAGCATCACCTGAGCTGGAAACCACGTACTAAGAAGTAAGTAAAGGGGAAAAAACCAAGGACCGGCTGCTTTACATGTACCCTCCGAAGCATGGCCACACAATGTAGACAGCGTGGGAATGGAACCAACAATCTTTCGGGTGAATTTTATATCTTTGACCGTCCTGGAGTCTCTTATTCGTAAGTCTCTAAACCATAGGAAACGCCGGAGCTCTGTCTTTGTCTGACAGTTGCTAGGTACAGGCTGTTAACTTTAAGTAGCTTTTAGTTTTGGCGATTATTTAAAAATGAAAAAAAAAAACAATTTTTATGTTAAGCTCTGTTTTGTGTGTGGGTAAACAGTACTATAGTAGGCATACATTCATATTTCAATAAGAAGAGGCCAATGGGCACAAATGGATTGGGCATATTCTGAGGCATGAAGGACTACTCAAGAACATCATTGAAGGTAAGGTTGAAGGTACCAATTCAAGGGGATGACGGTGGAAGGAGTACCTCAATATATTAAAAACACAATTGCATATTCTGGTGCGAACAGACCAATACATTGTAACAGTAGTAGCAATCACAGGGCATGCTATGTATTGGAGCGTGATTTTTTACCCCCTGAAGCAAACAATCAAGGGGCAAGCGACCCGCCGTATTTTGTTAACATTAATAACTATTACATTATGTGTGAATTTAAAAGAAATCGTTGGTGCCGTTTTTGAGAAATATTTTTTTTTTAAATAATAACCCCCCCCCCCCCAAATTGAGTTACCCCAAAATAAATAAATGGTCTCGAGGTGTGATTTTTGTGAACCTACATGCCAACTTTCATCAAAATCGACTGAGATGTTTTCCCGGAAATCGATGCACAGACAGACAGAGCGACAGACAGTTATTTCGTAAAAACCACTTTTTTGGGTTCCTGGTTACTCAAAACCTGTAAATCCGTTGAAACCTCGGAGTCGAAAATTTTGACTATCACAAAGCTTTCCTTATACTACGGATACACTGGAAAGCAACAAGAATTGAGAAGGAGATTGAAATATTCGCAGCAAACCAATCAATCTATTGAAACTTCAGAAGGATAAGTACATTATTGCAATAACTCTTTTTCTGCAAAGAGATAAACAGTGTAATTGAAAAATATCTTGTCTCTACTGTCAGGACAGGTAGAGTAGTCGCATAGCCTCCGACTTTCAACCGGAAGGTTGTTGGTTCGAGTCCCACACTTGCTTCATTTTCTGGCCATGCTTCGGAAGGCATGTCCTAGGTTAGCATAGTAATAGAACAAAAAGTCAATATTTATTTTATTTTTTGCTATCCAATTTATTCGTAGTATAAGGAAATTTTCGATACCGAGATTTCAACGGATTTACACTTTTTAAGGTCCCAGGAACCCAGGTTTTTACGAAATGTCTGTCTGTCTGTCTGTGCGTCGATTTCCGGGCAAACTATCCTGTCGATTTTGATGAAATTCGGCATGTAGGTTAACAAAAATCATGCCTCAGAATGACTTTTTTGGTGGGGCTAACTCAATGGGGGGGGGGGGTTTATTCTCAAAAAACTCCAAAAAAACGTCTGAAAAAATTATTTCCCAAAAACGGCTCCAACGATTTCTTTTAAATTCACATATATTGTAGTCGTTATTAATGTTGACACAATGCGAGGGGTCACTTGCCCCTTGATAGTTTGCTTCTGGGGGTAAAAAAATAAAAATAACTAAATTTTAATGAAAAATGACTAAAAAATAATTTTTCTGCGAAACCTTGCTGTCGATGATTTCTACCTTCAGGTATGTTTTAGGTGTTGAATTGAGTAACGAAACAGGATAGGTTACTTTCCCAAGGAACTATTTGGTTTTGTACAAAAAAAGTTTTTTTTTGAAAAAATGATAGAAAATTCACGCTCAAATGCATTGGGTGCCCTGCCAGTATTTGCTGTGTGGTAATGTGTTGGTCTGACCTATCTAGACTTTACCTCACCTCCAGTGACGTCAGCCCCCCCCCCCCCGAGATATCGGAAATTTAACCATAGGAAAATTATTTACCATGAAATTACTCATTTTCTCTATCTACTAATTTTGATAAATTGGAAAGCATGTTCGAGTAAACTCGGACCGGTTCTTTTATTTAATATCACCTTGCATGGTGACTTTGAGACGATAACCCGACATTTTGTCTCGTAGTAAGTTTATGCTATTTTACTTATGCAAAGCTTAATCATTTGGGGATATTGTCTTTTCTTCGCTTCCTTGGGCATCCCAGTTTTGTCCTCTGATCCTATTTAGTGGTTTCTTAGGTCACTTTAGTATAATTCACTCCCCTTGCACCAGCCATCGGTTCCTCAATGCATTGATTAATATTTTTCAGCACGCAAATGTCCGCTCCCCCCCCCCCCCCATGGAGCAGTGGCACACTGGCTGCTGTTTTTGCCTCTTCCATCTTCCAGGGGTGCATAACATCCCTGTCCGATAGGAGCTATTGTCATTGACAAATGTCCGCTCTCTTCTTCATAAATTGAGCAGTGGTATGCTGGCACATCTCCGCGTGGCGGCAGTTTTTGCTCTTGTAGAGATGCGTTAATGGCCGATAGAGATGTAGCTCGGTATCCCAACTACAACCTCCCTGCCACCCCCGATATTAGGTACCATTGGCAAATGTCCGCTCTCTTCTTCATATATGGAGTAGTGGCACGCTGGCACCCCAGTTTTTGCACTTGTAGAGATGCGGGAATGACAGACAGAGATGTGGCTTGGTTTCTCATTTACAATCTCCCTACCACCTCCAAAGACCCATTGCCATTGGCAAACGTCCGCCCTCTTATTTATATATTGAGTAGTGGTATGCTGGCAAGCGAATTTGATGCTCTTGTAAAGAAGCGGGAATGGCCGACAGAGATGTGGCTCGGTTTCTCATTTACAACCTCCCTGTCACCCCCAATAGAACCTATTGCCATTGGCAAATGCTGCTCTTCACATAATACAGCTGTGGTACGCTGGCACCTCTTCGTGTGGCGGCAGTTTTTATTCTTGTAGAGATGCGTGGGTGGCCGACAGAGATATGGCTCGGTGCAGCTAATTATACCGGCAGATCCGTCTCCAAAGGGCTATAAAGCAGTATGTCGATTGGCCACACTACACCACCGCGGCTTACCTTCATATCTACAAAGAAGTTATATACTTCTCCTCTTTTTTATTTCTTCATACCACGTGCTTTGTGCTTTGGGTCAAAAATTGCTACAATACATTGAGGGCTTCATATGTATATTAAGGGTCCCCTGGTATATTAAAACAGTAAATACGTAAATGACATGCTTATTTGGTCCCAGGTCTAACTAAATAGATGCTGAAGTAAGGTGCGATCCCGAACTTCTCCATTAAGTCAAGAGAGCTCTGGCAAAAATGGCAAATGAGTTAATAAAAACACAGTAGTTCGTAAAAACCTGTCATTTTACACTAGTTTTCGAAATATTTTCGCCCGAGGGAGGTGCCTGGATCCTGAAGCCTAAAGGCATCATACTTATAATATTTAGGGGTGGCTAAAAGGAATCCCAGTGTGGGAAACACCTGGAACCCTAATGAAAAAGAAACCCTGGATATGGGTATGAAGCCAGGACAATGGGGCACCGATAAGTGCACAAAGTACTATTACAACAGTAAACACTGGCAATTATATTTTGTTTAGATTTTCAAGGGAGCCCTAAACTCATAGTAAAGTTGTACCCTGGCTTAGGGATCCCTCGTCGGGAAAATCCGGCCCTTAAATGTAGAAAAAAGCCCCTGTCTCAATTCTACTAAAAATAAACCACTATTCTTATTGCATCGTTCAATTGTTAGGGTTACGCCGCAAAAGTCTGCAAGGTAAATAGTTTGGTTCCGACGAAAATGATTTTCTACTCGCCTCCAACCATCAAAAAATTCTAAAGACCGCTCGGATGAAAGTAAAAATAATATGTCAGCAATGTGCTGATCATATTTCCAATGCCGGATCCAAAGAAATCATGCCATAGACAAAATCAGTGAACCCTTGGTCCAAGGACATTGATAGAAATTGGTGGACATGAATGGTAAATACTCAATGAACATTAGTAAATAAATAAATAAAATAAATATTGACTTTTTAATAAAGCCTTCTCTTACACTACAATGTCGTAAAACTGTACAATTCTCTACCAATTGAAATTAAGTCACAAATCAATCATGAAAAGAAATTTAAGAAATCCATCAAGTCATGGCTAAGATCCCTTCATTAATCCATTACCTTGATTCAGACTTTTGTTAAAACAAAAAATGTTAAAATAATTAAATTCCGATTTCCTACGTTCTATTTTTATTTTTTTTATTTAGAAAAAGCTATTAATATACATAAGAATAATAGTGTTATTTTAACTATACTGCTCATTAATCCTCCTGTTACACATGTTTGTATTACGGTACGTCACTCCCCTAATGCTCAACCAAATGGTTTTATTAGGGGAAGCCCACTATCTCATTACCTATGTACTGTATGTGATTTTTCATTCTTATTACTAATTTGTGGGGTACAGAGTTATATTTTGATTTTTGATTTTTTATGGTGTTAATTGAATTGAATTAAAATTTTTCTTTCTTTCTTTTTCTTTCTTTCACTCAACTAGGAAGGCCTGGGACCACCTGCTTTACATGCCCTCCGAAGCATGGCCAGAAAATGTAGCAAGTGTGGGACTTGGACCAACAATCTTTCGGGTGAAAGTCGGAGTCTGTACCACTACTCTACTACATGTCCTGAGCTCCAGGGACATTTTTTTTTTTTTAAGAATAAAATAGGGTATTTTTGTGTTTTTGATTGAATACCTTCCTTCAGTGTGGTTCTGCGGCCTACTATGGCGATTATTTTTAATGCTAACCTCGGATTTAAAAGGTAAACAAAATAATTTTACCATGGTGCTATTAAAAATTGGTTTATTTACATTATTAACCCAAGGGGTAAGTTAATACTAAACGCCATAATCGGTCCACTGGACCACTGGACCCCCTCTGGCTACGGCCTTGGATGAATGGTACCTTAAATTTTAATATAGCATATTATCTGTCTTCATCTTCATCTTCATCTGTCATGCTATAGAGGAAGTGAAGAAGATGAAGAAAAGAAATTGAGAGATGAGAGCTCCCTCGAGTCTTACAAAATTCAGGTGCGGCGTACCTATATATACAGTTTTTTACACCAGCCCGGAGGATTGGAGGAAACTACCAAAAATTCGCCCCGAAGCCAAATAGGCTAAATCAATGGCAAACCTGAGAGTTTGGGCACCGGGGCTCAGAACCTGTGAAAACAAAAAAACATAGGCACGCACTCAACTCACCTCCGAGGCTATTTCCATGACAACACAAGAAAATTGCCCGTACCACTGGAAATACTCAGGCGCGCGAGGTCACCTTAACTTGCGTACCTGAATGAAGACTGGAGTCTGCATACTTGGTCTCGGCAGTCCGCGTACACCGCGTAGTGGAGTATATGGAGGTACGAATGTTTCGCGATACCAAAATTTGAAAACATCCACAAAAACCCCCTAATCAGTTGCCTTTTAAGTGTTTTTAATTATAAAAAATTGTGTTCACAACCTGTAAGAACCCGCCACGAGCATTTATCGCGCTGTTACTGCAAGTTTACGAAGGTTTTTCGCCTTCTTTTCAAACGTGTGTGCCTGTTTTGGTGTTACCTGTTGTTTTTCCAACTTTGCTAGTGGATGTGCAGTGCTTTTATGGATAAAAATACCTAATACGGATACATATTTTGCCTTCCTCGATATAGGCGGTAAGGAATTCTTGATTTTTTTGAAGTTTACAGTAGATTTAGGTAACCTAACCTCTAACCGCGACTGGGCATCGGAGATTGGACCAGTCTTGGAGGCTCCGGAGTGGTATTAGAGCGTTCAGGTCTTCCTCGTGGATAGCCGAAGATAGGTATTCATATGCTATACAATATTATATGCACCAGATGCTATAGTTATTATTGCTAATAATAGCAATGCTATTACTTTAGGAGGGCTACTCCACAATATACCAAACTTAGCAGCCGTTAAGTGTATCCCAAAATGTAGCCTTATGCATGGTATGTGCTAATTTGTTCCTTAGAGAACAGCGGACCATTTGATTTGGATTTCTTGTTTCTCTATAGGCTACCCATAGTCGAAGTAAACAATTTAGCGTACCGTACACTGTAGTAAGTCTGCATAATGCAGGTACAGGTAAGAGATTTTCGGGCCATCAGTCTCTGGGATGAGTTCTAGCCGGCATGCCAATGGGTGCTTTTGAAGGATAGGTACGGTATATAAAAAATGGGGTACAATCTAAAGTATAGCTTTCTCGATATTACTAGTATTCTGCTAAGACCGCTGGCCGGTTTAGTACATACTATAATGTCCTGCTTGGACGTGACTACATACTGTATATTATGGGGTATCTACTCTTTCCTTAGATTCTCAGGAATCCGCAAAGCATATTTATTTCTTATTTAAATGTTTCAGATTTGATTAATTAATTAATTATGTTCACAACAATAACAAACAAAACACCACGAATGTTTGCAAGTGCCCGGCTTGTCGGTAATTATATGATATGTATATAAGGATATAATTAAATAATAATTGTGAGATTGGGCATGTGAAGCAGGCGGTCCCGGGTCTCCCTAGTTGAGTGTAAGAAAGGGCTTTATATCCCTAACTCCGCTAGGTTGGCTTAGTAATAGAAATACAAAAAGTCAATATTTATTTTATTTTCTTAAAGACCGAAATTTGGCGAGTGAACTGAGGCAAATTAAATAATAACAATTGTCATTCTGTCGTTCCATTAGTTGAAATGTCATTTACGATGGAATACCCTTCCTTTGGGATAGTTCTAAATGGTATCCACCAAAATTTATCCGTCGGCTTTAACCGTTTGAGAGTTGGTTATAGTTGATGGTGCCCTAATTCGTCCAAAATTCAAAGGCTAGGTATGTGTAGGCTACCAGCGGGCCTGCTATGGTGATTATTTTTAATCTTAACCTGTGATTAAAAATGTAAACAAGATAATTTTATAATGAAAAGTGCTACCTATTACAAATTGTTTTGTTCACATTTACAACCCCAAGAATCAGGTAATACTAACCGCCCGCTGGGGTTGAAATAAATGTAAACAAACTATTTTTAGAATGCGAAGTGCTATTCTAAACTAGTTTTTTTTACATTTTTAACCTCAGAACAAGTAATTGTTCAAATGGCCCGCTTGAGACTTAGACTTAGAATAGGACTAAGACGTGAAAAATTGGACGATAACACAAGATTTGAACCCTGCGTCCTTGCCAGAGTCCATGGCATTTCACTAACCTATTCAAAGGACTCGGACTCGTATTCAGGATACTCAAAGTACTCGAAGTACCCTGAATACGGGTCCAAGAAGAAGAGAAGCCTTGGAAGTTTTTTTTAGCGGTAGTGAGAAATTGGCAAACCAAACACTGTGCCTTTACTTGCCCTCTTTCATCACTGCCATGGCCCTTTGCATGTGTGATTCGGGGCAGCATTAATAAATAAATAAATGAGGACTTTTTTTGTTCTTTTACTAAGCCAACCTAGTGGAGTTAGGGCTATAAAGTCCTTCTTACACTCAACTAGAAAAGCCCGGGACCACCTGCTTTACATGCCCTCCGAAGCAGAAAATGTAGCCAGTGTGGGACTCGAACCAACAACCTTTTGGGTGAGAGCCAGAGTCCGTACCACTACTCTACATGTCCTGGCAGCATCGTCAGCATCTAGGTAGTAACTTGTTCGTACCTATGCGACTCTCTACACACCATGCGATCGGTGACTTGTCGTAACTCAACACAGGTATTACCTACAGAGGCGACTGAAGAGGTTATATGGATACATTCATTGAATTGTTTGTATGCGAATAATCTTTTTAAAAAAAATAAAAAAGGTAATGGGGGATTATTACCTGAGCCTTCTACCTCATGCATTGCTACCTCTACCGACCCGAACTATACCCCAATCCCATCTCGCAGGAGTCCTGTAGCTGCTGGAAGAAATACGTTCATGGACTTCGGAGGGGTGGTTGGGGAGGGAATTGAATTGTTCAATTGATCTGCCACAATAATCGCAATAGATGCGTGCGAGTCTCTCTCTAAACGCCATGCAATCAGAAACGTGTCGTAACTCAACACGGGTGCCAACCTACAGAGGCGACTGAAGAGGTCAATCGGATACATTAACTTAATTGTTTGTATGCGATTAACCTTGATTTTATAAAGCGAAATTCAAATCAAATCAAAGATTGTCAGGTTTTATTTATAGAGAAATTAACGTAACGTAGTAAAATCGTAATCAAACGTCAAAATGAAGAAAAGTCAAGATTGTTTGTGTTACTGTGTATATATCATCTGGCGGGCATGATTGTTAGTTAGGTTAAATCAAGTGAACTTATCAATTTCACATGGCCCAAATTAAAGGCCAGCGACAAATTAGATGAGTACAGTTTCTTCATTTTAATAAATAGTACGTAGCCAACACTATCACCATCTGGAAACAGTTTTGGAAGCCGTGAAAATGCAAGGTTTATCTAATTATTTTTTATTTAATTTTATTTGTACAATACAGTTTTACACCAATTTCACTGTAGAAAAAATTCCAATTGAAAAGTAAAATATAAATCGAAAAAATGAATAAAAATATAAAACTACAATATATTAACAATAGTAAAAGTAAAGGGAAAATCCTACTTGTCGTTTAAAACTTGAAAACTACTATACATAATTGATATGAGGTATTTTTTTTTCTCTATAAATAGCAAAGCCGTCATGGAACGGATCTATAAAGGTTCAAATCTTCTAAAACTTCTAAAACTTTGGGCCGGCTGCATATATTATATTATGTAATATACGGGTATATAGTATATTAGTAGTAGTATATAGTCGAGACATATGGAGTGGTGGTATACGGGCTCTGATTTTCACCCGAAAGGTTGTTGGTTCGAGTCCTACACTTCCTACATTTTCTGGCCATGCTTCGGAGGGCATGTAAAACAGGTGGTCCCGGGCCTTCCTAGTTGAGTGTAAGAGACGGCTTTATAGCCCTAACTCCGCTAGGTTGGCTTAGTAATAGAACAAAAAAAGTCCCTATTGCTTTCCAATTTATACGCAGTATAAGGAAAGCTTTGTGATGGTCAAAATTTTCGATTCCGAGATTTCAACGGATTTACACGTTTTGAGGTCTCAGGAACCCAAAAAAGTGGTTTTTACGAAATGTCTGTCTGTCGCTCTGTCTGTCTGTATGTGCGTCAATTTCCGGGCAAACTACTCGGTCGATTTTGATGAAATTTGGCATGTAGGTTCATAAAAATCATACTTCGGGAATATTTTTTTTATTTAGGGCTAACTCAATTTGGGGGGGTTTTATTTTCAAAAAACTCATAAAAAACTTCTAAAAAAATGATTTCTCAAAAACGGCTCCAACGATTTCTTTTAAATTCACATATATTGTAGTCGTTATTAATGTTGACACAATGCGAGGGGTCACTTGCCCCTTGATAGTTTGCTTCTGGGGGTAAAAAAATAAAAATAACTAAATTTGAATGAAAAATGACTAAAAAATAATTTTTCTGGGAAACCTTTCCATCGATGATTTCTACCTTCAGCCTTCAGGCATGTTTTAGGTGTTGAATTTTATGATCAATTTAACTTTTCACAAAAAACGTCTAGTGAGGTGTCTAATCGTCTCTTAACACGGCAGAATCCACCTTGCGATATGGAAAACAATATGAAACTGCAAACACATTTGAGAAGCTCTGTGCTCAATCGGCCTGGTCAACAAAATTTTCAATGTCGAGTTACACATGCTAGTCGTTAAATAAATAAAGAACATTATTTCCCACATATTAATGCAAAGAAAAATTATTAACAGTTGCCCGATGACAAATATAAAATTCTCGAAAATCGGTTAATTTTGTAAGCCATTTTGCTCAATAGAGAGAGATATGGTGCTAGGCCGGTTGGGCACTGAGCGCCTCATTTAGCAACACTAGCAACCTTAGAAGTCAGCTTCGCTAAAAGATTTTTCATATTTTCTTCGAAAGTCACCATAGAAATGCTGCGACTTCAGTGGGCCTACGATACTATGGTGTTTAGTACAAACTTATTCTTGGGTTATAAATGTAAAGAAAACAATTTTGAACGGCATTTCCCATTGTAAAATTATCTTGTTTTCATTTTTAACCCCAGGTTGAGGTAAAACATTATATGGTATGTATAACACTGACATTAAATTAACTTTGGTTGAAGAGGTAACCTACACGTTATAACCGAAATTAGTGGATATAGAAAAACTGGGCTTGGCGGGATTCGATTCGAGATTAAAATTAATCGCCATAGTAAGCCCGCTGCATTAGCACAATCCCAATTCGAAGTAACGCGCATTCTATTGGGTTTCCACACATGATGAGTACCCCTGTATATGCTGATTTTCCTTTGTTGTACTTCCGACCTGGTTCTCTACGGGAAATGTACAGTATATGGTTTGAAGGCCGCATCTACCCACCATAAGTCCATGTTACACACTCGTAGGTTGCGAGCCTGTGTCATCAACATCCAATATAATTGCAATTAACAATAATATTCCCGCTCTCTACTCTCAGCTCATTGTACATAAGCACCGGCGTAGTCCAGTTGATATGCAACTGGACTTTGGATCGGGTGATTGGGGTTCGGAACTCGGCATATCGCTCCATGATTTGCCAACTGTTCTAAAAATGTATCAAATGCTAACTTTTCAGCTTCCTGGAGAGTATCGGACAAAAGTGGTAGGACGTTGGGCAAGCTGTTTTAGACGGTCCCTGGGCAACCTCGTTGTCCAGTGAGATCCCGATAGCAGTTTTTGCCAGACGGATTTGGTAATGGCTGTATACCCTTAAGCCAAAAAAAAGCTAACTTTTCAGGAGAGCGTTCCAAAGTTTTTTCCGGTGGTTTTAATCTATTATCTCCTACACTTCAGTTAAAAATTTTTATTACAGGCTTGCAAATACGACGATTGAACGTAAAAAAGAGGGAGAAAAGAATTTTTTATGTAATAAAAAAATATCCCTTTCGGCTCTGGCCGATCAGGTGTAGGGAGATTCCCTGCTTTTCCTCTACGCTACCTACGCTATGTATGTAATAAAAAATAAAAAATACTTCATTATTTTCCCGACCACAACATCAACACACAAAACACTCTTGTGTTCCAAATTTCGAACCGCAATGCCAACTATGAAGTTTTACTTATCAAATTATTTTCACTTTGACTGGACGCCATTTTAAAATGCTTGATTTATCGTAAAAGGTGTTGAACACCATTATCATAGATAATAATACGGGCTTTCAGTCATATTTTAATTATTCATTCCTCTGCGACCAATATTAACTGAGATATGAATTATATAAAGTTTCAATCAGCAGCCATCTTGTAACTAAATAGTGGATCTAGCTGGTTAAAGAACTCGATCAAGACATTTGTTTGATCAATTTGTGTGGCAAGTTTCATCAAAATTAGATAATATCTACAGAAGTTAGCGTGTTTCCTAAAATCAATATTAGTTTATTATTACATTATATTATTAATATATGTATAAAATTTTGAACGGAGGGTGGTTTTAGACTCAGGGGGTCATGAAATGAAAAGTTGCGAAGAAATTTTCCGGAAATCGAACATTGGTTGCCATCTCAATAGGTAGATGAATGATTTTTTGCAGTAAAACAGTTTTATTTTATTTGTACAATACAGTTTTCCACCAATTACATTGCACAAAAAATTACAATTTACAATCAGGACTATTACGATTTTCGGATCGCATTCCAAGGGGATTTAATATGTACTTATCGTTACATCCAATTCCAAATTATCGTTACATTTTTCTCCGAATTATTTTGCATTTTTTGGATTGGCACCCCTCTGATAACAGGAAAGGTCCAGGCGTCGGACTAAAAATGCCAGTGAATCCATCATGATTGTGACTCCCAGACTCCTGCAGGTGTAAGGTACCATTTCAGGCAGAACACCTGTTTTCATTCTCCGGGTCATTTCGGACCGGCTCGATAGATTGACCCCATAGCTTGAGGGGCCCCCGGACCAAAACTCTCCGTCAGGGATGAGGTGGGTAGGCTATAAGGTATACATTCTCAGGAAGAGTGGTTCTCAAAGTGTGGGCTGCGGGCCCCAGCATTCAGCAAACCTCTGACATGGGGTCCGCAGGCTGATAGAATTTTAAGTTTGGTTTTTCTTCCTGCATTGACTGCATTTCAAAAAAAGAAAAGTTTCGAATTCTGGCGGGAAATTGTCTACTGCCACTTAGCGTTAGCCTTAGACACCTAATTGTCTCTTTTTACCTTCGGCTTTTGGCTTTTAGAGCTTATAGGGGTCCGCCCTATCATTTTACAAATTTTGGGGGTCCGCGAAAGAAAAAGTTTGAGAACCGCTGCTCTGGGAGAACACATGCCTTTGTTCGTCGGTTCATTTGAGAGTGGCTCGATGGATTGGCCCGATTGTTTCGGGAGCCCGTCAGTTCAATTTGTTAGGAAAACCGTCACGGTTGGGGGCGCAAGCCTGTGGCTTGTTAAGGCATACCTTCAGCCAGACAGAACATCTGACTTGGTTCACCGGGTCATTTTGGATTGGCCCGATGGGTTAGCTCGGTCATTTGACCAAAATTGGACCAAAACTGTCGGAGTCTCGGAGAATCCATCACGGTTGGGCGTTGGGCCTTGGGGTGCGCGGACACCTGCAGGTAGGCTACCATTTCAGGCAGAAGACCTGTTCTTTATGTCTCATAAACAAAGACCCAAATATCTTCTTAAATCTTTGAGAGAACAGTACCCCGGTTTCTTGCGATTTCAGTGTTATTTTCCTTTTTACATCGTTGAAAATGAACAAAATTGGGGTATTCAATATCCCAAGGACTCAGGCGAGGCTTTAGAATGTTATTTCAAGGAGTTTTTACAGTTGATACCATGATTTTAACATAGTTTAGTACTTCCGCAAATGATACACTAGTAGTATATGTAAAATAATGACAATCATATACATATACATATGTATATATGACAGTATATAATGATTTTATTGACATTTTTAACTGGAAATACCAATATACGGTATGAGTGAATCCGTACATGCTTTCCTATTTACTGAGGTGGATAAAATGAGTATTTGATTTTTATTTTATACATTTCTGTTAAATTATACAATGAAGTAATCAACAAATCGATAAGGAAGTGTAATGTTCGGGCTTCGATGCTTATTCAAGTTGATGTAAAAAACGTAATAACACAACACTGGAGATTAATAAACTTTATAATAAAACGTTCAGTTCAACAGTAAGAGAGTGAAGACAGTTTTTTAGGGGTTGCTTCTGTTTTTTATAACCTTTCACTGGAAAAAATACGGAAGATAAGGTAAATTGTCCCTTGGACTGTCCAAAATATGGAGTAATTACAGATTAGAATATATCTGAGTGGAAAAGTTATTTCACTGGAAAAAGTATGGAAGATTATTAGGTCTGTCATTGTCATTGTTCCGTGGTAAATAATTGTTGTAGGGTTAAATTGCCTCGACTTTCCCGCTCAAAAAGCACTGCTTTTAGCAATGCGACGATTGCATAGTTGAGAACGGTAAGACAGTAATAGGGCTAATGGCTGGGTACCGTATGTAATGTATTATCAATTATCAAAAATGTGTACAAAAAATATTTTTTTATTAAAAAAAACTTAGCTTGGGAAGTCAACCTGTTCAGTTTTGTTACTCTATTTAACATCTAACCATAGGCCTACCTGAAGTTATAAAGAATCGATATTATAAAGGTTCCACTGAAAAATTATTTATTAGTTATTTTTCGTGAAGATTTATAATTTTTTCCCCCCAAGAACCAAACTACCAAGGGGCAAGTGTCCCATTGGATATTGTCACTATTGTGCACATTAATTTTATAACGACTGCAATATATACATTATATTCCAGTATTACGTGGTATATACAACACTGACATTAAATTACCTTTGGTTGAAGAGGTAACCTCCTCGTTAGGCGTAGATCGTGGGTTCGCAGCCCAGTTTTTCTATATCCTCTAATTTTCGGTGACTACAACATACACTACCTATGTGAAGAAATTTCTATAAATGTATAGAAATTCGTTCAAGCCATTTTTGAGGCTACGATCCCTCAAAATTCAGTTCGTCCAAAATAAAAATAAAATTATTTGAACCAAATTGAACATGAAGCCATATTTCACCAAATATCACCGAGTTGTTTGCCTAAAAATCGACCAAACGAAAGAGAGATATTTCCTACAAACCATTCTTTAAGTTATGCTTCTTTACGATCGAGAGTGAATTTTGAGGATGCGCGCGCATCTGTAACACCTAAAAGTTCACAGAATGAGGCTGCCAACAAAATAGAAATGGAACCTCGATATTAGTCGCGCATGTTGGTACACTCGTCACCTCTGATCACTGTTTTCTGGACAGGTATTGTCATCCGCCATTTTGTATCCGTGTTTTAGTATATTTATCAACATGTTTCCAGTTTTTATTGCTTTCCAATTTATACGTAGTATAAGGAAAGCTTTGTGACGGTCGAAATTTTCGATTCCGAGATTTCAACGGATTTACACGTTTTAAGGTCCCAGGACCCCAAAAAAGTGGTTCTTACGAAATGTCTGTCTGTCTGTCTGTCTGTGCGTCGATTTCCGGGCAAACTACTCGGTTGATTTTGATGAAATTCGGCATGTAGGTTCACAAAAATCATACCTCGGGACCATTTTTTTTTAATTTGGGGCTAACTTAATTTGGGGGGGTTTATTCTCAAAAAACTCCAAAAAAACGTCTAAAAAAATTATTTCTCAAAAACGGCTCCAACGATTTCTTTTAAATTCACATATATTGTAGTTGTTATTAATGTTAACGAATAGGTAGGTTGATAGGTTGCTTCTTGGGGTAAAAAAATAAAAATAACTAAATTATAATGAAAAATGACTAAAAAATAATTTTTCTGCGAAACCTTTCTATCGATGATTTCTAACTTCAGGCATGTTTTAGGTGTTAAATTGAGTAACGAAACCGGATAGGTTACTTTCCCTAAAAAGTATTTGGTTTTGTACAAAAAAAGTTTTTTTTTGAAAAAATAATTGAAAATTCACGCTCAAATGCATTGCGTGCCCTGCCAGTATTGCTGTGTGGTAATGTGTCTGACCAATCTAGAATTTACCTCACCTCCAGTGACGTCAGGTGGACAACCCCCCCCCCCCCCCCGAGATATCGGAAATTTAACCATAGGAAAATTGTTTACCATGAAATTACTCATTTTCTCTATCTACTAATTTTGATAAATTGGAAAGCATGTTCGAGTAAACTCGGACTGGTTCTGTTTTATATGTTTTTATATTCAGTAGTGGTTTAAATTGAATATTAGTGAAAAAAATTGTGCTTATGTACTTTTTCAAGTGCTCCAATATAATTGAGGTTAACTATACGTACGTATTATTCTTTATGTAAATTAATTATTGTCATCCACCATTTTGTATCCCTGTTTTAGTTCTTTTCAATCTTTTACTTTCGTAGGTGGCAATTCCACCGACCTCGTTTTGCACCGTGAGCATGACATTGATGTGGTAGCAGGCATTTTTAGACAGCCTTTAATGTCTGCTATCACGTCAATGTCACGCTCAAGGTGCAAAACGAGGTTAATTAATATATGTAATGCTAAATATTTATTATTGGTTATTTAATATTTACAAAATTTTATTATTTTATTGTAATTAATTATTTGCATGCAATTAAAAACTATTTTTTAATGATGCCAAAGAAGTATAACTTCTTACACGCGTACATAAGTACACACACCTACTTTTTTTTTTTGCTTTCTGGTACCTCAAAACGTGAAAATCCACTGAAATCTATTATTTCAACCATCGCAATGCTTCTCTTATACTATATGATGATTAGTTAGGAAAGCAAAAAAAAATCTCTAAAGCGTGCATTCATCACAGTGCCGGGGACCTGTCGCAAAATATAGCACAACAACATAACCTAGTCTATTAAGGTTAGGTTTTTGTACCTAGGTAGGGTACCCACCAACAATAAAATGTTAGGGATCCAACATGTGCAGGCAGGCGGCTCTCCGTCAGAACCTTTTTTTGTGACAAACTATTTATTGCCCCGCTGAAATGTTGAGCCTTTTGACAACCTCGCCGCACACCATGTCTTTTCAAAACAGCCCGATTCCATAGCATTTTTCGTGTTTGTTTGTTTGTTTGTGTTGTCATTTTGTAGTTTTTGGCCATGTTGAGTGAAAATGAATGAAGGCTTTATTATTAACATTTTCACTCTTATTTCCATATTTCCAGCCTACCTCTTTTTAAAATTAGTTCACGGGGTTTTATGAATTAATTATTATTAATTATTTTTATTTTTATTTATTTTAAAGCTTAACGCTTAATTTAATTGTTCAATGTTTGTTCAATATATATTGTTGAAAAACTGGTCTACGTTCCCGATGTCAACCTACACCGGCTACTCGCAGAAATGGGCAAGATGAGATAAGCTTACCATTGACGCTATGAAACAAGCGAAAGCAAGACTTAACCAAGTACAGAGTCAAGTTAAATACGTACCATGCGCCTCTAATTTTCGTTACATGATAACATACGATATTTATGATAATAGCGATAAAACGTGAAATTATAAATGCGATATCGGGTGTAACATTCCTATAGTTTGCCTTATTGTCATACTGTATACCGTTACCTAAAGATGATTTGTTTACGTGCTAGCCTCAGGCTAAAAACATTGAGATTTATACATAAAACGTTTGTTCAGCCATTATTATTAAATCCCATTCAGTTCGAATCCGCTTGACTTATTAATTAGGTCTTCTAAGAGAACTCCGTGCCAAACATGCAATGGGCCCTAACACCCATTCGAGCCATTACACGGGCTCATTGTGAATAAAAATATCTTAGTAAAGTTATAGGTACGTTTTACAATTATAAAAATTCCATCGTCAAGTGTAATTAGTAATTTTTTGAAGGACTTTTTATGGACTTAGTGGCCGATGTGTCCCTTGTCCAATGCCAACGACCCCATGGATTTCGGACATTGTTTGTATTGTTTCTGTATCATTTTTGGCAAACTCATCGTTCTCGATGTCAACCTACACCGGCTACAAGCGATAATGTACAAGCTAAGCCAAGCTTACCATTAAATAAATAAATAAGGACTTTTTGTTCTATTACTAAGCCAGCCTAGTTGAGTTAGGGCTATAAAGCCCTCTCTTATACACTCAACTAGGAAGGCCCGGGACCGCCTGCTTTACATGCCCTCCTAAGCATGGCCAGAAAATCTAGCAAGTGTAGGACTCGAATCAACAACCTTTCGTGTGAAAGTCAGAGTCCGTACCACTACTCTACATGTCTTGACCTAACCATTGACGCAATGAAACAGGCAAAAGCATGACTTAACCAAGTACAGATACGAGTCATCGCCAAGTGTAACAGTCAAAACAAATAAGTATGCAATAAACTCATTGTCAAACGGTATCAGGCACTGATCCTGAAAATGCATTTGAAACTTTGGGGAATTTGGTGCATATAGACCGGTACCTTGGTCTGAATAAAATAATAAAATGGGGTACGGGATATTAAGTCGGTTGGATGTAAATGTACGGCATTGTCCTGGCCAGAATTGACCGCTTTCGACCAATTTATGGCCGTAGCTGGGCCCTGGTCCGTCGAGGTGTTCAGGCAGCCAAATATTTTTAGGGCCCAGTCCAATTGTTAGCTAAAGTTCAATGCACTCTGTACCTGATGCGTTTTACGTACTTTTTATTTGAGTAATTTTATTTGCAGAGATACCTGAATTTCAGCCTTAAAAAGGACCTATATACCGCAAGTTCTGGCGATTCCTATACAGTAACAGGAGACACAGCATATGTAGTGTGTTAGGACCCATTACAGGTTCTCCAAGAAGAAGTCGGAGGATTCAAACTGAATTTAATGATGATTAAACAAACGTTTTATGCATAAATAAGAAATAAATATTGACTGCACTATTACTAAGCCAGCCTAGCGGAGTTAGGGCTATAAAGTCCTCTCTTACTCTCAACTAGGAAGGCCAGGGACCGCCTGCTTCACATGCTAGCTGCACGGCCAGAAAATGTAGCAAGTGTAGGACTTGAACCAACAACCTTTCGGGTGAAAGTCAGTACCACTGCTTTACATGTCCTGACAGAGGTACCTGGATTTCAGCCTTAAAAAGGACCTATATACCTCAAGTTCTGGCGATTTGTATGCAATAACAGGAGACACAGCATATGTAGGGTGTTAGGACCCATTGCAGGTTCTCCACGAAGAACTCAGAGATTTCGATGTGAATTTAATGTTAATTGAACAAACGTTGTATGCATAAATCTCAATGTTACTAGCCAGAGGCTGGCACGTAGAGAAATCGTTTGGTAACGGACATACAGCATGACAATACGCTATGGTAAACCATAGGAATATTACAAACAAAGCTCGCCTGCAGTAGTGAAAATAAATTATTTGGGCTTGAAGAGAAAGCTGGTCCATGACATTGGCCACCCCTGGATCACCCCAAAATAGACGTGGCCAACACCGATTGGCCACTGTTACGGAAATTTACTTGTATATATATCAATGAAGAAGACATAGTAAATAAATAATGACTTTTCTGTTCTATTACTAAGCCAACCTAGCGGAGTTAGGGCTATAAAGCCCTTTCTTACACTCAACAAGGAAAGCCCGGGATGCCTGCTCTCCATGCCCTCCGAAGCATGGCCAGAAAATGAAACTAGTGTGGGACTTGAACCAACAACCTTTCGGGTGAAAGTCAGTGTCCGTTCCACTGCTCTACATGTCCAAATAGTACGTTTTGTAAAAGCACAGCGTCTAAGTTGGTTGGGACATGTCGTAAGAATGTCAGAACAAATGTACAAAGCAAGCATTACGGGTTGTTTGGTTCTATTCAACTTAATACAATACAATAAAAAATTTATTATATATTTAGTAAGAAAATTAATTTACATTTATTTTAACCGCAGTTTACAGTGGCGACCCTACAGTAGCACCAGGGCTGTGGAGTCCCTGGAAAAGGTATTGGCTTATGGTATATGACCTCTCCTGTACTCTGGAATGTCGGGTCACCTCTTTCGCTACCTACTTCATAGGCTTCCACTCGTCTCCCATACGATTTATTGACGCGTCTCCCACACGCTCCAGGACCCCTAATAATTGGAACCGGCGTTGTAGTGATTACAGCTTTGCTTTACTACAAGCATGTAACCAGTTCGAATCCTAGTCGTAGCAGGTTTTTATTTTTAAATCTGCGATATTGTTCAACCTTTCGCTTCATATTTAGTAGATTTCCACGCGTCTACCGCATGATTTAGTGGCGAGTCTTCCACACGCTCCAGGACCCCTAATAATTGGAACCGGCGTTGCAGTGGTATCAGCTTTGCTTTATTACATGCATGTAACCAGTTCGAATCCTAGTGTAGCAGGTTTTTATTTTTAAATCTGCGATATTGTTCAACCTTTCCCTGCATATTTAATAGGGTTCAGCGCGTCTAACGCATGATTTAGTGACGAGTCTCCCTCACGCTTCAACAGCTTGATCGAGGCGATTATAATACCGGTATTTATTTAATCCCCTGGCAAACAAGATAATTTTATAATGGAAAGTGCTATTCAAAATGTGTTTGTTTACAGTTATAATCCTGGGGTATTTATTTAACCCCGGTATTATAATCGCCTCGATCAGGCTGCAGGACCCCTAACAATTGGCACAGGCGTTGTAGTGGTAACAGCTTTGCTTTTCTACATGCATGTAACCAGTTCGAATCCTAGTCGTAGCAGTAGCCGTTGCAGCATTTTTAAATCTTTTTAAATTTTTAAATACGTATCCAGGTGCGGATTTGGCTTTGTGCGGACATTACATTAATAATTTAGTATGCATAGGGAGGGGGGTGTTCACTAATAAAAGTAAAACCACTATTTTTTATTTAAAAAGAAAAAAATTCTTAATATCTGATAGTATTTTAATTTTTTTTACATAATATGCCAAAAAAAATCTTTCATGTGCATATAGGCATTTGCCTCAGTCACCTATTGGTAAATCCACTGCACGTATCAGGTACAGTATAAAAAGTGTATAAGCCCCTAAAATAAACACCCATTGAAAGGATTCGAACTTCCCACCTTCAGGATTCGCGTCCACGTCGCTACCACCAGACCACGCTGACCATTATTGGTCACAAGTGATATGAAAGACATCCAGCGCTTGATGAACGCAGAGTTTGAAGCAATTCTCGGGCCTGATTTAGAAGGTACCGGGCGGGATGACTAGGCACATACCGCAGTTAGGTTATCGAAGATAGTCTCGCGGCCTGCCCGCTCGTATCGCAAGACTTCGTATTGCATCACCTATACCGGAGAAACAATGCATTCACTACCTATACATTGTTATTAGCCGGCTACCACTTCAAACTTTTACTCGATAAAAAAATAACAAATTATTTTCTATAGAGTATAAACATTGATGAAACATTATAAACCTGGCCGTGGACGATCTGAAAGCAAGACGTTTCGGCAACATTATCAGTGGTGCTACGTAGATTGTATCTCGGAAGCTTAGGAACCGCTACGAGTGAAACCGTACATGCTATCTTACTGAAGGTTCGAGTTATTTGTAATTAATTAAATAAAAGATAATAATGTTGTAAGCACACCGCACCGTATATTTTCCTCCTCACGTTACAACTCAGTCACAACTGTAGTACAGTTATACGCCGCCAGTTGCAATAACTATTGGCGGTACTTTTTAAAATTATTTTTGTTCCCACACTTACTTATCGACTTGCATCTGTACTTGGTTTAGCCATGTTTTCGCCTGTTTCATTGCGTCAATAGTAAGCTTGTCTCAGCTTGTCCATTATCGATTGTAGCCGGTGTAGGTTGACATAAAGGACGTATACCAGTTTGCCAATGGCCAAAAATTCATACGGAAACAATACAAATAATGTCCAAAATCCATGGGGTCGTTGGGATTGGACAAGGGACCTATGGGTATGGCCTGGGCCCATAAGAAGTCCTTCATAATAAAAAATACTAATACAAAAATCTTGATAAATAATTGTCCTAGGGTTAAATTTAGGTTGCATTGACTTTCCCTATCCCAAAGTACTGAATTGATCGATGGGAGCATTGTATAGTCTAGAGCGGGCAGACTAATATACCGTACATAATGTATCAACACAATAATAATGACAGGATATTGGGGTGGATCATAGGTGCCCATTCCATTGACCGGCTAGGGCTATTTCCAAAAACGGTGACGTGGTAGCAGACATTCAAGACTTAGGTGGCGTTTCCACCGACCTCGCATTGCAGAATTGACGGAAATGTTTATTTTCCTCTATGCCATAGTTAAAATTGATCAATGATCATACAGTAAAATCACAAACAAACTAAAATTAAAAAATGGCGTCATAGGATATGTTAAGTACAAACATTTTAATAGATTTCTATAACAAGAAAAATTCTAATTTCCGTCAATGTCATTTGCATTCTGCAATGCGAAGTCGGTGGAAACTTCACCTAAGTCTTGAATGTCTGCTACCACGTCACCGTTTTTGTAAATAGCCCTAGCCGGTGGATGGAATGGGCGCCATAAATTATCCATAATTTCTGAGGTTTGAAAGCATTGATAGAAAGGTTCCGCAGAAAAGGATTTTTTTTTTAATTTCATGATTTAACAAAGGGTTAGTTGGACTTACATGCCTGCTGTGTCAACAGTCATTGTATTATATTTTAATAATAACGCAAATTTCTACACATTTTATTTCCAAAAATCTACTAGAGGTAGGGGACTATATACCTGTGACGCCTACAGTATTAATATTTGAATTCTGCATTAAAAACTTGGGCAGTGTCCCGATTTAGAATACGTGTGAAATGGTGCCAGGATATTCACCTTTACTAGCTAACTGGTAAAGTAAACACAGTATAGCAGTAGCCAGCGAAAATGTCAATAAAGCGGGATGCCGTTAAGAAAAAATCAGAGTGCCCCACTACGTGTTTTTTGTACAAAATCGGTTTTCACAGGAAATATTGATCGTAGAGAAGTCAAAATTATCCGTTAAATTAGCAGAAATGCTCCTCTACATTTCGATATATGACTTGTGGCCTTCACTAACACCAGTTGACTACAGTTCTTGAGCTCCTTCCTCGGGACTACCACAGCAATAGTTTTTTGTACTAATTAATTTCAGTAATTGTGGCCAATCTGTGTTAGATTGCTGTGGTAGTCCCGAGAAAGGAGCTCAAGAACTGTAGTCAACTGGTGTTAGTGAAGGCCACAAGTCGAAATGTAGAAGAGCATTTCTGCTAATTTAACGGATATTTTTGACGGCTCTACGATCAATATTTCCTGTAAAAATAGACTTTGTACAAAAAACAGGTAGTGAGGCACTCTGATTTTCTCTTAACGGCCTCCCGCTTTATTGGCATACTGGCTACTGCTATACTCAGCTAAGTTGGATTAGTAATAGAACAAAAAGTCAATATTTATTATTTTATTAATTATTTATAAATAGGCCATAGGTCCATAAAATGTCCTTCGGGATATTATTAGATTATTATTATTGTATATAGGGAAAATAAAAAAAAAGACATAAAAAAATACTTAATTTCAAATGCAGACTATTAGCCATTTTGTTATATATATAACAATACCATCCTTCAGAGTTCAGAAAGATCTCACTCATTGCAGAAGGCTAGAGTGAGTACTCTATAATGGTTTATTATTATTAATTATATTTTATATCTTGCAGTGCCACTGCACTAAGATCGCTCGATAAGCGGAAGCTTGATTAATACCAAATTGTTTTTCTCAATATATGCACCTTGTCCGGGGTTACTGGTCAAGGAAAAAAGTGAAGTGAAGTGATAACACTAAATTTTGGATTCACTGCCATCTCAGATGAGGTGGAAGTAGAAATTTTGTATACGATGTCCTCGAAAGCATAAAGTAGCCTATTTAGTCTGAGACCATCTAGTTGCACACATACGCGGAGCCCATAGGCATAACCTGCGTATATACGCGCATGCGCGCAGGAATACTTGTTTAAATTACCATAATTCTTTACTCCCTCCTCAGTTCACTCTCAGCAGACCCGTATTTATGTAAATTCTAAAATTAGATCAATTCTTTTGAAAATTAATGCCCAGGTCTGTCAGCACTTTACATAATGGCAATGTTACAAGTAGACGTTGGGTTTGGGTGACGATCCTGATTCTTGTTTTTTCTAGATTCAGTCTGAAAAGGAATCGGTTGATCTAGAGTTTTAATTGGGGGAGGGGGGGGGGGGGGTGAAGGGGATTTTTGTGAAATATTTTATGACCTGTTTGAATTTCCATAATACTTTTTTTTTCTTTTCTCAGTGTAGTCTCTGCAGCTAGTCAGTTACCCGTATTCACGTATGTCAATCCCACAATTAGTTTAATTCATTTGAAATTAATGATCAGTGATCAGGGTTTTTCGGTACTTTACACAATGGGAAGCCCATGAAGACAGCTGAAGATAGATTGCTAGTGACGGTCCTGTCACTTGATGCTGTCATAAGATAGAAAGAAAGAAAGTTGTCTTTATTTTCTATAATATGGACGATTTTTTGGTCTCTCGGCCCACTCTTACAATTGCTTATTTGTTTGTTCTTATAAAGGGTTAATTCCATACAAACAATTTAATGAATGTATCCGATTAACCTCTTCAATCGCCTCGCCCATGCGGCGAGTTACGACACGCCTCCGATCGCATGGGCTTTAACCCATAATAAATTATACAACTTTATACTAGATAATATAATATTTAAAAATTTGACTGAGTACCAAAAAGTAAATACTCAAAAATTAAACAAACAGACCATTTTCACACCATTTATATACAAAATAGTGGTGACACCCTTAAATTTCTTTAAACTTTTTTTCATTTCTGATGGGGTCCAGCACAGTTACAAAACCTCACTGCCTCTACCGAAAAATGATTTATATAAAAATTGATTATTGGATCTATAGATTTTTAGGGGGGGGGGGATACTCTTCATGGAACATGTAGAGTTGTAGTTTGGACTCTGAATTTCATCCGAAAGGTTGTTGGTTCGAGTTCCACGCTCGCCGCCTTTTCTGATCATACTTAGGGGGGGGGGGGCTCCACTCCTTTCTGTCTACTTGTCATCATTTAGTTCAGGCTCTCAATATGTATGTCATTGGTTATCCTCTACGTTTTATTTTTAATAAATCCTACAATGTTTAAGGGTCATTCTCACAATACACAAGTTTATAAACTAGGCTTCATCATCATTTTTACGATCATATTTAACTACATTGATCGTTACGTTCAACTTCCACTGTAAAAGAGCCTTTGCGTTTATCGTCTCTTTACGACTCTTCTATTTGAGGCCCAAGTTGCAGTAAAGGATGCTACAAAATGGTCGTGTTGCATTGTCCGCTCAGGCTGCATACCTGTACTTGAATATTTATTGCATGGGACGTTATTATTCATACAAAAAACCTGATAATGCGCATTGTATGGCGCTATAACACGTTCTATCGACTTACATGAAATTCAAATTGCCCAGGAATTTTTCGCTTTTCTGCGGTTTTCCACACATAAAATATCGAGGTGTTAGAATTTGAAATCATTTAAGGTGACTGCGACAATGTCTCGGATAACGTGGTTTTAGTTGTTTCTAGAGTTCTTTACTGCAGAGATCCGACATTTGTACCCAATGATATTATTTCAGTTTCTGGTGCCACTTGGCCTCCTCTTCTTCAACCAATCAGAGCTTTGGTATGCTGTGATAATAGTCATTCAGCACAGTCATCGAACAATTAAGGTGGAGTCCTTTGTCAGGGGAAGGGGACGACGATTTGGGAGCAGCACCCACTCCCAAAATGTCGCCCCCTTCCTCTGGCATTGGGCTCCGCCATGATTGTTCGATGACTATGAGGCCTCTGCCCTCTAATGACTATTAACACAGTAGGTCATGTAAGTCCAGCTAACCCTTCGTTAAATAATATTACACCTTTACCAATAGAGCGGCCTTTCGACCAATCACGTCTTGCAGCTTAGATGGGGTTTACTGTAGTGTTGTTGTTCCTAGAAAACCTGGTACATGGCACCAGATATTTTACAAAGATATTATTATTATTATTATTATTATTATTATTATTATTATTATTATTATTATTTAATACCAAATAGATGATAAAGGGAAGTACAATACAAGAAACCCAAAAAAGCTTAAGTTTGAGATAACATATAACAAATACGGAGAGAGATTAAACAAAGTACTTATACCAAAGATATTTAATGAACTTCCTCCACAAATGAAAAAATTTAAACAGATGGGTGAGTTAAAAGCGGGTATAAAAAGATGGCTGGTCAATGGGAGTTAATAATAATAATAAAAACTGACATTAAAATAACAAGTTAAAATAAACATAAATAAATAACAAAAATAAATGAATAAACCTTGTTTAGCAGCACTGTATGAGTCTTTTGTCCCAAATAAGCGCTAGCTTGGGGATGCGGGATGGTATTATTATGTATTGTATTTTTGTAAGATATGCTCCTTGTCCAGGGAATACTGGACAAGGAAAAGAAAGAAGAAGATTAATGTCCCATCTCTCCTATACACAACTCTAATTATAAGCGTAACCAAAATTATTTCTGATGAAATCCCCATGCTCTGGGGAAAAGGTGGCTGTGATAAAAGGCATACCCGCCGGAATTTATTTCCATTGGTCAATGGGCGATGATGATATAACGTGTAGTGATGGTTAAGAAACGGAAACTAACATATTTTGGCCATATAATGAGGATCGAGAAGTATCGCCTTCTACATGCAATAATCCATGGGAAGATAGAAGGACGAAGGGCTCCCGGTAGAAGAAGAACATCCTGGTTGAAAAACCTGAGGCAGTGGTTTGGCACGATTTCCCTTTTCCGAGCAGCAGTCGCCAAGGTCCAAATTGCCATGATGAGCCAATCTTCGATAGAAGAGGCATTGTAAAAAGAAGACGTTTTCGGACCGGTCTGGATATTAGGTCGAACCGAACCGAAGACTGGAGCGAGCCTCAGAATATTAAAAATCGCTGGGACCAAGCTGAAAACTAGCGATGTCCTTGTTTCGCTTACAGCGGTCTTTTTCTCTGACACTATCGATGTACTCAGTAAATGCAGCAAGAGTGGGATTCGAACCATCAACCCTTCTAGTGGAATTCAGCATCCTCACCACTGCACTACTAAACTTCTTTGGTAGCGTTCCACAAGGTCTGCCAACCGGTACACCCATCGCGTTCTAACACCTCATAACAATCCCATGCTAGTTCATAGCCTAACAATTATTACCATGTTGGTATCCCTGCATACTCGGCGCCCGTAAAATCAACCGTTTTCGTACGCCACTGGTCAAGCGTGGCGAATGTGAGAACTGACTCTAATAATCCGACATGTTGGCCACCCCTTGTGAAATTGCATCGCCTTTATACGGTGCCCGGTAAAACCATATCTTGTATTTGGTGGCCAGGGGTGGCCAATGTTTGCTATCTATTTGGTGCCTGCATATCGGGCCATTGGCTGGATTGGCAAATTACTAACTGTTCCACCTAGGTAGAGTAGCCTCAGTGTTTTAGGTGCTTCTTCTTTATATGTCACTTCTAGCGAAGATTGCCGATCATCAAGGCAATTTGGAACTTTGAGACTGCCGCTCAGAAAAGGGAAGTCGTGCTATTGCCAAATAACTGCCTCAGGTTTTTCAGCCAGGATGTTCTTCTTCCGGGAGCCCTCTGTCTTTCATCTTCCCTAGGATTATTACATGCAGAAGTCGATACTTTCCGTGTTCCTCATCACGTGGCTGAAGTATGATAGTTTCCGTTTCCACACGCGTACATGTCACTACTATTACATAAATACAATATTATAAAATACTACGCAAAACCTACAGAAATCAGTATAGTCTATTGAAATGTTATACATTCTTTTGTTTACTTTATATAATTTGATTGTAATTGTCTATAAATGTATGGGCTGCAGGATATTTTGTCTCGATAGTTTGATGATTACTGTCTACTATATATTTTACGTAACTTAGTAAAAGAAAATTGTACAATGGAGGAATATAAATTGGGCTCAAATATTCTGTATAATATTTTTTTATTGGACGTTACGTTGGTTAACTAATATTTATTTATTTTATTTATTATTCCTTTTTAACTTTGTACAACTCACAGTCACTCATTTGAGTATTAAAAATAAATTAAATAAGTTATTTTTTATTCACAATGTGTTAGTTTCCATTTCTTAACCATCAACAGCAACTAGGCGTCTGTATCCATTCGTTTTACCACTAGGCTAAATAGTAACATATACTGTACATAATAAATACATTTAATGACAGTTATGCACAATATAATGCTATAAACAAAATTAGAAATAATGAGTACGAAATATTCATCTACAACTACAACTTGAATAAATTACTTACTAAATCTTTAATAACTTGTATACCGAGGCTACTAAATTATATTAAAAGAAAACCGACTGATTTCGTGGTGTTCAATAACTTCCATAGATGGATGGAGGAGTGTTGTCGAGCAGGCTTTGGCCCATCAAGGGCTGTAAAGCCAGAAGAAGAAGAATAGCTTCCATAAATCCTCCCAAAAATGTATGAGCCGCACACAATACAAGGAACAACTCAACATCTCATTATTACATCAAAATACAGATGTATATTTTGTATTGTTACCCGGGTTAGATTTGACCTGTGAAGTGGTTACCTCAACCCCGGAACATCCCCTGACAATTAGGGTTTTTTCCCCCTCGGGTTCTGCAACATCATCTCCCAAATTTGGATGGAATTCAGGTTCACCCGATACCTGAGCTCTTATTATATCCCTCAAATTTATTCCGCTGCATCACATTTTTCATCCCATATTCCCTTCATTTAGTTCGGTTGGTATTTATTGAGATGTTACACACTTACACATGTTTGGAATACTTTAAAAATATTATAAGAGGTTAACATAATATTGTAGATTTCAACTAATTAATGCATCATTTCAGTGGAGTATGTTATGCATAAAATTTTCGCAATCCCACTTCTAACCAGCTTAGAAGTTTTATTGATAGGTTAGTATAAAAAGACAATATTGTAGGTAGGTACGGTTAATAGTTATTCCTGGCTGAGTTGTCGTGTATCGTGACGAGATAATTTTTCAATATCAGTTATTTTAATATTTTCCGTGATTTTCCATTGACATTAAAACGATTACAACAATTTTGTTAGAATAACTATTACATTTATATTATATTTATTGGAAATAAAAAATAAAATTTATTGTATATTGGCTGGCTACACAGGCGACACGTATTATTCGTACAGAAGAGGAAGAAGACCAATGTGGAGATGCAGAAAACAGTTAAGAGATTGAGAACTTTTCTCAGAAGAATGGAACTGGTACAGGAGGAAGTGGAGAGGGTGGAGGGAGTGGAAGAGGCTCACGAATGGTTAACAGCAGGGCCACATGGAAGTGGATAGAGACAAAACGGAGGGTCACGAAGAGGAAGAAGACCAAAGAGGATATGCGGAAACCAGTTAAGAGATTGAGAACTTTCGGATAGAGAAAAAAATAGGGGGGACACGATGAGGAAGAAGACCAAGGAGGAGATGCAGAAAACCGTTAAGAGGTTGAAAACTTTTCTCAGAAGAATGGAACTGGTACAAGAGGAAGTGGAGAGACAGGAGGGAGTGGATGAGGCTCACGAATGGTTAGCAGTAGGAGCACAAGGAAGTGGATAGAGACAAATAATGGAGGGACACGAAGAGGAAGAAGACCAAGGAGGAGATGCAGAAAACAGTTAAGAAATTGGCTCATTAAAGTTTAGAAGACAACTTCATGCATCATATAATAAGTTATATTTAATTTTCGAAATTGCAGTTTTTTCATAAACATGATAATATTTTATGAACAATAACTTTTCATGTATAGTATAATCGATTTTATAAAAAAAACTACAATTTCGAAAACTAAAAATACCTTATTATATGATGCATGAAATAGTCTTCCACAACTTAAATTTACTTATTAAATCAAAACTTAAGCTGGAGTTCTATTCCTACATTCCCTTAGGGTAAAACAAGTCACCCCTTTAAATTAGCCAAATTTTTAATAGCTTGCTTAGTTAATTAAATAAAAAATAAAAAGTATTAAATTTCGGGCTGCCAATTTCCTATGGGCTGTACACTCTTAAGAGATTGAGAATTGTTCTCAGAAGAATGGAAGTGATACTAGAGGAAGTGGATAGACAGGAGGGAGTGAAAAAGGCTCACGCAACTGGAGCTGATTATTGATGATGATGATCAGAAATAAGTAGCTGTTGAAGCACAGGTACAGAAAGATGGGTACCTCAAGATAGGGATGGAGTAGGCTAAATATTTAAAAGAAGAACCCAATTGGACCAAATTAGCATGGTTTACGGAGGTCGAGGAATAACTTGATCCCTTTGACTCCCTCAGGCGCCACATTATAAATATCTACTTCATCTTCTTCGACACCACGGTAGCGTAGTGGTAACGGCTCCAACTTTGGACTAGAAGGTTGAGGGATCGAATGCGATGTATGATAGATTTTTTTCTGATGCAAATTGTGGCTATTTATTATATACCAATTGTAGAGAAGCATAACTTTACCCAGTATTATTTATGACTCTATGATATAAATTTAATTAAAAACCCGGCTTTGTAAAAAAAAAAAACACTTTGTCAGGCTGCTTGGTTTTATAGTTATTTCATGGTACAATATACAAATATTTTCCGTGAAATTTGATAATTTTTATGAAAAAGCTACGGCACCAAAAATTAAAATTATCCATTATGTCATGCATGAAGTAGTCTTCTGTAAATTAAATGAGCCAAATCTTTAGTAACTTGCTTAATTAAATAAATGCAAAAGAAAAAGTACACAATTTTGGGCTGCCAATTCCCTATTCAACCTAGGGCATAGAAAATTGGCACCCCAAAATTAATTGTTTTTATTGACAATTATTATATTAGTGTAATGTACCAGCACTATTCTAGGCGTACTTTGTTACTTTGGTTATCATTAGGACTGGATTATTGTTCTTTACTTTACTCATTGTTCTTCATACTTAACTACTAACCTGTATTTGTATTAACTTATACCATGTCCTATGACTAATCCATTGAATAGTTATGATATAAAACCAGAGAGCCAAATTTGCCTAAGTTAGAGTGTTGCTAGTGTCCGTATATTCAAACCTATATATTTTTAACCAGTAGTATTTCTGTGTTTCTCTGACCTTTAAAAGTCCAGTGTCGTGTGTGTGTATTCGATGTACTGAATTATAATCCTTTATAAGTGTCCAGAACTGTGATTCTTAATATCCCAAGAAGAAGGCTAGCGAGGTATTAAAAGAACAGAAGTGAGTACTCGGCGAAATACAGTTGTACTTCACATTAGCAAAGCAAGTTATTAAAGGGTTGGCTCATTTAAGAAGTAAAAGAGTACTTCATGCATCATATAATAGGAAATGTGTCATTTTTGGTACCTTAGTTCTTTCAGAAAATTATTGGGGACTAAAATTTCACGTAAAATAACATTTTTGGGAAAACTACAACATCCAAAAATCAAAATACCCTTTTATATGATGCCCGAAGTAGTATTCTAAAACTTAAGAGTCAAATCTTATGAACTTGCTTAGTTAATTAAGAAGATATGCTATGTAGAAAATTATCACCCAGAAATTTGTTGTTTTCATTGACTTTTTAATTAATTAACAAAGCAAGTTATTAAAAATTTGGCTGACTTCAGTTGTAGAAAATTATTTCGTGCATCATATAATCGGGGATTCTTACTTTTCGGTTTTGTAGTTTTTCCAAAAATCCCAGATTACGCGAAATTTTAGTCCCTCTGTTTTTTGTGTGAAAAAAACTAAGGTACCAAACTTTTAGTATTTTCCATTATATAATGCATAAAGTATTCGTCGACAACTTACATGAGCCAAATCTTCGATGGCAAGGTGGTAGCGTGCTTGTACTTGTGCGAGTCTCTACGCGCCATGCGATCGGAGACGTGTCGTAACTCAGCACAAGTATTAATTTACTCATTGAGGCGACTGTAGAGGTCAATCGGATACATTCATTTTTATTCCTTTGTTAATTAATTAAAAAATAATAAAAAATAATAAAACTACCAAATTAGGGGTGCAATTTTTCTATGTAGTATGTCCTCAAGAAAAAATAAGAAGTATAACATAACATTTTGGGCCGCCAAATACCTACGGGACGTACCTGCGTACTCAAAGCGTTTTGACTACCTACATGGTGACTGCTCCCATTGAACTCGGAAGTCGGAACTCGGAAGACTAATTTCCGAAATTCCAAAAATTGGTCTTTTCACTTTTGTTGACAATGGGATGGCGCGGATGTTTACAGCAGTTGGAAAATTCAAGGGCAAGACCGTTCTTTGTTCAAATCTGGGTCTGACCATTCATATGGGCAATGCAAAGGGAGAACAACCATTAGAACCTTTATTAGAAGGAATTTGGCATTGTGATTTATGAAATGTCTTTATATACTGTCACGAAATGTTTGTACACGTCTCGTCCCAATATTGCAAACTGGAGACTGCCAGGGTGTTGTTTGGCTTTTTGTGTTTGCTCTAATTTTAATTCCATGAGCATCAGCAGCCTGATCGAGGCGATTATAATACTGGGGTTAAATAAATACCCTAAGATTATAACTGTAAACAAACAAATTTTGAATAGCACTTTCCATTACAAAATTATCTTGTTTACATTTTTACTACCAGGGGATTAAATAAATACCGGTATTATAATCGCCTCGATCAGGCTGCTGGTGGAACTTGGAAGGGATATGTAGGCATTTTTGAAGTGAAAAGTGTATTCATTACATTGTTTGTATGTGATTTAAAAAAAAATGTAATGTTATAACATACAACATCAATATCAAATGGTGGAGTATTCAGTAGATTAAATAAATCTACCAAATACTCTACCATTTGAGCCAACTTTTACTTTGGATCTGAACCGCTCGACAATGACCCACATAAGCTGCCATACTTGAAAACCAGCCAATTTGTTTAATTAGTGAAATACGTTGACAGGTTTGTGACATAAAGGTATACACTGTACAGAGAAAGAAGTTTACTTGATAATTAACTAATTATCCGATAATTAAACCGCATGTGTCATAACTCTTTAAAGTAAAGACAGCTCTAATTTCTTTTTTTTCTTGTGCAACAAATTTATGTTACGCTACTTTTGATATGTCTATATAATAAAGGTTAATTAACAGTAATAATGTCATCTAGAGCTGACTCTGTTATAAACTGTGCATTGTAATTGTGCGTGTAATCTTCCTTTTCTTCTGGCTCTACAGCCCGTAATGGGCTGTGGCCTGGTCAGCAAAACTTGTCGTATGATTCCTCAGACTCAAGAGGTCAGGGTGAATCTGAAGTACTATATAACACCTGAAATTTACTGTTCATTTATTTTAAATAATGAATTAATACCATCCCGTGACACGGTATTATATTAAAATCGCCATGATCGGGCTGCAGTAGTCATAACTCGAGGTACTAATTTAACTCATGACTGCTGGGGTCAAAAATGTAAACAAGAGATTTTTAGCAAGCATTGTAACTCGCAAGTGCTATTCTCATATTGTTTTGTTTACATTTTTCACCTCGGTATGAATATTGGTGCCTACCTCGCGCGACGGCTGCAGCAGAAGGGTCTAAAATAATTAAAACAACAAAATACTGCTTAAGAGTTTATTAGACCCCATTGTATGTTAAGGCTCTTCCGCCCTCCCTTATCGACACTTACACCTGCCTCTTCATCTTTTTCATTAATTTCCTTTTTGTACTAATCGCATTCATCATTATAGTACTCTATAATTCATTAGCACCGCTAATTTTAATATTTTAATGAAATCATCACCCAAGTTTTAAGTGCAGCCTAATGTGTTTTGGATCACCATCTCTTCGCTGTCCGCTATAAAGTAAAGTCTAAATAATAAAAATAAATATATAAACGTGATGTTTTAGCTGTGGATTATATGATTAATGTTTTAGCTTATTGAGAAACTTTTTAATATTTTCTTGAACCATTCCTACAATATTAAATTAAGATTCTCCTCGCAGCGGGCCATTCGCAGAATTTTTAATTTTTTTGTCAGGTAGGTCGAGGGTCACATCAAAAAGAGCCAGGTCATGAAGTGGCCACAGTTTGGGGATGGCTGTTATAAACAAACGAAAAAAACAAAACCCGGAATCATAATAGGCTATATTATTTCAGCAGCAACATCTGGTGGAAATTTTTGTAATTAACATTGCCGGTCAACTTTTCAAGCTGAGCGCAAAAAAGTATGCATGAACTTGTGTTGATACCAACATGACAAAAAAAGACTAATTAATCAACAATAACAAAGGACTTGGTCGATTTTGCCCCGTCACCTAATCACTCCATTATGGCTATATCGGTGTTTATAATGAAAAATTGATACATGGGGTCTGTTGGTAAAACATACCATGTTTATTTCGCCCACTTCAATTTGTCCTTAGTTTTGCTTTAAGGGGAAGCTAAGCATAGAGGTTGGCCATCACTGAATCACACCATATTTAAATTTTTTATATTACTTTTTATATTTCACATTTAACTAGATTATTTTTAGTTTGTGTTTTCATTTAATTTACAAGTTATTAAAGCTTTAGTCTTCTGCATGTAGTAATCCAAGGGAAGAAAATGTGGCGGGGGATCACAGATCCCAACCTGGATGCTCCCTTGTAAACAGTAGATCGTAGATCCCAGACTCACTCATCTTGAATGGTGTGGCATGCACATTGTTGTTCTTTTTATTTTTATGACTCAATGACTTTTCAATAGAGGGTCATAAATGACACAGCTCTGTCTATTTTTCTATCTCTTTGTGCCTTTTTCGCGCACATTATCGTTATAGCAATTGTTTATGTTTGCAATTGAATATTTGTTGCTGTCACAGCTGGGGTTTTATGTTGTAATACCGTAGTTGCAATAGTTTGCTTTTGGTAGAGAGCTGGGCCTATGAAAGGCAAGGTCGGGGTTCGAAAATCGACTCAAAAGTGCTATTCACAGAGCAAATGTTTTTTTTTTTTTCATTAAAGGCGATTTTATTATTATTATTATTATTATTATAAAACGTAAGGATTTCTTTGGCGCCCCGAAATCGGCTAAACTTCCGAGAATTAATTCTCGAGCTGTAAGTTACGACGAACCATTAGGCCTGCCTTCCCGAGTTTCACGCTTTTCCACCTTCCTAATCAAGAACTTTAATTCAAATGGACTTTTATTGCGTATTAATGGGTCGGCGCACAAAAAGGGCCCATGGCAGCACAAAAGGGCCCACTTTACGACCGGCCATAAAGCCACTTACTGCGGGGGGAATTCAAAAAATCCAAGACTGTTATTAAGCCCCTATAAACAGAGAATGGCTCAAATGCTTCAAAAAACAACAGAGTCTCGGCTAATTAGGGTTCTACCTGGAAGAGCCATGTTTTTGAACGTTCTAGTCGTGTATTTAGTGACTTTGTGAGTTGTGTGGAAGTCTTGAGTTCGCAGCTCGTAGGAACCCACTTTTTAAATTGTACTCTGGCTATAAATGCTTTAGAAAACAATAGAGTCTCGGCTAATTCGGGTTCTACCTGGAAGAGCCATGTTTTTGAACGTTGTAGTCTTGTATCGTAGTTAGTGATTTGGTGAATTGTGTGGAGGAAGTCTTAAGTTCATAGCTCGTAGGGACTCATTTTTTAAATTGTACTCTGGCTAAATGCTTCAAAAAACAACAGTATCTCGGCTAATTAGGGTTCTACTTGGAAGAGCTTTGATTTTGAACGTTGTAGTCGTGTAGCGAGTGACTTGGTGAGTTGTGAGGAAGTCTTGAGTTCGCAGCTCGTATAGGCTTGATTTTCTTGCGAACTGATTCAGAAAACAACAGTTCTCTACTGGTTTGAGTTCTATATGTAGGAGTTGAGTGTTTAGCGTTATCGCCGAGTGGTTTGCGAATTGGTGGCTTTGCGAGGAAGTCTTGTGTTCATAGCTCATGCGGGAATTTTTTTTATTGTATTCTGGCTGAAATTATTTGAAAAGCTACCAATTTCCAGCTGTTCAGGGTTGAACATTGAGAAACGATGTTTTGGATATTAAATTCGAGTGGTTATGTTATAGCGACTTGGTGACTTTAGTAGGAGGATTTGAGTTCGTAGCTCATAGGAGACATATTTTCAATTGTATTTCGGCTCAGGTTTTTCAGAAAACAACAGAGCCTCGACTAAATCAGTGTTGTAAATTGAAATGACTTTAAGGGGAAGTTTATAAAATGGGAAGAAATTCTACCTATACTTAATGATAATTCCCAACAATTGAAATTTTCCAATCCTGTATCCCTATTTTTGTGTAGTAATTATCTCACCAGAATTCAGAACGAGCTATGTTGTTTCCAACGCCTTCTTTCAGCATTTCTGCTTTAAGCAACCCTGTCAGTCTGGCGGGGGGAGTGAGTCCGTTTGTTAACTTGAAGGGCAGACTCTTTCACCTCGGGGAAAGGGGAGTTGACTAACAGGGTGGACCTCCTGATTATTGTGGATTCCGAACCACTTGGATGAAAGAACGAGCTATGTATTTTATCATTTCGATAAATATGGTAGGTTTAGCTAGAAGAAAATATCTGATTTTTTTATTAAATTACCTACAAGTTAACGAGTGTGACTCGAATGCGGGGTCTCTCTGGTGTTAAGAATTTTTACCACTAGGCCATATGTCGGCATAACTGTAGCGTGATCTGCAGTCATTATAAAGCCATAGCGAATTCGTTTATGTGCGGGTTTATGGTGAATGGTGAAAGGTGGGACCGCTTGCACTGGACAAGGCACATTCAGCAATATCCAGTATATATGACAGTCCGCCTTAGCGTTCTTTCTATTGTTTTGTAGTACTTTTAGACATTTAAGTACCAGGTCACTGAGCATAACGCTCGGTTGGCACATTATGTATCACGGCGTCCTACAAGTACAAGTACTGCTATGCATTAGAATACCTATAGAAAAATGGGGCTTCTATTTTCCATAGCAATGCCCCAGCCGTCATCCGCCACTAAAGGGTTTTTGTAAGGTTCATTCAAACCTACCGTGCCTCTTGTTCTATTGCAAAAGCCTATTTCCAAAAACACTGAACACCCCACATAAATAACCATGAAAAATGTCTAGTGTATAAGTGGTCTGACTCACACTGTACAACCTTTTCTTTCATGCCCTAAGCCAACGTGTAGCCTTCCAGGCAGGTTGACTAGGTAGAAATTGACCAAATAAATATATTTTTTATTACACAATGAGTTATTACAAGTGCCTAAAATGTTGAGAGTGTGACAGAGAGGGTATTAGACCCATACAACCAGCTTAATTAACGAAAAATCCACGAGTCATCTTCTGCTAGTAGGCCTACCAACCTCTTAATTGCCATGAGTTGTTTACCCCGTGGTAGTTCAGGTGGTAGAATTTGTAGAAAGCTCGCTCGCCTGTGTATCGGTAAATTGTGAGTTCGAAGCACTGACTATAATATAATTCTTTTCTGTATGTTATTATAATCTACGAAGCATATAAATCTGTTGATGGCCGCGACGACTTGTTTACTCCACTGGTAGTCCTGCAGCACTCTTATTGTGATTTGGGATTAACGTAACATTATTAATTTTGGTACGTAACATTTTATATTTTATCATTTAACTAATGTGTTTACATCTAAGGGAAAAAAATTGAAAACTCACCGAAAATGTAGCCAATGATTAATTTATCAATTTGAATTTCCCGCGCATTTTGCACATTGTTATGTTTAAAACAATTGAATAAAAATTGCGTTACGTTAATCCCAAATCGCCATAATAGGGCTGCAGATCTGTTAATTGCCTCAAGTTGTTTATCTCTCGGTAGTTCAAACGGCAGAGCACTGGCCTGCTAGTGCGATGGACGCGAGTTCCATACACTGACTAAAAACACAGTTTTTCTTATATTTTGACCCACGAGGCCTACCAATCTGTTAATTGACCCACATTGTTTACGCCACAGTTGTCCATACGTTACACACCTCGCCTGCGGATCTGAAGGTCTTAAGCTTAAAACAACGACTAAAATATTTTGTTGTTGTCACCTATCAGACCCTTGTCCAAAATCTGCTGCAAAGTTAATTGATTCATTGTAGTGTGGTAAATATGTCTGCAACCACGTTTTACCTTGTGGCAAAGCATTTAGAAACCCGTTGGCTATGTCAGTTCCGTCCTCAAACCATAAGTTAAACATTGGCTAAAGCGGTCAATTATCATTACCATCCGTCATGGGTGTCGCTTGACCGTCCGTCAAAGAGGGATTTTGTAAACAAACCCGCTACTGTGCTAGCACTGGGTGGTCCAAAATGGATACACCCCAGCATTTCTATACCCTTTTTAACCCTTTTTCTTTCGCATTTTGTTGTCAACACAGGTTATCTGCCGGTCTATTGAAGAGAAGTGAAGGGTTGCTCGTATGGTGGTGTCGGTATGGGGGCGAGGTGTTGTGAGGATATTGCCACCGCTTTGTCCCATTTCCGGTTCACATCAAAATATCAAATATCTGTCTGCTTTTTATCTTGGACGCCCCCTTCTATTAAACACCTACATAGTGCAAATTGAGCTGGATGATGCTGTGTAGCCCAACTGATAATTAAACCTTTCTGCCCTATGAAACATTACTGATGGATCACAGATATCCCAAAATAACAATAGCCTCAGTGGATATAGGCATTTTGACTATTTATATTCGCCACGGGATCATAATGTCCCACCACGTGTTTTTTAGTAGCCAATTGGAGTGAACTTTGGATTCAATCTCTTCCACTCTGAACCCCAATGGCTCGCACTTCTTCTTTTTTAAATGTCTTTTCTATCGAAGATTGGTGATCATCATGGCAATTGGTGTCATGATGACTATACTTGGGAATTGTAATGCAGTGGTTTCCCGTTGTCTTCTGCATCCTTATGCCATTGACTGCTCATTGAGTTCTTCAACATTTAGGGCCAGTTTCCCAACCCGAAGTGCCCTGCTCAGAAAAAAGTGTTTTTCGCTTTTCCCTGCTCGATCCCCTATCTGTTCAGTCGCTATTATGCGCTTCCAACTTCATGACGAGGAGGTACAGAATCAGGGTTTTTCCCGTCTTCAGTTCGACAACACATAATGCTCAGCTATACTGAAAATACATGGCGGGTTTATGAATAAACAAAAAATAACAAAAACTTACAGTTTTTGAAAAACCTTGTAATAACTATAGTATAACCCGAATTAGTAAAACCCAAATAATCGTTAAGAAATTAACTTTGCCTAAGAAACCCACTTGTGTTAGTAAATAAACCTGAGCGCTTTCGGCAAGAACTGCCATCTCCAGAAACCCACTAGCACAGTTACACCTTATCTGTGATTGGAGACTTGCTCAACTCTAGGAGAAGATGCAAATGTGATTAGGGAGAGGAAACCTTGGGTTTATGAAGCAGAATCCGGGCTGACCGAAAAATAACAGGCTATGGTACCAGTCCTGAACAAAACAGCAACAAAATTTGAAGAATAATTTCTATTTTAACCGAAATTAGAGGATATAGAAAAAACTAGACTTGACGGGATTCGAAACCACGATCTACGCCTAACCGGGGCGTCGTCTTAACCGCTGGACCTCAAGCCCCGACAAGTGCAGTCCCTCTGTAACCTCTTATATGCTCTTATTGACAAGATTCGTATTGCTAGACAGGTTAGCACAGCTACACAACTATCTAACCGAACAGGTCTGTGAGCCATAATAAAGGCAATGCTTTATACATTATATTGCAGTATATATGTATATGTGGTATATATATATTAAACTGACATTAAATTATCATTGGTTGAAGAGGTAACCTCCTCGTTTTAACCGAAATTAGAGGATGTAAAAAGACTGGACTTGACGAGATTTGAACCCTCGATCTACGCCTAACGCCATAGTACTCTTGCTGGTACTACTTCATGTCCTTATTATTCATTCCAACAAAAGGTTTCATTGAGGATCACTGCATTTGTTGTGTGCCATACAATTTGCGTGCTCCAAGACTGTCCTTCACCTCTTATTGTCCGTGCCGACGGACGGACGGACATTCCCGGGGTAAAACAGGATTAGTAATTTGTGCTGGGATCGGTATTGACTGACGTACGTATTTAACAAATGCAAGAAAGGTCCATTAGAGAACGAACAGCATTTATCTGTCAGAACTGTTTCACAAGCCACAACGTCTCTACACAGTACAGACTTGTACTGGATGCAAGCGTATTAATAATTAAGGAACGACTTTTGCTTATTACTGCACCTATCTAGCTCAGTTAAGGCTAGCACGTATGAAGACCTGAAAATGTAGTAGGTTACGTGGAATTTGAACGAACCAACGGGGAAACCTTGTAAGGCTATAGTCAAAATTGAGCGACTGAATGCGAAAGCTAACAATTGAACTGTGAGTGGCGAAAAATACTGATTATTTACCAAAATCGTTTTATCCTGTTATAGAGGTCTTACAATGATATTGTATAATTACCTGAATTACCTTTTTAATATTACTAACACATATCATTGGTGTGATACAAAATAAAACACACTACCTGAAACTGACCGATGACGATGTTACTTTTTACTTTACTACATATTATGATTGTATAGGCCTAATCTAAGAAGAAATATATATTTATTACTTAATTATTACTAATTATTAATTAACGTCTGTATAGTGCTGAAGAGGTAATAGGAAATTGGGGCCAAAATGGAACTCAGTTACAATAATTTTCACTAGTACGGCCGAATAGATCTTATGAAACTTTTGGAATCAAAGAGTCTTTTACCCTTCTGTATTCAAAAGAAGAGTGAGTGCTTGAAGTATGGTGAAAATCTGTGGAAAGAGTGTTGAGTTGAGAACAGCTCATGTAACATTTTGCCTGTTTTAAAGAAGTTATTTTGGCATTGTTTCAACCTTTATTTCACCAGCCTGTGATGACACGGCCCACAAATTTATTAAATTGCGTATCTTTGCTTTCAGGAAGGAGATGAGCGGCGCGACGCTCGCTGTGGGATGACTCAGGGAGAGGGGATGGCGGCGCTGTGGCTGTTGCCACTGCTGGTCTGCTGCGCCGCGGCCCGCGAGCTCTTGCGCGACCTCGAGGTGTCCGAAGGTGTCCCCATTGGAACGCGGATCGGGTTTATCGGTGATGGGACCTCTGGCAGCAGTGGACCTCCGTACCTCATCGTAACAGTCCCTGGCAGCGGAGTTGACAGTGATTTAGCCGTGGAAGAAACCACCGGGGAAATTCGGACCAAAGTCTCACTTGACCGCGAGACAAGAAGCTCGTATTCTCTTGTTGCAATACCGAGAAGCGGCGAAAATGTTCGGGTTTCAGTTCGAGTTTTAGATGAAAACGACAATGCTCCGACTTTTCCGAGTCTTGTGATGCATATAGAGTTTCCGGAAAATACACCTAGAGACGTGAAGCGGACGTTGTACCCGGCTCGCGACTTGGATCTTGGAATTTTTAACACGCAGCGGTATAGTATTGTGTCGGGTAATGTTAACAACGCGTTTAGGTTGTCGTCGCACAGAGAACGCGATGGGGTCCTGTATTTAGATCTGCAAATCAATGGATTCCTTGACAGAGAGACAACGCCCTCGTACAGCCTTGTTATTGAAGCTCTGGACGGTGGCACCCCTCCTCTACGCGGGTCAATGACTGTTAATATTACAATTCAGGACGTCAATGATAATCAACCTATTTTCAATCAGAGCAGGTACTTTGCAACGGTTCCTGAAAACGCTACTGTCGGTACTAGTGTCTTGCAGGTGTTCGCAACTGACACTGACTCCGGTGAAAACGGACAAGTCGAATATTCCATCAATAGACGACAGTCTGACAGGGAGAAAATGTTTGATATTGACACAAATACGGGGCTAGTTATCGTCAACCGTCCATTAGACTTTGAGACTAAAGAGGTTCACGAGCTCGTTATTGTCGCCAGAGACCACGGAGTACAACCTCTTGAAACAACCGCTTTTGTTTCTATCAGAGTGACGGACGTTAACGATAATCAACCCACTATCAATGTAATATTCCTTAGTGATGATGCAACACCGAAAATTTCAGAGAGCGCTCTGCCTGGGGAATTCGTGGCGAGGATTAGCGTGAATGATCCTGATTCGAAAACGGACTACTCCAATTCAAACGTTACTGTATCACTTCAAGGTGGTGAGGGGCATTTTGGGTTAGAATCACGCGATAACTTCATATACCTAGTGATTGTCTCCATGCCCATAGATAGGGAGCTTCGACCAAACTACACGCTTTCTGTGGTTGCAACCGATACTGGGTCACCTCCATTACACGCATCAAAAACATTCCACCTTCGTGTGACTGATATCAATGATAACGCACCTGAATTTGAGATGACCACTTACAACGCAAATGTTCTGGAAGTTGCTGATCCAGGAACATCCGTGTTCCAGGTAGTTGCCCGGGATAAAGACGAGGGAGACAATTCCATCCTTACTTATGCAATCTTAGATTCCCCCGAGACTCACGCTCAGTGGTTTCAAATCGACTCTAGGTCTGGTTTGATTACTACAAAAGCTCATGTTGATTGTGAAACAGATCCAGTGCCTCTGTTAACTATTACAGCCACCGACAGCGGAACTCCTCGACTGTCGTCTACTGCTACCGTCAGCGTGACCATTCACGATGTCAACGATAACGAACCCATCTTCGATCAGACCTTCTATAACGTTTCCGTTCCGGAAAGTGAGGCAATTGGACACTGCATTCTTAAGGTAAGTTTATTTCACATACTTCCAGGTGATAGCAAGATGTACCAAAATAATTAAAACCAAACTAGATTGCCCAGCTTCTCTTTTAATGGTAGGAGCAGCATCTTCATGGCCAAGATTGAATTCCCGTCACATTCTCCCAATTGTCAATAGCAAAATCGTACATACGTCTGAGCAAAACTATTAAGACAAACTTAATTGAATATACAGATGTACACTTGATGTCCAAAAAATAATTATTTTTATTGAAACCTCGGACGTAGGGAAGTCATACTTCCACCTGTTACATTGTGTCAATGATAAGATTATCCCAACTTGTTCATTTTCGTCGTTAAAGCCAATGGCAAAAAATACATGTGGAAGCGTTATCAATAATGTCTTTAAAATCTATGGGGTCGCATGGTGCAAAAACCAATGCACCAATCAAATGGCCATAAAAAGCCCTTCAGGACATTTATATTTGTATTTCATGTTTTTATATAAACAATTTAATCATTGGAACTAATAAATTGATTTGCTTACCAGGGTTATAATTGTGATTTCAATTTTCTTAAAATTCCATCCTCATCAACGTCTGGATATTCCTGCTTTTTCTTTTTCTTATATTTTGGCTGAGCTATTTATTATATAAGTATAACCAAAACAAACAAAACACCTGTTTTTTGTTTTGAAATCCACCAGTTAAAAAAGGTCGCTAATAGTAAAAGAGCGCATTTTATGAGCCAGGTAAAGAACACAGAGTAAAAAAAATTTGTAAATGGCATTATGACCACGTGTTTTTTTTTCGGTTCTCATCGGCCCTATAACAAATGGAATTGGCTAGTAATTTTTCATTTGGCCCATTCAACACGAGACACGGGATGATATAGCGATTTTAACAAACAATTATCTAAGTGACAGTACAATGGAAAGTTGCGAGCCCGGGGATACCCAGAGATGGAACCAAAAGTGAACTTTTAATGAGAATAAGAGCTGCATCATTTGCTGAACAACGCGAGTTTAATAACCACCAAAAGGATGCCCATAAGTGAGCAAAGGGTTTTGAATTTCGCGCCAGAATAATCTATGCCCCTAGCGGTGGAGGAGAGAAACTACCTATGACAGCGTTTGCAGATCAGAAAGCGTGTCTACCCCATGGATCCTGCCCATCATAATTACAACTGAAAAATCAAAAGTCCGTTCGTCGTTCTAGAAATTTACCTAGGCCTACAAACAACTGGAGAAGTATCCAAAATCAGTATTCAACCTCTTTCAACTCACTGGGTTGTCATTGTGGTATCAACATATTATGTAGAAGATAAAAAAATGGCCACAAATTGCCAGCATGCGATGCTACTGTGCGCACGCAAGGCTCGCTACTACGTTACACATGCTTAAGACATCTGTTGACGCTACGTTTCACGTTTTTATAAGTCATAAATAATATATTCTTAGCCAATGGAATTCGTATTTGAGGAAAAACAATTTTGAAACCTAAAGTTTGCGATTGGGCGATCGTCATGTAGTCATGATAACTATACGAGGGGATTGTAATGCAGTAGTTTCCCGTTACCTTCGGCATCCTTATGCCGAAGACTCTTGATTGAATTCCTCCGCCTTCAGGGCCAGTTTCTCAACCCCAAGAAGAACTGTGCCATGCACTGAAAGACACTGTATTTTTCGCTTATCCCGGCTCAAATTCGGTTCCCTATCTGTTCAGTCACCATTACGCGCTGCATTTCTCAGAAGCTCTTCTACTTTGAAGACAAAATCAAAGAAGAGACCTCTTAATTTGTGTTGGTTTGTGCAAGCAGGACAGTATTTTCAATGCAAAACCGCCCAACGGCTATAGCGGAGTAATATAGGAGGGATAGATATCCTCAGTCGTGGACCGGGTCCTTATCTTTGAAAGGAAGTATCACAAACAATGCTTTCGTTGATAATCAAACAAGTAAGTTTTATAATGGGTGTCATTGATTACTTAGGAGCTTCCAGCGATAACCCCTATGCAATATATTATTTCTTTGAAGTTGCCTACTGGAGTTAGATAACGCTAAATTATGAGCGTCATTCATGGTTGGTTCGATCTTCAAGCCGAAGTGTGGATTGGGAATTAAGACCTGTTGAAGTAAATATTATGAAGTTGTTTACCCAAATAAATGCAGGTCACGGGGCACGTTCAGGACGCGTTTGAATTAGTTCTAACCTAAAGATCGGATTTGACGGGTATCTGGGGATATCTGTTAAGGCGGCTATTTCACTGGTCACTTTTCCCGTCAAATGTGGTTAAAAAGAGTCTGCTACCATATTATAACTTAATTTTAGGAGACTATTATGTATATACTTAACTTATCTATTCTAAATTAAGTTATAATATGGTAGCAGACTGTTTTTAATCACATTTGACGGGAAAAGTAACCAGTGGAATAGCCGCCTAAGTGGTGACTCTAGTAAAGAATAAATCTTTTAATTGTCAAGCTGGGAAATTAATTTTAAATTCACCCATATTACACACTCGAATATTGTTTCAATATTCGATCCAATAATTATGGGTCTAAGAAAAAATTGGAAAAATTCAGATTCAAATCGTATATTTCAATAAAACCATTCCAAATATTCGTATTTCTTCGACCGAATATATAGTAGAGAGTGTAATCAGGGCCATTGTGTATAATTATTTTAAAAAGGAAGCTGAATCAAGTGACATTCTGTATCATACTTAGAGTTTGATTAGTTCAAAAGGGTAGTGTGCGTGCAATCCAATAAATTATTTCGTCAACACTTGCCACAACACACGACTGATTCCGAAAGCAGCCGATTATTGCCGGTCAGCAGATATGAAACTATCTATCTATAATACATTATGCGTTCAGTACAGCTGTAGTGTAAACTCGAACTGACGGAATTGAACCAGGCACAGCACAGCCATAGTGTCTCACGTCGCATCTCGGTCAACATGTTTGTGCCAGAAGAAAGGGCAGGAACGTGGCATACCGGGAGAAGGTACCCAGTGTCAAACTCGGTACCTCTGCCTGACAATGCCCGGAGCCTGGGTACCTATTCGATAACGGAACAATCTACTATTTTGGTACCGTTTAGACTATCGATCACGGTATAGGCGACCGGCAAAAAATGCGCAGGGTAACGAATCACATTTGTAATCGTCATTCAAGGAAAAATGAGGAGTTTATGAAAGCAAAATGGCCGGTGGCAGCGTTTTCATGCTTGCTTGATCGATTTTTCAAATATTGTCAGCAGTTTCTGGGGATGGACTTCAGCCCAAGTTTTTGCTTTTTATCGTTTTTAAAGGAACAGTGAGAAGTTTATGTAAACAATTTAGCCACTTGCACTGGTGGCAGCTTTTTCATGCTTGGTCTATTGATTTTTGAAAGATTGTCAGCTGTTTCTGGGGATTGACTTCAGCCCAAGCTTTTGTTTGTAATCGGCATTCAATTAAAAATGAGGAGCTTATGATAGCAAACAGGACGGCAGCAGTGTTTTCATGCTTGATCGATTGATTTTTTTAAAATATTTTATGCAGTTTCTGGCTATGGACCGAAGCCTACGTAAAAGCTCGGGTAGGCTTGGAAGTTTTTTTTCAAGCCAAACTCCGAGTCAATGGCTTTACAAGCCAAACGCGACAAAAAGCTTGGACAACCCATACTTGCGCATGCAACATCCCCGGCAGCTGTGCTTTATCCCTACCTATAAAGGTTTCCATGCCATCGGGCCCACTATGGCGGTTATTTTCAATCTTAACTTGGGATTGTAAACAAGATAATTTGTAAAAATTTTTGTCTTATTTAGAATTGATTTGTTTATATTTTAAACCCGAAGAATGAGATAATCTTCTTCTAACGAGTTTGCTATCATTCCATCGAAGATGATCATCGTGGTAATTTTAGTCATGATGACAATAATAGGGAATTGTAATGCAATGGTTTCTGCATCCTTTTGCCGTTAACTCTTCATTGAGTTTCTCCGCCTTCGGGGCCAGTTTCCCAACCCCGGGACAAAAGAGTGCCCTGCACAGGAAAGGCTGTGTTTTTCGCTTACCCCAGCTCCAACTCAGTCCTGCCTGGTCAGTCGCCATTACACGAGGAGGTACAGAGATTTTCCCGCCTTCGCCTCTGAGACCGAAAGGCATTACTCAGAAGCTCGGCTAAGTTAAAAGATTTCGGAGGGCGCTGCACCCCCAACCCCTGGTTACGGGCCTGACTAGGCAATAATTTTATACTATAGTGGAAGGGTCTGATAATCTTTTAGTACGCTACTGTTGCATTAAAACTAGACTAGTTATGTATAGAAAGTAAATTAAATACGGAATTATAAGAGTAATTCTTTAGGCTAATATAAACTAGGCAGGCAATTTAACTGGTCAGTTTTACAATCGAAACTACTTCACTTTTATAACTTCCACACCTCATAAACCTTTCCTGAAGGCAAAAGTTTTGAGAGCTGCTTTTTGTTGAATATTATGAGAAAAAACGGTTTAGACATTTTTTAGCGCAGTTGTTTTAACGTTTTACAGTCGTATGATCTGGAGAATACACTTAGTTGCACGCGGTGTAGATCTAATTTACTTTACAGTGCAGTGGCTAGGAATTTTGGGAAGAGATTTCAAATTATTATGTAAACAGGAAGATTTTTTAGCTAGCTAACTGTATAGGCTCTTCTTCTATAAATGCCTCTTCTGCCGAAGATTGGCGATCTGAAAGGAGTTTGCTGCTCTGAAAAGGGAAGTCATGCTCTTGCCGAACCAGGTTTTTCAACCAGGATGTTCTTCTTCTACCGGGAGCCCTCTGTCCAATCTCGCCACAAGCCTAATACAGTGAAAAGCAAGCTATTTAGATTGCTAGTGAAATGCGCAGAAACTTATTGCGCCTGTTGGATTGTTCATTTGCAGTTTTTTTTTTTCTGTTTAACTCATCGCAAGGTTGCAGGGGTATCGCCTACGTTTCACCACTTTCTTTCTTTCTTTTATAAAATGTTAAATCGCATACAAACAATTTAATGAATGTATCCGATGAACCTCTTCAATCGCTTCACTAAGTCACCTAGTGGGTACTTATGTTACGACACGTCTCCGACCGCAAGGTGTGTAGAGACTCGCACAAATACAAGCACGCTACCACCTTGCCACCGAAGTGGCACGGCAATGCTTACCTTACGGCTTGGTGCTATCTATTCTATTTAATTATCGTTGGTAGCAATCGTTCATATCGAACATATTTAAGTAAACCATGCGATGCAGAAGCTAAGCACTGAATACATACTTTTAAGGGCTTTCTATTGAATATAGTTTCAATGAGTATATACCTATTTCATGTCGATGGCAAAAGGAACAATCTCCGGAACTCACCCCCGGTAATGAGTTTTGAACTCAATTATGATTATTTTCATTTAAAAAATTGTTTATAATGTTGATAAGCACATGTACATATAGCGTGACAAGCACGGCCTAAAAACTCGCTTATCAGTGGGTGTTATAATATTACGTTTTACATGTTTTTATTTAAGTTTAATTTGATAGAACTCTGTAGTAGCTACTTGAACACTTGGAGCCAGCAAGCCTAGTATGATGGTGTATGCTTAATTAACCCTGTGGTTTAGTGGTAAATTACCGTACAATCTCGACAATAAAAATTTGTAAGTACCAGGAGACAAGGCGTAAAGCTCTGCTGGTGTAGAAAAAAATAAGATTTTTAGATGCTATAAATAAAATTGATAATTCCTTAATTAATCTTGGAAAACTATCAGTAAATGTCTCTAATTCCGATGCTAACCTTTCGCAATTCTTCTGTCAATCACTTAACAACCAATTTTTACATCTTCTGAATTATTCGGTATCACACATGGCGACCATTAAAGGGCACCAACAGAGCATGTCTAATGAAGAACTAGTAGAATCCGGGCTGATGGGCCGTGGTCGAATTGAAAGTGAACTTCCAAACGTTTCGTCAACATCTGGGGTCAACATCTTCAGTGGCGCTGCGTAGACTTCGAAGGTTGGAAGTTGACTTTCAATTCAACCACGGCCCATCAGCCCGGATTCTACTGGTTCTTCATTTGACTCCGGCCGTGAAAGCCTTTGCAGTTACAGAGCATGTCTACATATATAAACGGTACCTGCTGTATTTAGCATTTGTAGAGCATTTTACGGCTAACTTCAAGAACTATAGTAAATTTCTGCAATAGCAACGCCGAACCTTTCACAATTCTTCTGTCAATTACTAATCAACCAATTTTGTACCCTTTCTGAATTATTCGGTAGTGCATATACGCCCATCATTAAAGGGCACCAACAGAACAAATGTGCACATGCATACGGTATGGTAGGTACCTATACTGTATTTACAATAGTATATTATATAGGGCATTTTACGGCTAATTTCAAAAACTAATAGCAAATTTCCACGAATTGTTCGGTACCATATGAAGACGACAGGGGAAAAACCTGGTAAGGTGATCAAAAGTTGATTTTTCAGAAATCGAATTTTAAAATTGAAAGTAGCCATTTCTTTTCCCATGTTTTTTCCTCGCGCCATTTGTGCAGAACCTTTCTTGTTTTCTTCGGTTTTGTTAGGTCATCTAAAACTACATTAAAAACTGAACAGAATGCCGCCATTATCTCAATTTCGACCAAAAGTGCACCTTTCCGGTTTTTCCCCTGACGTCTTCATATAGAATGATTTTAGAGGATAAAGAAAACCTGAGCTTGGTGGGTTTTTCTATATACCCTAATTTCGGTTATAACGAGGAGGTTACCTCTTCGACCAAAGTTAATTTAATGTCAGTTTTATATATACACAATGTAATACTGCAATATAATGTGTGTATATATATGGCTTGCCTAGCATTAAAGGGCACCAATATTGGAAGTACCTGAGGTTCATGAGCTATTCCTTCTGGTCTCTAAGGCGCAGACGCGAAAATCCCTAATTTGTACCTCCTCGTGGTGAAGATGGAAGCGCGTAGTGGCGACTGAACAGATAGGGGATCGAATTTGAACTGGCACAAATGAAAAACAGTCTTTTCTGTGCTGGGCACTCTTTGGTCCTGGCCCCTGAGGTTGGGAACCGGAAGGCGTGGTGTAGCCCCTTCCGGCTGTATGTCAAGTAAGTCAAGTTGGGCACCAAAGGCGGAGGAACTCAATGAAGAGTCAACGACATAAGGATGCAGAAGGCAGTGGGAACCACTGCATTGCAATTCCCTACAATAGTCGTACGGCAATTATTCCATTTAGTATCTATAATGAATTTTACAGCTATCTTCAAAAACCATTCACGAATTTCCACAATTTCAACGCCAAACCTTTCGCAATCCTTCCGTCAATCACTCACGGACCAATTTTTTACCCCTTCTGAATTCTTTAGTAACTTACCATATAGAATGGTATGCCCAGCATTAAGGGGGCCAGCATATATAGGCGCCTGATACACACAGCCTATCGCCCAATCTTATAATTATTCAGATATATTTCCGATAACACATTTATGACTGCTTCGACAAGCTATTAGTCCAGGCAAAAAATACGCGTTTGTCCACCCATAGTTAGCTTACGTGGGAGGACGGTTAGTTTTTCTGGGCCCGTGTTACTTTCATTGGATATTTGACGGTGGTAAATCAAATGGGCTATTGTATGTAGTTGTGCAGTAGTTCTATTTTTTCGTCGTAGTCTTCATTATTAATGGTTTGGACTAGGGAGGGGGGCATTCTTTAGGCTCTTGTTAAGCTACCGGATTGCTGGTTGCACGATTTTACAATAAACTTTCTTAAATACATCTTGTAGAAATTATATCGTACGATATATCCACTTTTTTGATCGACTGCTATTGTCGCATTATTTTTATCATACTCGGACCCCAATTCATCGGATTCCTCTTATAAGAATGTAAACAAACCTCTTCTTTCATTCCAAAAATTTACAAGTCCAATCATTGTGTATATCCAGATATAGTACACATAGAAACTGATGGGGCAGAAAGTTTTATTGTCGGCAAAGAAAAGAAAACTACACGGCGGAGTTTACTGCGGTCGTGAAAAACGGACCGACGGTAATTACGAAAAGGGACGTAATAAATGAAGGAAATGGAGGATGAGGGGGACCTTTTGATCGATAGAGAGGAAATAAATGGCGCCTGTACGCAGTCTACGTCTCCCTGATGTATGGCGTATACGCGCGTGGGCCTATTACCGACCCTTGTGGAACCCCCCAAAATATTTTTTTTGATGAAAATGGCAGGGTTTGTTAGTAGAGTAGAAAGGGGGTTTCTGGCGCTTACCCCACCCCCCGTCGAGCTATCCCATCTACCCATCATGCTATCCCCCGCGGGTGGTCTATCTATTTTTGCGTGTTATCCCTCGTGGGTGGTCTGAGGTTCTGGCGCTTACCCCACCCCCTGTCGAGCTACCCCCCCCCCGTCATGCTACCCCTCGTGGGTGGTCTGAGGTTCTGGCGCTTATCCCCCCCCCCATCGAGACCCGTGGGTGGTCTTTCTATGGCACTATGATTTTTTTTTTGTTTGTATAATTACTAATTTGTGAGATACAGAGTTATATTTTTTTTATATTTATTTTTTTTTTTTTTTTATTTTTTATTTTTTTTTATTTTTTATATTTTTTTTTTTTTAATGGTGTTAATTGAATTAAAACGGGACTTACCCCACCCCCCGTCGAGCTATCCCATCTACCCATCATGCTACCCCTCGTGGGTGGTCTGAGGTGCTGGGACTTATCCCACCCCCCGTCGAGCTATCCCATCTACCCCTCGTGGGTGGTCTGAGGTGCTGGGACTTACCCCACCCCCGTCGAGACCCGTGGGTGGTCTTTCTATGGCACTATGATTGTTTTTTTTTTTATAACCCAGGTAAACATAATCTAAATATAGACACCCGTAGTATTTAAAAACCTTAAAATAAATTAATATAAATTTTTTTTATCAGCTATATTTACATCGATGAACACGCTTGAGCTAATGCATAATGTTTAGTACACTACATTGAGTAAACATAAGCTAAATATAGACACCCATAGTATTTAAAGACCGTAAAATAAATTAATATAAGTTTTTTCTTAATTATTTATTATCAGCTAAATTTACATCGATGACCACGCTTGAGCTAATGCATAATGTTAAGTACACTACAATAAGTAAACATAAGCTAAATATAGACACCCATAGTATTTAAAGACCGTAAAATAAATTAATATAAGTTTTTTTCTTAATTATTTATTATCAGATAAATTTACATCGGTGAACACGATTGTGCTAATTAATAATGTTAAGTACACTACATTAAGTAAACATAAGCTAAATATAGACACCCATAGTATTTGAAGACCGTTAAATAAATTAATATAAGTTTTTTTCTTATTAATTTTTATCAGCAATATTTACATCGATGAACACGCTTGAGCTAATGCATAATGTTTAGTACACTACATTGAGTAAACATAAGCTAAATATAGACACCCATAGTATTTAAAGACCGTAAAATAAATTAATATAAGTTTTTTCTTAATTATTTATTATCAGCTAAATTTACATCGATGACCACGCTTGAGCTAATGCATAATGTTAAGTACACTACATTGAGTAAAGATAAGCTAAATATAGACACCCATAGTATTTAAAAACCTTAAAATAAGTTAATATAAGTTTTTTTCTTATTAATTTTTTTTTTTTTTTATCAGCTACATTTACATCGATGAACACGCTTGAGCTAATGCATAATGTTTAGTACACTACATTGAGTAAAGATAAGCTAAATATAGACACCCATAGTATTTAAAAACCTTAAAATAAATTAATATAAGTTTTTTCTTATTAATTTTTTATCAGCTACATTTACATCGATGAACACGCTTGAGCTAATGGGAGACAGGGATAGATAGACCAGTGAGGGTGAGCGCCATTGAATAATGCACATATTAATTACCTAATTTGAAACAGTGGACTACCCACGAATGATAGACGGTAAGGGTGGGACTCGGCGTTGCACTCAGTATCTTAAAAGAAATGTATTAATCCCACAATAGGTGTTCAATATACCCACCAACCATGTTTATAAAAATGAATTTTCAATAATCCCAACTAAGTCTCAGTTTCTAACAATGGGTGTGCAATATACCAGGCAGTCGTGTTTTCTATGTTAGATTTAGTTACATTGGGCTAGGACAGGTTAAGTTATAATATTAGGCTAGGTTAAATTTTTATATCAAGTTAGGGTAGGTTACATTAGATTAGGATAGGCCAGATTAGGTTACATTGGGTTAGGTTAGCTGTTTACCTAGATTAAATTCATCATTTTTTTTAACAAAAATATTTTTATATCAAATAAATATGATGTTAAGTTAGGTTACATTGAATTAGGATAGGTTAGATTAGGTTACATTGGGTAAGGATAGGTTGAGTTAGCCACAAACAAGCCATTAATAAATCTACCCCTCGCTGACAGTCCATTGTAAGCTAAAGTGATTTTTGTTTTCGTAAATCTATCCAACACTTAGGTTGAAGCATAGTCATTATCGCATTATAGATATGTCTTAGGTTTAAAAGTTTGTTTTAAGTGATTGTATGTAAAGACATTGTTTATGAGGGAAGATTTTACTGATCATAATAATAATTGCACAATTATGAGCGGAGGAGCACTATCTAACGAGGGGAACTTTGTATGCAAACATCTATAGCTCTAGATGGTGTTGTAAAATAATACAATTATAAAAACATAACCATACGTCATGATCCCGTTGTATATTTACATAATATGGAAGGTGAGGTTGATTCAATTACAACTGAAAACATAAAACTTTTTAAAGTGATTAAATGGTATAAAGGACAAGTCCCGTGCTGGGCAATTAATAAATCTATCCAACGCACAGGTTTAAGGGAAGTATTGATTTAGTAAACAGATAACCGTGTGCAGATTCAAACCTGTTGAGAATCACCAGGTGCACTCAGTACACCCATCACACCAGGGGGTCCATTGTAAGCTAAGTGATTTTTGTTTTTGCATCAGTTGCACCCGGCAATGATAAAAACTATACTGAAGCATGGTTTCGTGCTAAAAACGAACAACTTCTCCTCACTGATGACTCCACAATAAAATATCAACAAATAAACAAACAACATTTACAATATTAAAAATGGTAGGGGGGGGGGCCCTTTAAAAGCAAAAGTGAACATTACAATTGCAAATACAAGTAAAGAAAAAATGTACGAATTAAGTAAAAAAAAAAATTTTTTAAACGTTAATAGAAAAACAATTGTGCAGGCAGATAACTGAAGTAATGTAGGCTAATAATAAAATATTGGTTGACAATCGACACTGAGAGAACATCCACTTTACAGTATGTATCCCAATTTTCATTAAGTCTAGTTGCTAAGTAGGGACGTGATGTTATTGGGGTTGGAAGAAATTAGGTATTTTATGTGTCTTGAAACTTGTTATGCTGACGGAGTCCTTTATGTTGTCCGGTAGGGAATTGTACAATGGAATAGACTTATACATAATATGCGAATGCATAAAGTGTTCCGTATTCGGTTTCAAAGTTTTTAGGTTGCGTCCGGTACCAAGTCTGGTATTAATGTTATGATGGACGAAATCACCTTGCCCAAGAATGGTTTTTGCCCTTTTTAAATCGAAAAAGTAGAAGTTGTTTTGCACATAGCAATGGCAATGGGAGGGCACTGAAAAAGAAGATTTGAAGGGTAGCGGCGAGGCTTCCCTATAGCTACCCTGATGGCTATTCTTACATCAGTTTCTAGGGAGCATATATGGGAAGAGTGAGCACCACCCCAGGCTAATATGCTATATTGGAAAATTGATTGGACTAAAGCATGATAAACTTACCTTACAGAGTGTCAACGTTAAGTGTACACCTTAGCATCCTTAATTTGTTATAGGTTCTTCTAATTCGTTTTGATGTTAGGAGGATTTGTTCATACCACTTGAGATGATTATCAATGGTAACGCCTAAATATTTAATAGTATTTGCTTTTGCGATTATCTGACATGTGCATGGATTAAGGTTGCAATTATTATGGAGTATTAAACTGAGATAGAATAGAATAGAAGAATAGAATAATGTATTTCGTTCCTTCAATAATACATATACATGCACACCAATATAATGAGGTAGGGGTGGCCCAAAGGATTTCTCCCGTGCTGGGGACCCCATTAATACTATAATAACTAAGCTAAAACTTTATCGATAATAATTAATTTTATGTAGACTCTAAGTAACATCACTAAGTAAGGAAATAAGTAAGATCATATACTAAGATGGTTTATCACTCTGTTGAATCCGGGGTTGTTATGCTAACGCACTATTGCTGGAAGATTTCTTAGTTGATTTTGGGACAGATGAAAGCTAATTTTACTAATGAATTTTTTTTTGTTGTAGATTTTTTTTTATGAACTCAGGAAGGCTGTTATATAATGGAACTGATAGGTAAATGTGAGAATGTGTGAAAAGGGTAGTGTTATGATTGGGGATCTGAAGATTGCGACCAACACCAAGTCCAGTATAGCTAAAACTATGGAAGAATATATAGCCTTCAGTATTGGAGAGTTATGCTTTAAAGACACTTACCAATTTATGGCCTCCTCATTAGATTCAGTAGTTAAAAATCTTGTTGATGCGGATAAAAATAAATTTAAAATTATGAAAACATGTTTTGTGGATGAAAAATTAGACTTGATGTTGAGGAAGGGTGTCTTACCCTATGAATATATAACGCACGAGTCACAATTTAATGAGGAACACTTACCTACAATCATTGCATTTTTTTTTTTTTCTTTTTTTAGTCAATTAACTCAAGAGTGGATTTCACAAGAAAAATATGAACATGCTCAAAAGGTGTGGAATGCTTTTGATATAAAGAATTTAGAAGAATACCAAGACTTGAATGTATTAAACAACACCCTTCTCTTTTGCAATGTTTTTGAAGCCTTTAGAGCCTAATGTTTTGAAAACGATAACCTCGAAATTTGTCACATGTACACTGCACCAGGGCTAGCTCTTCAGAGCTGTCTGAAAATATTAGTGGGTTTCGCTGGATGGAGGAGGAAGAAATCAAAAAATTTTAATGTAATGCTCGCACCTAATGAGGACGATGATGGGTTCATATTACATGTGGACTTGGAATATCCACAAAAATTACATGATTTACATAATGAATACCCACTAGCAGCTGAACATTGTGTTGTAACTTCAGACATGATTTCTCCATATTGCAAGGAATTTCTCGCTGAAAATAATATATCTTTAACATCCACCATCTCAATGCTTATTCCCAACTTAAACGATAAACACAACTATATAATACATTATCGAAATTTGAAGCAATGTTTAGAATTGGCATTAAAATTAAAATGTATACATAAAATTTTAGCTTTTAAGCAAAGCGCTTGGATGCGACCCTTTATCGATTTTAATTAGCTTGTAATGATTTCGAGAAGGATTTTTATAAATTGAAAATTAATAGTATGTATGGGAAGACAATGGAGAATGTTAGAAATCACGCAAAATTATAGTTAGTTAACACTGGCAAACGAGCTAGCAAACTTATCTCATCCCCTGCATTTAAAGATTTTAGGATTTTTTCAAACGATTTAATAGCAGTCCGATCAAAAAAAAAAAAAAAATAATAATAATATTTTGCTAAACAAACCAATACTTATTGGTCTAACCGTTCTCGAGCTATCCAAGGTAGTTAAGTACGAATTTCATTATAACTTTGTAAAACAAAAGTATGCTGATAAATGATGAAATTCGCATACCAATCCATCAACAAGATATACTTATTACTCTACCATGTGAAAGCCGACTGCATATTGAAGGTGTGCTGGAAAAAGGTGTGACAACAATTGCTTATCAAGGTGAAGACTGGCTTAGCGCTAATGCTATGGCACACTTATTCTCCGAAATATGCTATGAACTCAATGGAATAACTGTTGATCATGTGCGAAACCCTGTGCGAATGATTTCTTCAAGTGAAAAACCACGGTTTGCTATTATTGGCTTCCAAGCAGCACGAGCAGATGATATTTGAAAGACGCTACTGCCTTCGATCAATGTGCTGTACGACAAATGCAACTATTCCTCGGCTCAGAATGCTATCCATACCATCCGCTACAGGCGAACTTCAACAAAAAGGTTGTTGCTGTATTGTATGAACATTTTCTCAATTTCCGGAAACAATACTACATGCAGGATGAAGCATCCCCGAACGTTTCCCGGGTCATTATCGCATTATAGATATGTCTTAGGTTTAAAAGTTTGTTTTAAGTGATTGTATGTAAAGACATTGATTTCTTTTAAAATATGTGTATTATAAAATTTGTATATCATAAAATGGTTTACATTCGTTTAGCTCATGGTCATTATTGTATTATAGATAAGTCATAGGCTTAAAAGCTTGTTTTAAGTGATTGTATGAAAAGACATTGATTTCTTTTAAAATATGTGTATTATAAAATTTATATATCATAAAATGGTTTACATTCATTTACAATAGTTGATGTACAATACCAATTAAAGGTACATATTCATATAAGCAGTCGCTGATGAGTAGACAGTCCCTTTATTTGCCATGCAGACAACCCTTTATATATTGGAGTGCATAAGGTCGGTGGCCATTTCAGTCCCCCTCGCATTAATATTATGACACATCGCTATTAATTCAGGTACGCCGATATAATAAGTGCACTCAGCATCTTAAAAGAAATGTATTAATCCCACAATAGGTGTTCAATATACCCACCAGCCGTGTTTATAAAAATGAATTTTCAGTAATCCCAACTAAGTCTCAGTTTCTCACAATAGGTGTGCAATATACCAGGCAGTCGTGTTTTCTATGTAAGATTTAGTTACATTGGGCTAGGACAGGTTAAGTTATAATATTAGGCTAGGTTAAATTTTTATATCAAGTTAGGGTAGGTTACATTGGATTAGGATAGGCCAGATTAGGTTACATTGGGTTAGGTTAGCTGTTTACCTAGATTAAATTCATCATTTTTTTTTAAACAAAAATATTTTTTATATCAAATAAATATGATGTTAAGTTAGGTTACATTGAATTAGGATAGGTTAGATTAGGTTACATTGGATTAGGATAGGCCAGATTAGGTTACATTGGGTTAGGTTAGCTGTTTACCTAGATTACATTCATCATTTTTTAAACAAAAATATTTTTATATCAAATAAATATGATGTTAAGTTAGGTTACATTGAATTAGGATAGGTTACATTAGGTTACATTGGGTTAGGATAGGTTAAGTTAGCGGCTAACTTAACCTATGTAACCTAATGTAACCTATCCTAATTAACCCTAACTTAACATCATATTTATTTGATATAAAAATATTTTTGTTTAAAAAATGATGAATGTAATCTAGGTAAACAGCTAACCTAACCCAAATGTAAACCTAATCTGGCCTATCCTAATCCAATGTAAACCTAATCTAACCTATCCTAATTCAATGTAACCTAACTTAACATCATATTTATTTGATATAAAAAAATATTTTTGTTTAAAAAAAAAATGATGAATTTAATCTAGGTAAACAGCTAACCTAACCCAATGTAACCTAATCTGGCCTATCCTAATCCAATGTAACCTACCCTAACTTGATATAAAAATTTAACCTAGCCTAATATTATAACTTAACCTGTCCTAGCCCAATGTAACTAAATCTTACATAGAAAACACGACTGCCTGGTATATTGCACACCTATTGTGAGAAACTGAGACTTAGTTGGGATTATTGAAAATTCATTTTTATAAACACGGCTGGTGGGTATATTGAACACCTATTGTGGGATTAATACATTTCTTTTAAGATGCTGAGTGCACTTATTATATCGGCGTACCTGAATTAATAGCGATGTGTCATAATCTTAATGCGAGGGGGACTGAAATGGCCACCAACCTTATGCACTCCAATATATAAAGGGTTGTCTGCATGGCAAATAAAGGGACTGTCTACTCATCAGCGACTGCTTATATGAATATGTACCTTTAACTGGTATTGTACATCAACTATTGTAAATGAATGTAAACCATTTTATGATATACAAATTTTATAATACACATATTTTAAAAGAAATCAATGTCTTTTCATACAATCACTTAAAACAAGCTTTTAAGCCTAAGACTTATCTATAATACAATAATGACCATGAGCTAAACGAATGTAAACCATTTTATGATATACAAATTTTATAATACACATATTTTAAAAGAAATCAATGTCTTTACATACAATCACTTAAAACAAACTTTTAAACCTAAGACATATCTATAATGCGATAATGACCCGGGAAACGTTCGGGGATGCTTCATCCTGCATGTAGTATTGTTTCCGGAAATTGAGAAAATGTTCATACAATACAGCAACAACCTTTTTGTTGAAGTTCGCCTGTAGCGGATGGTATGGATAGCATTCTGAGCCGAGGAATAGTTGCATTTGTCGTACAGCACATTGATCGAAGGCAGTAGCGTCTTTCAAATATCATCTGCTCGTGCTGCTTGGAAGCCAATAATAGCAAACCGTGGTTTTTCACTTGAAGAAATCATTCGCACAGGGTTTCGCACATGATCAACAGTTATTCCATTGAGTTCATAGCATATTTCGGAGAATAAGTGTGCCATAGCATTAGCGCTAAGCCAGTCTTCACCTTGATAAGCAATTGTTGTCACACCTTTTTCCAGCACACCTTCAATATGCAGTCGGCTTTCACATGGTAGAGTAATAAGTATATCTTGTTGATGGATTGGTATGCGAATTTCATCATTTATCAGCATACTTTTGTTTTACAAAGTTATAATGAAATTCGTACTTAACTACCTTGGATAGCTCGAGAACGGTTAGACCAATAAGTATTGGTTTGTTTAGCAAAATATTATTATTATTTTTTTTTTTTTTTTGATCGGACTGCTATTAAATCGTTTGAAAAAATCCTAAAATCTTTAAATGCAGGGGATGAGATAAGTTTGCTAGCTCGTTTGCCAGTGTTAACTAACTATAATTTTGCGTGATTTCTAACATTCTCCATTGTCTTCCCATACATACTATTAATTTTCAATTTATAAAAATCCTTCTCGAAATCATTACAAGCTAATTAAAATCGATAAAGGGTCGCATCCAAGCGCTTTGCTTAAAAGCTAAAATTTTATGTATACATTTTAATTTTAATGCCAATTCTAAACATTGCTTCAAATTTCGATAATGTATTATATAGTTGTGTTTATCGTTTAAGTTGGGAATAAGCATTGAGATGGTGGATGTTAAAGATATATTATTTTCAGCGAGAAATTCCTTGCAATATGGAGAAATCATGTCTGAAGTTACAACACAATGTTCAGCTGCTAGTGGGTATTCATTATGTAAATCATGTAATTTTTGTGGATATTCCAAGTCCACATGTAATATGAACCCATCATCGTCCTCATTAGGTGCGAGCATTACATTAAAATTTTTTGATTTCTTCCTCCTCCATCCAGCGAAACCCACTAATATTTTCAGACAGCTCTGAAGAGCTAGCCCTGGTGCAGTGTACATGTGACAAATTTCGAGGTTATCGTTTTCAAAACATTAGGCTCTAAAGGCTTCAAAAACATCGCAAAAGAGAAGGGTGTTGTTTAATACATTCAAGTCTTGGTATTCTTCTAAATTCTTTATATCAAAAGCATTCCACACCTTTTGAGCATGTTCATATTTTTCTTGTGAAATCCACTCTTGAGTTAATTGACTAAAAAAAAAAAAAAAATGCAATGATTGTAGGTAAGTGTTCCTCATTAAATTGTGACTCGTGCGTTATATATTCATAGGGGAAGACACCCTTCCTCAACATCAAGTCTAATTTTTCACCCACAAAACATGTTTTCATAATTTTAAATTTATTTTTATCCGCATCAACAAGATTTTTAACTACTGAATCTAATGAGGAGGCCATAAATTGGTAAGTGTCTTAAAAGCATAACTCTCCAATACTGAAGGCTATATATTCTTCCATAGTTTTAGCTATACTGGACTTGGTGTTGGTCGCAATCTTCAGATCCCCAATCATAACACTACCCTTTTCACACATTCTCACATTTACCTATCAGTTCCATTATATAACAGCCTTCCTGAGTTCATAAAAAAAATCTACAACAAAAAAAAAATTCATTAGTAAAATTAGCTTTCATCTGTCCCAAAATCAACTAAGAAATCTTCCAGCAATAGTGCGTTAGCATAACAACCCCGGATTCAACAGAGTGATAAACCATCTTAGTATATGATCTTACTTATTTCCTTACTTAGTGATGTTACTTAGAGTCTACATAAAATTAATTATTATCGATAAAGTTTTAGCTTAGTTATTATAGTATTAAGGGGTCCCCAGCACGGGAGAAATCCTTTGGGCCACCCCTACCTCATTATATTGGTGTGCATGTATATGTATTATTGAAGGAACGAAATACATTATTTTATTCTTCTATTCTATTCTATCTCAGTTTAATACTCCATAATAATTGCAACCTTAATCCATGCACATGTCAGATAATCGCAAAAGCAAATACTATTAAATATTTAGGCGTTACCATTGATAATCATCTCAAGTGGTATGAACAAATCCTCCTAACATCAAAACGAATTAGAAGAACCTATAACAAATTAAGGATGCTAAGGTGTACACTTAACGTTGACACTCTGTAAGGTAAGTTTATCATGCTTTAGTCCAATCAATTTTCCAATATAGCATATTAGCCTGGGGTGGTGCTCACTCTTCCCATATATGCTCCCTAGAAACTGATGTAAGAATAGCCATCAGGGTAGCTATAGGGAAGCCTCGCCGCTACCCTTCAAATCTTCTTTTTCAGGAATTCAATGCCCTCCCATTGCCATTGCTATGTGCAAAACAACTTCTACTTTTCGATTTAAAAAGGGCAAAAACCATTCTTGGGCAAGGTGATTTCGTCCATCATAACATTAATACCAGACTTGGTACCGGACGCAACCTAAAAACTTTGAAACCGAATACGGAACACTTTATGCATTCGCATATTATGTATAAGTCTATTCCATTGTACAATTCCCTACCGGACAACATAAAGGACTCCGTCAGCATAACAAGTTTCAAGACACATAAAATACCTAATTTCTTCCAACCCCAATAACATCACGTCCCTACTTAGCAACTAGACTTAATGAAAATTGGGATACATACTGTAAAGTGGATGTTCTCTCAGTGTCGATTGTCAACCAATATTTTATTATTAGCCTACATTACTTCAGTTATCTGCCTGCACAATTGTTTTTCTATTAACGTTTAAAAAAATTTTTTTTTACTTAATTCGTACATTTTTTCTTTACTTGTATTTGCAATTGTAATGTTCACTTTTGCTTTTAAAGGGCCCCCCCCCTACCATTTTTAATATTGTAAATGTTGTTTGTTTATTTGTTGATATTTTATTGTGGAGTCATCAGTGAGGAGAAGTTGTTCGTTTTTAGCACGAAACCATGCTTCAGTATAGTTTTTATCATTGCCGGGTGCAACTGATGCAAAAACAAAAATCACTTAGCTTACAATGGACCCCCTGGTGTGATGGGTGTACTGAGTGCACCTGGTGATTCTCAACAGGTTTGAATCTGCACACGGTTATCTGTTTACTAAATCAATACTTCCCTTAAACCTGTGCGTTGGATAGATTTATTAATTGCCCAGCACGGGACTTGTCCTTTATACCATTTAATCACTTTAAAAAGTTTTATGTTTTCAGTTGTAATTGAATCAACCTCACCTTCCATATTATGTAAATATACAACGGGATCATGACGTATGGTTATGTTTTTATAATTGTATTATTTTACAACACCATCTAGAGCTATAGATGTTTTGCATACAAAGTTCCCCTCGTTAGATAGTGCTCCTCCGCTCATAATTGTGCAATTATTATTATGATCAGTAAAATCTTCCCTCATAAACAATGTCTTTACATACAATCACTTAAAACAAACTTTTAAACCTAAGACATATCTATAATGCGATAATGACCATGCTTCAACCTAAGTGTTGGATAGATTTACGAAAACAAAAATCACTTTAGCTTACAATGGACTGTCAGCGAGGGGTAGATTTATTAATGGCTTGTTTGTGGCTAACTCAACCTATCCTTACCCAATGTAACCTAACTTAACATCATATTTATTTGATATAAAAATATTTTTGTTAAAAAAATGATGAATTTAATCTAGGTAAACAGCTAACCTAACCCAATGTAACCTAATCTGGCCTATCCTAATCCAATGTAACCTACCCTAACTTGATATAAAAATTTAACCTAGCCTAATATTATAACTTAACCTGTCCTAGCCCAATGTAACTAAATCTAACATAGAAAACACGACTGCCTGGTATATTGCACACCCATTGTGAGAAACTGAGACTTAGTTGGGATTATTGAAAATTCATTTTTATAAACATGGCTGGTGGGTACATTGAACACCTATTGTGGGATTAATACATTCCTTTTAAGATACTGAGTGCAACGCCGAGTCCCACCCTTACCGTCTATCATTCGTGGGTAGTCCACTGTTTCAAATTAGGTAATTAATATGTGCATTATTCAATGGCGCTCACCCTCACTGGTTTATCTATCCCTGTCTCCCATTAGCTCAAGCGTGTTCGTCGATGTAAATGTAGCTGATAAAAAATTAATAAGAAAAAACTTATATTAATTTATTTTAAGGTTTTTAAATACTATGGGTGTCTATATTTAGCTTATCTTTACTCAATGTAGTGTACTAAACATTATGCATTAGCTCAAGCGTGTTCATCGATGTAAATGTAGCTGATAAAAAAAAAAAAAAAAAATTAATAAGAAAAAAAACTTATATTAACTTATTTTAAGGTTTTTAAATACTATGGGTGTCTATATTTAGCTTATCTTTACTCAATGTAGTGTACTTAACATTATGCATTAGCTCAAGCGTGGTCATCGATGTAAATTTAGCTGATAATAAATAATTAAGAAAAAACTTATATTAATTTATTTTACGGTCTTTAAATACTATGGGTGTCTATATTTAGCTTATGTTTACTCAATGTAGTGTACTAAACATTATGCATTAGCTCAAGCGTGTTCATCGATGTAAATATTGCTGATAAAAATTAATAAGAAAAAAAAACTTATATTAATTTATTTAACGGTCTTCAAATACTATGGGTGTCTATATTTAGCTTATGTTTACTTAATGTAGTGTACTTAACATTATTAATTAGCACAATCGTGTTCACCGATGTAAATTTATCTGATAATAAATAATTAAGAAAAAAACTTATATTAATTTATTTTACGGTCTTTAAATACTATGGGTGTCTATATTTAGCTTATGTTTACTCAATGTAGTGTACTAAACATTATGCATTAGCTCAAGCGTGTTCATCGATGTAAATATAGCTGATAAAAAAAAAATTTATATTAATTTATTTTAAGGTTTTTAAATACTACGGGTGTCTATATTTAGCTTATGTTTACCTGGGTTATAAAAAAAAAAAAACAATCATAGTGCCATAGAAAGACCACCCACGAAGAAGAAAGAAGAAGAAGAAAGAAATGTTTTAATTCAATTACACCATTAAAAAAAAATAAAAAAAAAAAAAAAAATAAAAAAAAAAAAAAATAAAAAAAAAAATATATATATAACTCTATCTCACAAATTAGTAATTATAAAAAAAAAAACGATCATGGTGCCATAGAAAGACCACCCACGGGTCTCGACGGGGGGGATAAGCGCCAGAACCTCAGACCACCCACGAGGGGTAGCATGACGGGGGGTGGGGTAGATGGGGTAGCTCGACGGGGGGGTGGGGTAAGCGCCAGAAACTCAGACCACCCACGAGGGGTAGCATGACGGGGGGTGGGGTAGATGGGGTAGCTCGACGGGGGGTGGGGTAAGCGCCAGAACCTCAGACCACCCACGAGGGGTAACACACAAAAATAGATAGACCACCCGCGGGGGATAGATGGGATAGCACGACGGGGGGTGGGATAAGCGCCAGAAACCCCCTTTCTACTCTACTTTTGTTTCCGCTGGCCAGGCAAATTATAGTGAACAACGCATTGTGTCATTTCCGAAAATTGTCATGAAAAATTGCTGGTTTAATCGGGGTGCCGTTTTAGGGTTTGTAAATGTTTGGAATGTTGGGAACTTTGTGAATCAAATGAATCATGTAGCATAAGCTATAAATAATAAATAAATATGTATTTCTTTTTACCCTCCCAAAAAATTTAAAAAAAGAAACAGCTTATAAGAGTTTCCTCAAATGCGGCTCCAACTATTTTTAAATTCTCATATCTGTACACCTAGTAGTCTTTGTTAATGAAAACAAACTCTTGCCCCTTCATATTTTTGTTCCCTAGGCCACCGAAATTGAACCCAAGGACAATTATTTACCGTGGATCCGCTCATATTCTCCGTCTCAGTAATTATACTAATTGATAAATATGTATGGGCTGACTCGGACCTGTTCTTTCTTTTACTAAGCCACACTGGAGTCACAGCAATCAAGCCTTCTCGTACACTCTACTAGAAAGACCTGCTTCACCTGTCTCCGAAGTATGGCCCGAAAATATAGCAAGTGTAGGACTCGAATCATCAACATTTCGCGAGAAGGTCAGAATGCATATATACTGGTGATGGACAGTCGGGAACAAAGGACTGAGGTCCGCGGACCGGTAGCCGAGCACTGAATGGTCAGTCCGCTTATTTTATCGAATCGATTCGGTTCAGTTCCACCGATGGTTAGTATTTTCTGATTCGGATTCCGTCTTAGGTCGGGTTCACCTCTTTTCGGGCCTTGAACCGAAATGGACCGACTCCATCACTAGTCCACACCACTACTCTAGCTACAAGCCCATGTGTATAGTTCATCGTAGTACAATCTAAATTGGCACCCAAGTGCCATAATGTTGTCTCAGAGCCCAATGTCCGTGCCTTCGAATCATTAAAATTCTGAAGCGCTAGAATGTTGGTCTACACGGCGCATGCGTGGGCAAATCCACCGAGCGTTTTAATCAGAAACATTGTCACTTTCAATTGCCTGAATTGCATTGCTATGCACTCCACCCAGTTTTACAGTTAATGGCCGAAACAACTTACTAATGGCGTAAATATTGCTGCCAATCGTGCCCTTAAGATGGCAGCAGTGTCGATAGATGTCAAGAACAACACTGAACAAATCTCCTGTAAGGAACCATGATGTCTTCCCTCTCCAGTTCTCCTCTTAGTATAAATATTATTGCGCATCTCAAACAGTTGCAACTTAGCCACCGATGCGGGAATTAAAAAAATTCCGGATATTTCCTTAAATTAAAATTTAACCGACACTTGAAAATAGTAACATTTGTGCACTTTTTATAGGCATTTTTTTTTGAATTTGAGTTAACCGTGGCCTTTGAAATTCCGGGGCTAAATTTACAGAAGTTCTGGGATTTTTTTCAGGGGCCGTGGCATTGAGATACGAGTACAATCTTACAAGTCTAAACTTAGTACTACTGAAGATAAACCACGGCTTATCAGCATGGGTTCCCACTCCAGTCCCTTTGTAATTATAAAATAACAGGAATTATTAACAAAACATATTTCTGAGCTTATCAATAATAATTATTTGTTTTGAGATTACTATAAATTGGATGGTCGTTAAAAACATGAGTGAGCAAACTCCTGTAAACTCGAGATTATTTAAAGGAATTAATATCAATCTCGTAACGAGCTCGGGATGATAGGCCGTGGTTGATCTGTACCATCTGTGAACCATGATGTCTTCCCTCTCCAGTTCTCCTCTTAGTATAAATATTATTGCGCATCTCAAACAGTTGCAACTTAGCCACCGATGCGGGAATTAAAAAAATTCCGGATATTTCCTTAAATTAAAATTTAACCGACACTTGAAAATAGTAACATTTGTGCACTTTTTATAGGCATTTTTTTTTTTGAATTTGAGTTAACCGTGGCCTTTGAAATTCCGGGGCTAAATTTACAGAAGTTTTGGGATTTTTTTCAGGGGCCGTGGCATTGAGATACGAGTACAATCTTACAAGTCTAAACTTAGTACTACTGAAGATAAACCACGGCTTATCAGCATGGGTTCCCACTCCAGTCCCTTTGTAATTATAAAATAACAGGAATTATTAACAAAACATATTTCTGAGCTTATCAATAATAATTATTTGTTTTGAGATTACTATAAATTGGATGGTCGTTAAAAACATGAGTGAGCAAACTCCTGTAAACTCGAGTTTATTTAAAGGAATTAATATCAATCTCGTAACGAGCTCGGGATGATAGGCCGTGGTTGATCTGGAAAACGAAAAAAAAACAAAGTTTTTGTAATTTTTTGTTTATTGACCCTGGTCCCTGACTGGCTCGCTGCTAACTCAACTTGACTTCCGGTTCCCATTTTCTTTGTTAATGCTTGGATCCCATATTCTGTTAAATTTAGTCCTTCCTCTTTTCTATTTCTGTTCTGCGTTGTTGATTTCTAGGGACTTTCGGTTTAACTGCGGAAAAGTACGGAGCAGTTGCTGATAGCACTGTTGTTTCCTTGTGAAACGGTACGTTTGAACAATGAAGCGCATGCAATTAATAGACTGTTGACAAACGATTTTCAGTCTAATTACTTATTTATATCCGCTTTATTACCTGTAAGTTAAAGTACCTACATTCATTCCTCTTCCCCCGACAACGGGCTCCGCTCTAATTGATCGATGACTGTGAGGCCCCTCTTTTAAACACCAAAACTCAACAGACACTAGGGGTCTTCACAGTGTTCGTGTTATCGAGTTATACCTAGTTAAGTGAGTTATATCAAGCTAAGTTAACACACCGATAACCCGATAACCAGCTAACCAGCGTGCTATCCTAAACCCACTTCCAAGTTGGTTGACGTGTTATTTACCTTGCTATAGCTCAGGTTTGACCGCCGCCATATTTGTTTTTGTCAATTAATTTGTAACACGCGTTTAAAATTTTGTAGTATTTAAATTTATTTGTATAATCTATTATCACAAGCAATTACCGTAAATACTTAAAATTATAATAACCAAAATGAACAAAAAATATAAACAAATGTGGCACTAGAATAGAGTTCTGCCACTTTCTTTAAACCCGTGCCACGAACGTCTGACTAATACCACGTTGTTTACTCTGTCAATATAGCATGATAACTCACTCCCGAGGTCCACTCACGATTATGTGCTAACTTGAATAGCACATCTAACTCGATAACACCAACACTGTGAAGACCCCTAATGTAACTACAACTAACCCTTGGTTAATTAATATTACACCATTCCCATTAACCTTTCCCAATAGATTAAATTGAGGTTTGTTTTGGATAAGTTACACTAATTATTATTTTACGTTAATCCTAGCCATGCTGGCGGCCAGTGAAAAAATTAAATTAAATGCAAACTTTTGTGGGGGGCAAATAATTGAGATGATACAAGAGATATAAAGACGCATGAATGCGGTGCTCCTGTACCTTTTTTCAGCTACATTTCCTAATACCAAAAACAGGACCACTTTTCATGTATATTCTCTAGAATACCCGAATGTCATGTTATTCGTCACAATAACAGTCTGGCGTATAATATGAAGGCGACCTGACAGCAATGCTCTAGGTCCAGGTTTATCCATGCCTAATCTCACGGATTATATCAGCCTGGAATTGTTCGTCAAAACAGTTGTGAGTGGGGCCGACCACTTAGAACCTGTAGGTATCGCTTGCCTCCTAATTTAATATGCCTTCCTTTGTACCGTTTACGGGGGCTTTTTATAAAGTTTGATTTTTTTTTAATGTAGGTACAGCTAGGGTTCAATGTAACCTTTCGGTTTGTCCATTAGCGTGTGGGTGGTAGATGAATTAAGTTAGAATAAGAGCTATACAATAATTTGAATTTGAGGAATTAAAAAATAAAAATGAACCCGGAGAACTAAAAATTAAAATTAAGAAATGGCTTTTGGACTAAAACTTATATTGCTTTACTTTCAACGTTCAATATAGACTACTGTAATTAACTTTATAAAAATTTTAAATTACAACGTAGTCGATATGGTAGTAAATAAATATATTAAAAATTAAATAAATATCATTTTTTCCTTTATGAACTAGGCAACATGTTGCATCATATACAGCGTTTACTGCGCGAACCCCCGACAAGTTTTTTTCTATCTAACAGGTCATGTATTACTGGAAATATTTATTTTGTTAATAAATATTTTGCTTCGGCGTAGGGGTTTACTGGCCGAAGAAGAATGTAAAGATTCATTTATGTAGGCGAAAATTCTAGGTGAGTGTAAAAAAGGCGTCAATGCCGTTATTATGGAGGTTCAGTTGGAAATTAAGTCATTGTTTATTATATAAATAATTGTATTTTATATGCTACTTACAAAAATAAAAGTAATGAACTTACCAAGTGTATTGCAACATGACTTTGGCATTTTTTTTATCAGATAAACTATTAAATATTGATAATAGTAAATTTTTTTGTTGATATACGAATTAAAGCTACGTATATGAGATGACAATTATAGATTTATTACGACTCTAGTACCTGAAGAACATGTAAAATATATATTATGCTATGTAGGCTAGGCTCTCCGATTTATTTCTTGTTATGCACTATTTTTGACTATCTATAAAAGATGGCAAAAGTTATTACATTAAGTTACTTACCAAGTGTATTACAACATGACTTTGGTATTTTTTTATCAGATAAACTATTAGATATTGATAATAGTAAATTTTTTAGCTGATATACGAATTAAAGCTACGTATATGGAATGACAATTATAGATTTATTACGACTCTAGTACCTGAAGAACATGTAAAATATATATTTTGCTTTATATGCTAGGCTCTCCGATTTATTTCTTGTTATGCACTATTTTGGACTATCTATAAAAAATGGCTGTTTTTCGTAGGATTTAGAATGGTGTAATTTAATTAAACACTACCACACTATTACCTATGACTATTTAGCGACTTCGGTGGCAAGGTGTTGGCGTGCTTGTACTTGTGCGAGTCTGACTAAAGCGATTGAAGAGATACATTCATTAAATTGTTTGTACGTGATTAACATTCTTTAAAATTAATTAAAAAATAATAGACCTAATAATTTGTGAGAACCTGTAGAAAAATAGAAAGAAAGAAAATTATCTTTATTTAACATAAGGGCGAATTTTAGGCCTTTCGGCCCACTCTCTCAATTAACCCATAATGTTAAATTAAATATTACCCAATGTTTTACCATAGAAAAAAATATACTAATTTAACTGAATAAAAAAAAGGGTAAATATACAAAAATGTTACAAAAACTAAAACTAAAAAGACCATTTATACACCATGCATAACCATAAAATAGTCGTGACAAGCCCCTTTAAACTTCTTTAACTTAAATAGACAAAATCTAAATTTCATTTTCCGGCCACAAAGCACAATACAATACCGCCGGCAGCCATACCCAGTTGAATCCAGCGGACCAGAGCTGGTTCAAAGCTGCAGATAACTTGGTCGTGTGCACAGTGCCGGTAGGAAAACATAGTACGACTTGTCCTGGTCCGAACTAATCGTGTGACTTCACTGTGTTTCCCAAGTGGTTCGGAATCCACTATAATCAGGAGGTCCACTGTCCTATGGGCCCACACCGTGGCCTGGGACTGTGTCCAACCATTCTACTACTACCGTACAATACAATGAGGTCACCATCAAAACATAACCTTGTAGAGATGTAATAATAAAAACAATAGTAATATGTAAAATACAAAATTTGACTGGCACAGGATTCGAACCCAGCTCATCTGATATGATAATCGGATACGTTACCACTAAACTAGTAGTTAAAACCAGGATGAAACAGTTGCGGGAGCCACTGGATATGTTATGGGAAGTTATGGGCATTGGTCGGTAGGGGGCCTCGACACTCCGTGCTGTGACATTACAATCATTAGGCCCATATAAAACAAGCGAAAAGACACCTTCCGGGAGCCGGCCCTGTGTTCTCGTATTGGTTCTCCCCATTTAAATTTAAATGGCCAGAGCTCCTGGTCTTCCCAAGTGCTTTATAGGCGACATTTTGTTGTGCACTATAATATAAATATGAGATGCATCTTCAATGCGCATTCCGCCCTTTTTGTCGTAATCGCTTCATGTTTTACGATTATTTCTTTTTGTTGGGACTGCCTTTGCTTCTATGAGGCTACCTAAGGTAGGTGGGCAGAAATGTTGGGTTACGGTTTGGATTTTATTGTATTGTGTAAGGCTTTTGGACTTGGGTCGTTATTCTGAAGTAATATGATTAATATTGTATAGTATGTGTTGATTTGTTCTCTTTAAAAATCCTGGATCTATAAGCAAATTAAATATGGGACCACATAATTGTGGCGAAGGTGACACCGTCCAATACTTTTTAGTTATCAACGAATGCGTTCAAAAAATTTCCACTTTCACTGCATTGTGCATAGATAAATTAAAAACTCACCAAAATATAGTCGAAGATTAATTTATACATTTGAATTTCCCGCGCATTTTGCACTCATTTGTTTAAAGCAAAATGAATCAACCCTAGTAGGTAATATGTTACTCCCAAATCGCCATAATGGGGCCGCAGATAAGACCAAACCCACCAAATTCTATTTATTCGATTTGAAACGCAGTCAAAAGCATTTGAAAGGTCAATGAAAACACTAGCCCAATTCTTAACGAAATGCGATAGAAGCTGGGAATTGTTTATGACAGCCATGTTCCTCACTCCTCATACAATACTTATTACTTACTTGAAATCTCTGGATATGGTTCGAAAAGTTATATTATGTAGCGCGTGTTTTTCGCGCTAAAATTTAAAATCTTATGGCTTTAATATGAAATCCAAATTCGTAAATATGAAACGAAAATAAAAAATTATACATAGTATATTATACTCAATTTAATATAGAACAGATTTAGAAAACTTACTATTCCATGTAGAACAAAAAATATATTTTCATCAACATTTTTACTCAACTTAAAGAACAAAACTTATTTTTATATTAACTCTTCTAACATATACACTTTTACATACGTAACACATAGCCTACCTGCACACCATTGTAACAAATCTGAGTTAAGGCTGAGTGTTCAAAATGTTTTGTAAACAAGATATTTAGCTGATTTTTTGACTAAAATAATTTATTGCTCATTCCACAGATACAAAGATAACAAAATGAACAGATAAAAAACTCATAAAAAATCCAAGTTATCGCAGGAAGTTTATATTTTCGGAACTGAAATATTATTACCTTAAAAAAAGTTGGATAAAGAGCCTTAAACCCATTTTGTAGCACAGTTGTAAATCTGTAAGGGAAATAGACAGCTTTCACAGAAAGCTCGTATTTTTTAAGATTTTTTCATCTGTTCCCTTTTCTATCTTTGTGGCTGTGGCACGAGCAATTAATTAATTTCGTCCAAAAAGTACGATAATTTCTTGTTTACAAAACATTTTGAACACTCAGGCTTAATCTGAAATACTGTACTGGCCCTAGCACGTGGAAACACAATTGGGTTGGTTATAATTCAAATTGCAAAGTATTGAATGTAATATAACTTAATTTAATTTAGCGTATTTAAAGTTAATTTTAATTTTGTCATTTTATGTATACTTGTCTTGTTGGAAAAAAAATGGAATAAATATAAATTTTATTTTATTTGATTTGAATATACTTATTAGGCGTTCAAAACTTCAAAAGCTTTCAAAAAGTCAATGGAAACACCAGGAAAACGCTAGGAATATACAGAAATTATGACAGTTATGTTCACCACTGCTTATAGGCTACGAAGAGGCAGTGGAAGCACCAGGAAAAAGTGCCCCTTTCTCTGCATCATGCGATAAAACAGACGCTGAGAATCCTACACGGCTAGTTCCGCTACTGCAAGTATTCCTCAGACATGGCCGAGCTATCCTGGCTGATTACAGTGTCATGAAAGAAAACCTAATAGTCTTAAAGTCGACTCGACCTTGAGCCGTAATTAACGTTTCGGTGGTTTTTAATGAATATCAGGCTCCGAGTAATTAGGCCAACTCTGATATAAAAAAAAATGTAATAAAGAATATATTCAAAGGGCTCCCCTAGCTTTTATTACCCTTTAACGAATAGTAAATTGAGTAAATTGTTGAAACGCATTGTGAATATATGCATTTAAGTAGGCTTGTGGGGTTCGTAGAGGATTGGATAACAGACTGGAAGGCGGTAAGATCGAATCCCGACGAGGGATATATATTTTTTTTATATTCATTCTGGCCGTAACCCTAAGGAATGCGTCGTTATGATATTCTACAATATAAATTTTTCTGCACACTTCTGCTTTTTTTCTTTTTTTTTAAAGAATAAAAAGATCAGCCTATTCGCATAAAAAACAAATCAATGAATGTATCCAAATAAACTCTTCAGCCGCCTCTGTAGGTAATACCTGTGTTGAGTTACGACAGGTCACCGATCACATGGTGTGTAGAGACTAGCACAAGTACGAACAAGCTACCACTATGACATCGAAGACCTTAGGTCACAACTCATGCTTACACCTGTTACACTGCGCCAATGGCAAGCTTGTCACAGCTTGTCAATTTTCGCTTGTAGCCGGTATAGTTTGACATCGAGGACGTATACTAGTTTGCCAATGACCCAAAATTCTTACGGAAACAATGTAAATAATGCCTGAAATCCATGGGGTCGTTGGCATTAGACAAGGGACCAATGGGCCACTATGTTCATAAAAACGTCCTTCAGGACATAGGGTCGCAACTGGGCATTGTTGATTGTCTGAGTCTCGGGCATACAAGCTTGGTTTTGACTGTATTTGGCTTATAGCGAGAACCACCCGCTTACGCTAGGTCACAACTCCGGAATCGTTGATTGACTGAGCAGTGGATAAACGTCCTAGAGGCCTGGTAATAGCATACTGAAGTTAAAAAGTGAACTGACCGATCATTCATTTTAAGAAGTAGCGAACTTTATAGTTCCACGAATTTTTTGTCTACATATTTTTTAGATCGGTTTCAGGAAAATGGATGTACCGAAATTATAGCTTTGGCCGTGAGACTGGAACTGGCCGCCATTTCGTTATTACAAATTATTTTTATTGTCTCGCACTATCGCGGTAAATGGGCCTAGATGAAATTCTACCATCATTGCCTCTGATTGGCCCGGCAGCTTTGACCACTTCGCCTAATAATATTATTGTATTAAGTCGAGTTGCCATCTTCTTTTTCTATTTGTTTACAATCCGCACAATACCACATTCCAAACACAGTAAAAAGCTCATGGGCGTAGCTAGGATCCGGGGGGGGGGGGGAGTGCAAAAGTTCAATTAAATCGATTAGTATTCACGGGTTTCTTTGAATTTTTTGGAATATAAACATTAAAATCTGATAACCGAAATAAGAGAATATAGAAAAAAGTGGACTTGGTGGGATTCGAACCCATGATCTACGGTACGCCTACCCGGGGCGTCGTCTTAACCGCTGAACCATAAGCGCAGACAAGTGGAGTTCCCTCTCAATCCTCTACGTACATGCTCTTATTGACAAGATTCGTATTGCTATAGCCAGGTTAACACTCAACACAACAATCTAACCGAACAGCCTGTGAGCTTACTTTATTGCCTAAAAGAAATGCTGTATTCTACATATTACAGTATTATGTATTATATATGACTGCAATATGCATTAAAATCTTATACATTATATCTAGTTTCAATTCCCCGCGCATTTTTGTATTGTGCAAATTCATCAAAGGAAACCTAATTCTATCTAACTGTTAACTCGTCAAAATCTTTAGGGGGGGGGGGGGGTCCGCATCTCTCGGGCTGCGCCCAAGACTTTGTTCATCATAACATGTTGGGAATCCCTTTACCCCGTGTTCATCCAATTAACCGTCTATTTATAAATATTTACAAATCCCTATAGAATAATACTCGGTACCTACATGCACTTATTAACTTCAGCACGGCTATTGGCTCTTTTCCCACCTATTACCAAGTAGTTTCGCATATTTGAAATATCGATTAAGAAAATATGAGATTTTGTCGCAACTTTAATTAACATTTCGACGGCGGCAAGCCAGAAGGGCATATGTTCCATTAGAAATCAAAGCCTTTACGTCCGCCTGGCACAAGTCCATCGATTTGCTGCCATTTCTTTATCTGGCCGACGATTCTCAGTGTCTATGCATTTCTTGATTATGAATTACTGCGATTGTGCAAAAACCAATTAAAATCAAGTCAGTTTGGTTGAGTGCTTGGCTGCGGACTTGCGGTGTACCCTTATGCAGTCAATGCCGCTTGGTGTGTTTTTATTTTGTTTTATCTTTTATTCATCTTTAATGGTGTGCATCAGATGTTTAATGTAGTGGGGGAATGGACAGATATTACTGTTTTTTATCGCTATAAGATCGGGGATAATAGGTCAAGATAGCTTCACTTACTGTATTATGTACAAGTCAATTCCATGACTATACACTAGGAGGTTCCGGTTTTTGGCGCGAAATTTGGCGTACAATTAATTATTCATCATTTTTATAAATTATTTTATTTATATATTATATACAGTAAGTTATCCAATATAACTCACCTGAATTTCCAGTAAATAAAAGAACTAAGCTCTATGATTGAAAGTTTCCAAGAAATGTCTTCTTCTTCTTCAGCCAACGCCCGTCCTTGGCTGGTAGGCCATTTGACGCCTTGCCGCATAGTAGGGCTGGGCCAATCCCTCCTGTGTCTCAGTTCGGTTTTCTACTTCAAGAAATGTAATTTCTCTGGCCATAAACAAGTGTAAACAAACATGTCCACTGGTGGCCTCTGCATAAAAGTGCTTTTGAATGTTGTCGGTAGGTGTCGCACAGAATAGTTGAATCGTTTTGCATTCGCGCCAGTTTTCAAATTTCAAAATTTATCATTTAGGAATCAAATCTTTTAATGGCACATTGTCACCCCAGTTTACGGTATATATTTATTTATATTTATTTTTTATTTATTTTATTTATATAGGCATATTTATGTATATTTATATCTAACAATATACTACTATAAATAAAAATATAATAATAAATTGATAGGTACCCCAAAAATTGTTCAATTTTCCCAATTCAAGTAACCCACAATTGTCGCTGCATCATCATTCATTCTACGGCGAATGACAAAACCCATACCTTCATCAGTTACCTCTATAATTATGGAGTGTTGATTTTTATGGTTGGGTTTTACGGTGCCGCGATACGTAGGGGGTAGTTTTCGCGACCACAGTCCAAAAAAATTTCATAGAATACTCGGGAGCTTCAGAGCCAATTTCAGGGCCAAATTACAGAGTCCCTCTGTGATTAGGCGAGCATGCCGGTGCTACGCTCTCCCCGGTAATCATGACCTTTTTGGGAAAGTCATGCCATGTAAACCAAGCACAGTTTCCGGCCATTTTTTTTCATCAATTTTATGTAGCTCCGATTGGTTTTACAGATCCGTCAAAGCGTCCAAAGGGTATTTTGATTGTTCGAAAAAGAAGTGTCAGTTTCGTTGGTCGGAAAAAATCACCTATGTATTTGATGCAACAAAATTTTGAACGCAAAGAACCGGTCCGAGTCTACGAGTGGCTCGTATCTGCACTTGGTTAAGTCATGCTTTCGCCTGTTTCATTGCATCAATTGTAAGATTGTCTCAGTTTGTCCATTATCGCTTGTAGCGGGTGTAGGCTGACTTCGAGGACGCATACCAGTTTGCCAATAGCCAAAAATTCATACGGAAACAACACAAATAATGTCCGAAATCCATGGGGTCGTTGGCATCCGACAAGGGACCTATGGGCTAGGGCCCATAAAAAGTATTTCAGGACAGTATTACCTACTACTTTAATTACTCGAACATGCTTTCCTATATTTATCAATTAGGATAAGTACCGAGATTGATGATATGAGTAATTCCTTAATATACAATTTTTGTAGGGTTAATTTTCAGTTGCTTCCTTTGCAAGTTTTTTTAACGGCTGGTCGCTGGAGACGTGGCGTGTGGCCCCAAAAATACAAAATAAAATATATTTTTGATGAGATGCGAATGGCCCATCTCTCCTATACAGAACTCCAGTCCCATCTATCCCAAATAGAACTGCAACCAAAAGTGGCGAGGATTTCCGGTCATTTTTTCACCGTTTTTATGTTGGTATGCATGGGTTTTGTTTCTTCTTATTGTCAACCGCTGGTGGCATGGAAGAGTGGGCGTTGGTTGACTTCAGTTCCTCGGCAACAAATTTCCTTTTTTTATTGCCTTTCAAGGCTCATGAGAGGCTGGTGATTGTTGTTTGGATACATTTTATGATTATCAACATACTATTTGCTGGGCACGTTCTGTCGACTTCGTTCTTCAGCAACTTTGATATCTTCTTTATTCAGAAAAAAAATGGGATCGGCTCTTTGACTAGGAATGTCCCAGCATGTTCTCCTGTCATGGCTGTGCACACTACCAAGTTTGCTGCAGTTTGGAACAGGCTCTGTTATGGTGAATTCAACTTGATATGGCCGTTAGCACCTTTGACAATGTGAAGGCAGTCATAAAAGAAACACCTTCAGAATCCCTGAACCCAATGTCTTCGGTTCCCAACCCATGATTCTACCCTCTGCACCATTTCATACCGCATTATTTAATTCAAGTGAATATTAGACTGTATTCATGGCATTATTCCAGGTAGGTGCATGTAGTTAAGGACCCAAAAAAACCTAAAAAAAATCTCCAGAACTCTACTCGAACCTCTGCCCTTCGGGTTCCCTCCCTGTCCAAATCTCTACCCTACCCACTGTGCTATTCCAATTCGAATTGTTTAACTCAAATAAACATTAGTCTGCATTTATGACCTTGTTCAAGGTGGGGACAGGTATAGGGAAGGACCCACAGGTATCAGTTTTTGGGCCCATCTCGCGTTACATGGGAACCGCAACGGGCGACTCAGCCATAACCAAATATTCCTTGTGCCTGTCAACGATTTCCCATTTAGGTATGCAAGCATGGATACGCAACTAGCAGGGTCGTTGCCAGGATTTTTTTTAGGTGGGGGGGGGCGTAAGCTTTCCAAAGGGATAAGTGGCCATGCAAAAGGGATCTCCACCATTTATGTCCAATGGGTTATAGTTTTTTTAACTGCAATACGGCGACAGCCATTTTCAGGAAGCTGCCCGGGTCGTCCTTGGAAGGGGGGGGGGATACTAAATACGATATTTTCAATGATAAGGTGGTAGCTTGCTTGTACTTGTGAGAGTCTCTACACCATACCATGCTATCGGAGACGCATCGTAACTCAACACGGGTACTAACCTACACAGGCGGCTGAAGAGGTAAATCGGAATGCAAATTGTTTGTTTTCGATTAACCTTTTATTAAAAATAAAAACAATCATAATAGTCGACTTCGATGGCCAGGTGGTAACGTGCTTGCACTTGTGCGAGTCTTTACACGCCATGCGATCGGAGACGTGTCGTAACTCAACACAGGTACTAACCTACAGAGGCGACTAAAGAGGTCAATCGGATACATCCATTAAATTGTTTGTTTGCGATTAATCTTTTCAAAAAAGAAAAAAAAAGAAAAATAATCGAAGAGGGAAGTACTATTGAATGTATATCAAACACATACATTTTTAATATTATAGCATCCCGTTTTAATCAAGTTTAGTACGATGTTGGCAACACTATTAATACTATGATGATCTTCCCATCTACTTCATGGTCAGCCAGGTAGCGCCACTGGATGCTGCAAGATGACACTGGAAAATCCTAGTCCAGTCCTAGTCAACCATACTTGTTTCCACCAAAACCTTTCCCCTACTTTATACACGAAACAAAAAAATCTACAGTAGGTACCTTTTTTGGGGTGCCGAGTGCATTAAGGTACGGTCCTTGTAGGGGTTTTCGTATTGGGAAGCCGGGCACGCCATATTAATTATAGGTACAGATGATACGTTTCCCATAGGTAATTGGTTCTGAGAATGTCCCATTACCGCGCAGCCTACCGTACCTACGTATTAGGCTGGGTCACGTGGAGTCGTACCTACACTCCGGCGTGGAATGTGGCAGAGTGGCACTGCAACCGCGCGCCCCGACTTCAATTCTCGCACCTCAATCTTGCTCTCAAAGCTCTGCCCATATAGGTTGTTTAGTTGGATTTTTTTAGGCAGAGTGTGTTGACTCCTTGGGGCGGCTACAAACATCCACCCGACTATCGAAATCAGAAGTATGCTCTGCCTATACAGGTTGCTTAGGGGGATTTTTGAGGCTAGTGTGTTTACTCCTTGGGGCGGCTGGAAACATCCACTTGACCATCGAAATCAGAACTATGCTCTGCCTATATAGGTTGCTTAGGGGGATTTTTTTGAGGCATAGTGTGTTGACTCCTTGGGGCGGCTGCAAACATCCACCTGACCATCGAAATCAGAAGTATGCTCTCCCTCTCTTACACTCATCTAGAAAGGACCGCTTGCTTTTACATGCCCTCCGAAGCATGGCCAGAAAATGTAAAAAGTGTGGGTCTCGTATTAACAAACTTTCGGGTGAAAGGCGAAGTCTGTACCACTACTCCACATGTTTTGATGAACTACCAACCTGACTATCGCAAACTGACTGATTCTCTAGGCAATAAAGCCCGCTCTTACACTCAACTATAGAAAGGCACAGGACCTCCTGCTTTGCGCCCTCTCCGAATCATAGCCACCATCTGCTTCAGCTGTTTATAAACTTCATTTAATCACTATTTAATTATTATAAATTGATTTATGTGTGACAAGTTGTTCTAGAAATAGTTGTAAAACAGGCCTAGGATGATGAATGGTGTTTTCTTTGTCACTCGAGCCTGAGCCTTGTCCTGTGGCACTTTCCCTCGTTCAGGTACTGGTCTAGGTGACGATACCTGGGTGACAAAGACGGAGGAGACTGTACTGCGGATGTATACCTAGTAGATACATCATCTTTAGGTGACAAGTGCCTCTGACACCTAAACCAGGTTCACAGCTTCCGGTAGAAAATTAATCTAAGCTCTTGTTTACCTGGATTAGAGTGTCAGGATGCGTTCGAGCTAAGGACGATTAAGTGTATGTTCTAGCCATCGGCATTATTCGATTTCACTGATCAATATAACTTATTATATTCTATGGCTTGTGGAAACCCAGTGATTCTTGCTGGATTGCTGGAACCTCTGACTTGCAGCAACTTATAAAGGTGAGCAATCTGATCGCTGCTGCTATCTTCGATGGCCTCAATGACCGTGTTCATAACAAAGGTTACCAAAAATCCTGTCAAAAATGTGAAACTGTTAAGCGATAGAAATTTACTGAATTATCAAATTGTAAAATTATGGCTTCAAAAACGAAAACACCCTTATGTCAGCTGATACGGCTTATGAAATAATCCCCTACTAATTGACTGGACCATATTGTTATAACTGAAGTATTGGCTCGTATCTGTACTTGGTTAAGTCAGGTTACACTGTGCCAATGGTAAGCTGGTCACAGCTTGACCATTATTGCTTGTAGCCGGTGTAGGTTGACATCGAGGACTTATACCAGTTTACTAATGTCCGAAATCCATGGGGTCGATGGCAAAAAAGTTTGCCTAGATTCATAAAAACGTCCTTCAGGACATACTTACTTACTTACTTCGCGTGTCCAGTAACACGCATTGATATAGTCCAATATTGAGCAGCTTGGACGGCCTTGTCATTAGCTTCAAATAAATCGTCAGCTGTGCAGGGGCTTGGCAGTTTAGGGCAGACCCTAGATATTCCTTCGATGTTAATCGAGATCGTTCTTAGGACATTACTATTGTTAAGTTCTTTGATAACTCTATAGAAGAATTTTCATGGGACTCATGAGGTCCAATTGAATAGTAAAATTGTTGTTTTTTTCCCTCTGAAATATATGCTTCCTGCCGACCTAAATACAAAATATAGTATAAACCGACCTATTTTTGGGGTAATCCAGGGGTGTCCAGTAACAACGGTTAGCTTCCTAAATTAAATACATAAAGGTATTAAGGTACAGATATTTGACGGTTGTTTGTTGTAGAGTTAAGCTGTATGTGTTTAGAGTTAGGTAGGTCGCCAATACTCAAACCAGAACAATAAAATAAATAATTATGATAATCGGTAACACTTCAATTTTGACAAAGTTACTACAAGTGGAATAATAACGGTACATTATGGTAGTATAACGCATGTTGTAAGGCTCTCCTCTTAATGCTATTTACTGATTCATGGAATATATCTATGTTACACTTCTGGTTAAGAATATTACACCTGGTTAGCATTCTGTTGAGACCAAGATTTTCTAAGTAATTGGTTCTGTGCAAATTTATATAAAACAGACTTTTGTGTCGGGTGTTTGAAAGGACATGGATATTCATGTTCACTGGGAGGGAAGAACATTCAAACTTATTTGATAGGATATTATAAACACTAATAACATGCTTCTCCTGTCAGTTAGTAAACTGATTTCAAACAAATTTATCAAAGTTCTTGTAGGTAGTTTGTTCTGTACAAATTCATATAAAACAGACTTTTGTGTCGGGTGTTTGGAAGGACATTGATATTAATGTTCACTAGGAGGGAAGAACATTCAAACTTATTTGATAGGATATTATAAACACCAATAACATGCTTCTCCTGTCAGTTAGTAAACTGATTTCAAACAAATTTATCAAAGTTCTTGTATGTAGTTGGTTCTGTACAAATTTATATAAAACAGACTTTTATGTCGGGTGTTTGAAAGGACATGGATATTAATGTTCACTAGGAGGGAAGAACATTCAAACTTATTTGATAGGATATTATAAACACCAATAACATGCTTCTCCTGTCAGTTAGTAAACTGATTTCAAACAAATTTATCAAAGTTCTTGTATGTAGTTGGTTCTGTACAAATTTATATAAAACAGACTTTTATGTCGGGTGTTTGAAAGGACATGGATATTAATGTTCACTAGGAGGGAAGAACATTCAAACTTCTTTGATTGGATATTATAAACACCAATAACATGCTTCTCCTGTCAGTTAGTAAACTGATTTCAAACAAATTTATCCAAGTTCTTGTAGGTAGTTGGTTCTGTACAAATTCATATAAAACAGACTTTTATCAACCAATATATTCAAGAACCCATGATTCGGCCATTTTCTAAACCATTGAAATGTTTGCATACAAATCAACATTAATCTATCAATGCGACAACGCTAGTAAATAAATGAATAACTGAATTTCAGTAGCGATAACAGTGAAAGTTAACCCGTTGTCTATTTCCAGCCAATAAAAATTAATTACGCGTTTTTCTATAAACCAATAGGTTATGGGTTGCATCCCTATACGGGCATATATAAGAGACTGGTCGACAGAATTGTACTATTATCGGTGACGTTTTAGCTATAGGGAGTCAAGACAGATAGCTCTCTGCCTGTATTATACTCGCGATTGATTCATGTCTTATACTGGGCTTACCTAGTTGTGTAACCACCCAGTTACTCGCTATTTTATCACTATTCGAAACTGTATAAGACGAGATTTTTTTCACATGATCACCTTCCCTTTCATTGGTTGTACGGATGTGGATGATTGGTTTGTGTTGTCTTGTTTTTAATAGGTTGTTCATTATCACATAGTAATGTACAAAGTGCTGCAACTTCCTCTTTTGCTTTATTAAGATCTTACTGAATACTACATTCTAGTGATTTGTTTTCATTGATGATGGGCACCTCGTGCATTGTGATAAGACGGAAGTTATCAGTGGTATTCAGAACAGATCGGAGTACCCCTACTACGTATTCTTTTAAAGTTAATTTTCACATATAGTATCCATCGTAGAGCTGGAAAAAATAACTGTTTAATTAGGAATAGGTCTTTACATTTGGATATGGGGTCGTTGGCGTTGGACAAGGGACCTATGGGTCAAGTAGGCCTGGGTCCATAAAAAGTCCTTCAGAACATCACTACTACTATTACTACATTTCGATATACTGTATCTGACAAGTGGCTTTACTTCACGCCAATTTTTCACAGATCTTGAGCCCCTTCCACCACATCAAATGTTTTTTTTTTAAACAAATGAAATGATTGTGGTCTATCTGTTACATAACATATATAACGGTTCTGAAAAAAAAGTTTTCTGTATGCCCTGATAATTTTGACAGCTTTACGATTGATATTCCATGAGATCTTTACACTTATAAGGTATTTCCCTTAATAATAGTCTCCTAATAACAGACAGACAGTGTAAGGTGTCCGATAACCTTTTAACAACTCTTCTATTAGCACTGTGTGACTCGTATCTGTACTTGGTTAAGTTATGCTTTCACCCGTTACACTGCGCCAATGGTAAGCTTGTCTTAGCTTGTCCATTATCGCTTGTAGACGGTGTAAGTTGACATCGAGGACGTATACCAGTTTGACAATGGCCCAAAGTTCTTAAACTGGCCATTCACGAGGGCTCCAAATGGACTCGATGCCAAGTCAAATGGCGCGTCCTGTTCCATTTCGCGTTAGCGCCATTTAGAGGGGTCATCACAACTACGCTGAACCAGTCGCTCCAAATCTTTCAAATTGTACAGTGTAAAAGCACCTCTTCCATATCTTCACACTGTACAATTTGAAAAATATGGAGCGACTGGATGACCCCTCTAAATGGTGCTAACGCCAAATGGAACAGGACGCGCCATTTGGCTTGGCGCGAGTCCGTTTGGAGCCCTTGTGAATGGCCAGCTTTACGGAAACAATGTAAATAATGTCCGAAATCCATGGGGGTCCATGGTACTACATTAATATTGTATATTTAGACTTCATAAAAATGTCCTTCAGGGCATTATTATTGTTATTTACTTTATTTAGCACTGGCTGTCGCGTTAAACAGTATTTTGTACACTTCCAAGGCTTTTTCCCCACCGAATTTAAGCAATCTTCTACATTTCAATGCATTTAGCCACAGCTCTGGAAGGAGTGAAATTACTGAAAATCTGTTTAACGCTATTCATAACTGACATGACATCTAGATTGATAACAGGAAACTTTTTCTCTTGTTTCTTAAATGTATTTATTTTACCTCTAATATCCTATCTTTCACATATGTCTTGGTTTACTTTAACTTTTGCCACATTTCTTTCTCTGTATTGCAACAGCACCTATTTTATGTATATTTGAGACAGTAATCGTCAAGGTCACAGTACTAACACTAGTTGCCATGGAGATAGACAATATACCGAAGGGCATTGGATCGGAAACTGCCAGAGGGGGGCCATTGCCAGTGGATTGGAACGTCCCGTTCGACAATGGGGGCATTAGTGTACTGAGTCTGACATTCAATACTGCAAAATACTGCATATAATACAACTCTATAAGACAAGTATGCAACTGTAAAGTCAGTGATAAACGTTTACACAACCATCATAAAATTGCAGTATATTCTCTTGGAGTAATTCCCACCAGTCTTAGTATCTGCAATGAAATGGAAATACGCCATTTTGGCGATATCGGTCACTCTTTCCTCTAACCTATTTTTAGGATACATTCACAAATAAAAATAATATAATTTTCGGTCTCCCACAAAGAAAACGAACGAAAATCAACAAAAGAAGGAAAAGAAATAAAACTTGAACTCACTAATTATCTCTCACATATCACTACCCAGAAATTAACTGCAGAACTGCGAAAAATTGCGTCATGGGAAAGTTATCAATAATTATTTTTAAATCGTTTTCTTCTAACTTTTAGACTACTCACCATATACCAACACTTCACTAAAATTTAATATTGGCAAAGAGGCTAGTGCACTCCTTTGTCAACGCAGAGTCCCAAATTCGGATCCCACTAAATGTAATATATTCCTTCCTCGAATCAACCCATAAGACTCAAATAACGGAGCTAATAATTTTTATTATAACTTTGTAACATTGAAATCATATAAAACCCAACCTTTTTTACGGCTTAATTACAGGTAGGGGTACGTTGCAGATTATTTTTCATGGGTAACATCATAAAAAAAGACATTTCCTAGCTAGTCCGCTCACGTACCGAAGAAATAACTATGGGCAGTATGTTTTTACACACATAGAGTCTGTTATTACGGACCTATCGGCTGCGTACGATTACGTCCACCACAGGCCTTCATCACAGGCCCATTGAGCCTGGATACAAGTACAAATACCGAGAATTCTGATCCCTCAAGATATATCTGTGAATACCTCTGTAATACATTGTTTTCAGAGGGTCCGCGGATCACCATCATTATCCGAGTCTAATTAGTTCTGGTTTTGGGGGGAAATTTGTTACATTTTAAAAAGGAAAAAATTATCTAAGGTTTACAAATGTATTTATTAATCGTATATTATTATCTTAAATTAATTAATATTGGTGTAATATTTGGCCCAATAAATAATAAGTAATGGTCACAGCAAGTATGGGACCGCGCTATGTTTGATTTCCTATACGCCAGTTGTCCATTGATAATATTGGTAATGTTACTGTTTAGCAGTAAGGTTGTCGTTGCTGTTGTTGAAATTTATTTATATTGCCACGTATTATATTGTACGTGATATAAGTGAAGAACTATGTGAGTGGATAATGCCTTTAGATTTCATTCTAAATTATGAAAATATTCAAATGCGTAATCAGGGGGATTAGGAAAGAAAAAATTCAAATTGCATGATTTCTTGCAGTAGTATACGTACAATATCAAATTTTATTTTGTTTCTAGGTAAGTGAGATTTGCTTCACTAAGTGCTTCCAGACGTTACAGTACGTGACTACGCTGAAATACTACGTGTAAGTATTCAAACTGAATTCCAGAATGAATTGACTTGTTATACCAAAGCAGTCCTACTTATGGTTTCAGACGGAAAAATGGAAATGTACAAGTACTATTTTCCATAAATTGTTTGAAGGTTTTTAATTTCTTTGCACTTTGCGAAATTATTGGATCCGTGCTGTTAACGACTGCCCCACATTATTTCACCTGAAGACCCCAGACCCCCCTCCCACTGGAATTGACCATGTTATCAATTACCCTGCATTCTATTCACTGGGGACCCCCAGACCCCACTCCTACGAATGTTTCCCCCGCTGATGAAAATCCAGTCTGTTAACGACTACCCCACCATGGAAACCTTGAAAACGCACTCCTACACTGGCCTCCGCTGTTGAAAAGCCAGGGTCACACCATGTTATTCTACACTATTTTCCCGGGAGACTCCCAGACCCCACTCTTACGAGGGTTTCCCCCGCTGGTGAAAATCCAGTATCCAAGCCTTTCAACGACTACCTTACTGTATGGGAACATCCAGGACGCACTCCTACACTTGCCTCCGCTGCTGAAAATCCAGGGTCTCACCATGGTATGCTACACTATTTTCCCTTATAACCAGAAAGGCCAATCCATTGAAATGGCACGTTTTGACTCGAATGTGGCGGGTTCAGGGCAGGCGTGGTCACGATATAATGCCCAGCACTTTCTCCCTCGTTTTCCTATTTTGCACATAGTCATTTCTCAAGCAATAACACGCTAGTAAATGTCATCAGTCATGTAGGTGGTTTATAAACTCACATAAATTTTGTATGGTGCTCCAGCCTGCAGTGATTGAATTGAGATTTTACAATACAATGTACCTCTACAACCAGACAATGCTGTTAACCAATTAACAAGAAAAGGTATGACGTCATCTCTCAATGACGCATTCCATTTTTCATATATTTTTTCGTTTCGAGAATTACAATATTATATTAAATGAATTATAGGCACACCTTGCAAATATTGGGCTAGGCCTGTGTCTTGGTCTTGGGTCCCCCCAACCATAACGGGCACCTAACCTTCACCTCTGAGGGCAAAATGAGGATGCTGGACATGTTGATGATACAAAAATCCCAAACAGAGCAGTGGCCAAGAGAGAGGATTCTTAAGCCAGGCCCTTGCCCGTGAATTTTTCGGGGGGGGGGGGTCTAAAATTCTATGGTATGTAGTAAAAGGTCACACGTCTGGAAAGTTCAATTTTATCTAGGGTAAAGACGAGAAAATTCTGGAGGGGGGGGGGATACAAATATTGAAATGAAGATACTGTAGTAAAATTAACTCCAGCTGTTCTCTGTAAACATTGCGAGTCATGGGTACCTGAGTAAATACGACATACGACTATAATCAGCAATATAAAGCATTAAGAGATAGCAGAAACCACGGAGTTAATGTAAATGGCCGGGACATAACGGCATTATCGTTCGCAACATTATTATTTGAGTAAATGACTATACCACTCGGTACCTGTTATCTATCTGTAATTGATTATTTATATTCAATTTGTATCAATTTAAGTGACCAGTTTTCACATGCGAGTACTGAAGGGAAAGGTATTCCATGTTTTTTTTATTTACTGCATTCATTAGGCGGGGTTTCCACAACCGTCAATGGTCAATGGTAAATATGGTTTTGACGTGGTAGCAGACATTCTTAGTATGTCTTTAATGTCTGCTAAAACGTCAATATCACATATACTATTGACCGTTGACGTATGTGGAAACCCCGCCTTACTACAAGACGGTGAGGCATCCGCCCTACCTCGCTAGCTCTCGGCTTGTCTCGGTGGGAATATGAGAGTCCGCACTTCGAACCTCACATTGTACCAAAATAAAATAAAAAATTTCTCCCTATCGGGACTAGATCCAAGTTCGCCCTCGAGTGCAGGGCTGTTATCTCTAAACGCGTCCTTGTAGAGCTTTGCCATTTCGGATTCCGGAGACTAGCACACAGAAGATTCAAATCAATCAATATAATCTTTCATTGCTACTTATTTATGTACTATAATATAGGAGCGATGAGGCATTTGCTGCAGCCAAAAACTTCAGTGCTCACTTGCCACGTCTTTTCAAAGCTGGTCATACGAGACGTGGCAGGTTTGCCCAGACTTACTTTACTTTAACGGCGCCTTATCCCTCCCACGGGGTCGGCGGCACGGATCTTCATCTTTCAGGAGTTTCGGTCTTGGGCATCATCCGGCGAGAGACCGAGGGTCCTGATGTCCTCCCTCACTTTCGTTTCAAGGGACATCCTCGATCGTCCTATAGGTCTTGTGCCCTGCACCGTATAGTCCCTCAGACGTTGTATTAGGTGTCCATCTCCTCTTCTTATCGTATGGCCCCGCCACGCCAGTCTTCGTTCCCTGACTTTACCCGGGAGAAACTCATAGAAATATTTTTGGCGGCAAGCTAATGTTCCGTCTCTTCTACATCGAACTCTAATAGAAACCGCAGTTGGTCGTCGATTGGGCTCACCCCTCACGAGTAGTAGTCAGAATGGCGTAGAGGTAACGACTCGGACTATCATCCAGAAGGTGACTGGTTCGAGTCCCACCCGAATGCCAAAATTTTCTAGTGGTACAATTATTTATCTTCTGACTACCATGCTTCGGAGGGCATGTAAAGCCGGCGGTCCCGGCAGTCTTCCCTGACTGTCGATAGGTTAAACAGGAGGCTGTTGATGCAACCTGAAAACTCCTGTACCACGGGTAGTACCACCCCGACACGAATTTACTTTACTTTACCCCTCACGAGTCATGGAAACAAAAATAAATAAAAATACAAGCTTTTGGACCCCTCCTCCTCCGGCACTGCAACTACCCGTCATGTGCCTATTGCGGATGGGGGTCAAACAAATTAACAACATAACGAGCCTTCTCTTCAGAGACGAAGAAAAAACGTGGCAGCATGATAGAGTAACAGTGCTATAAAGAAAAGAAAAACCGATTCGGGTCAATAGCGAGCACATAGGTACTCTATGGCGGAATAAGTCCTGTAATCCTAGATCACGCTCCAACAATATAGTACCTCCAACATTTTTCTTTCCGACATTCCGGTCGGAAAGAGAGAGAGAGAGAGAAAAAAAAGTCTGGAGTGTGCAACCCAGCTAGAACAAGTAAATCATAGCAGTGTCAAACGGCTGTGCGGAGCAATTAGATTGCGATGGCCTGTAATATGCGAGTGTCTGGTACCAGAGTACCCGTTCATTTAGCCCCATAATTATTGAGAGCGCCAAAGTCTCGGGGTCCACTTTGGGCAAAGACATTTTCGCGCTTTTAAGACACTTGGATGCGTCATATTAGTCGTGTGTTTCAACTTGCAATGGACGGGTTTTGATGTTTGAACAGGGGTTTGGCTTGAGACTGTAGGTATGCGAAAAAGTTTGAACTCACGGAGTGTTCAATCCTTGGGCCCACTTTGAGCAAAGACATTTTCGCCCGTTTAAGAGGCTTGGATGCGCCATAATGGACATGTGTTGTAACTTGCAGGGGGTTGTTTGCGTTAGTTTAAGATGCTGTGTAGATTTGATGAGCATGTACAGATGCAAGAAAAAGCAGAAGAGGAAAGTTAGGTACAGTCGGCGCCGAGTGCAGTCACGAACTTATAATTAAAGAATATCAGGAACAAGGAGTGGCATCGGCGACAGGAAGAAAAAAAGTGGTAGAAGGAGCAGAAGAGGAATGCTAGGTCAATGAATGGTGGTTCAATTAAGTACTTTACCTTGTCAAGAAATACTAGAAATCAAGAACTGTAACAGGAAGACCTACTGCAGGAGGGGCAGAGCAGATATGCTCAGTAAACTCAAGTGGAAGGAGCAGAAGAGGGAAGCTAGCTATGTACAGTCAGCGCAGACTGTGGGTGCAATGCGCAATGGTGCAAAGTCACAGAATGGCGGCTCACTTACTTTGCCTATTGAGGAATACCAGAAATAATGAGTAGCAACAGGAATAAGTCCTGCAGAAGGTGCTGCATAGAAAGGCTCTGTTGGTATAGAATTTATAGTGATGGAAGCAGCAGCAGTGGCCCTGCAGAAGGTGCCGCGTAGATATGCTCTGTTAGTTTAGAATTTATACAAATGGAAGCAGCAGAAGTAGAAAGCTAGGTACAGTCGGCGCAGACTGTGGGTGCAAAGTCACAGAATGGCGGCTCACGTACTTTGCCTATTGAGGAATACCAGAAATAATGAATAGCGACAGGAATAAGTCCTTGCGGGAGCTTCATTACCTCGGCCTCGTATAACTCAGGTCGGTATCTCCCGGGATCTTGAAGTGTGGCTAACAGCCTGCCATCGGGCCCCGACCGCGGCCACAATTGTCTTACCTATGGCACCGGGTCGACTGCTTATTTTTCTTAATATAAATGCCTATGAGGTAGGATATGGTGCTTTGGGTCAACTGCAACTGCTTACGGTAAAGCTTCTGACTCCGTGAAATGTGAAAACACTGCCCATATGTAAATACTGGGCAAACTTACCTTCTATAAGACGCTTCACAATGTGTGTGTTATCTACAGTGATATATGGGTCAATTCAGCGTAGTTTTACTATCGTATTCAGGAAGTAGTCATGCTGCTGATTAAGAAATCTGAGGAATTCACGGTAGTCCTGTAAGCAATCTGTGAATTCCTCACAGACCCAAGCGTCTTAACTACCTAGCCCTATATGCGCAAATGATCTTATTTGTTCAGCATTAAAAGCTTATGGATTAATGGCTACCGATTTGGGTTCCCGGTCAAATTGAGTCTCTCGATCGGATTGGATTCTTCTATCGAATTAATCCTTCCAATTCTGTATTCAATTCCAAAATCAGATTGGTTGAAATTGGGCGTAGTTAAAAACGTTGTTGTTTCTAACGCCTGCTTTCAGCATTTCTGCTTTAAGCAACCATGTCAGCCGGGGGGGGGGGGGGGGGAGTGAGTCTGTTTGTTAACTTGAGGCGTACTCTTTCACCCCGGGGAGAAGGGGAGTTGACTGACAGGGTGGACCTCCTGATTCCGAACCACTTGGGGCACATCGTAAAGTCACACAATTAAATCGGAGGTGCCCAGGACTGGTATAGTCTCAGCGCGTTATCATGTCCCACCATGTTCCCCTGCTAACGCTGTGCACACTTCCAAGTTTGCCGCAGTTTGAAACTTGCTCTGCTCTAATGGATTCAACATGGTAAGGCCGTTGGCTAAAAACGTGACAGGTGCCACCAGACATTAAAAGAACATCCTAGGCAGGAGCGAGAGTTCAGTGTCTCCGATATAGAACTCTAGTTTAAGAGGTGAGGCGAATGGGGAAGAAGATGGAAAGGATTGTAACCTACTGACAGCTTCTGCTTGGTAGTACAGAAGAGAAGAAGTAGATATTCCTACAGATATTCCATGAACTACCCGCAAGTTCGAAGTTTGCTCGGTACACACAGGCGATTCAGCCGGTCGCGATTTGCCGACGTCTTTTCCAATGTATAGCAGATTTCTTGTCGTTTTCTCGACGACTTCGCCTGCTGACTTGAAGCCGACCGCACAAAACTGCACCCTAGACACGCCCCAAACACGCGCCAACGTCGCAAAACCTTCGGAAGAAATTAACTTAGCACCGACCAGCCCGTTTGTTCGCATGATAAATTTCTCAGCGTTTCACGCCGGCTTGGAACCTTCGTGTGTACTTAGTCTTTACATCTTGGGTCTCATTGACTTCTTCTACATCAGTTGAATTCTTAACAAAAACAATAGAATCCGTGTCAATGTATACTATAATAGAAAACTAGTACAACGAATTAAATGAGAGATGCACAATGCAGTGACAAGCATCAATTACAGGTCATCTTTAAAAGGAATCAATCATCAGATATTAATTGAAAAAACCAGGTTTGATCAGGTACGTGTGAGAGAGGCTGCTTTACTTTCCCCCATGCCGCTCATTGTAGGTAGCCTGTACCTGTTTGGATATTCCAGAGGTGTCCGGTTAATTGTTGTTTCCCACCAGCTTGTACATTGTTCTGGAAGACTTACGAGGAATTTATTAAGTCATTAATGAATGGTGAAGAAAGGTGTAAGAAGTGATAATTAGGACGGTGATAAGAGCTGTTGAAAAGGGCGGCATTATGGTTGGATTGGGAAATTTTATAAAGTTACTGAAGACTAAAAAAGAACCGGTGCGAGGGAACCTATACATGCTTTCCTATTTATAAATTAGTATATGTACTGAGATAGATAATATTACTTGTTCCATGGTAAATTATATATATATATATACTATATCATAAATAAGATATTCATGAATAAGCTTAAAAGACACCTAGATACCTAAATTAAATCAGGCACTCCCTAACCTATTACACATTTAGGTACATACATAATAGATCTAACTACTAACATAATCTAACCTAACTAACATTATAGAATAACAAACTAATGACGCTCCTTGTAATAGTGCCACAGGCAAATGCGCGTGGCTATAGATGAAAAGAAAGGTTTTTTTTTGCAAATGATTGGGAAATATATTATACCAATGTACAACTATTATGATAATAATTGTCTGAGGGTTAAATTTCGGTTGCCTCGACTTTCCCTATCCCGAAGCGCTGAACTGGTCGATGAGATGATGGCACAGTCTAGAACGGTCAGACCAATGTATCGTAATACCACACAGTAATAATGGCAGGGTGTGCAATGTATTGGCGCGTGAATTATTAATAATTTCTCAAAAAAATAATTTTTTTATTCAAAACCAAAACTTTGCTTGTGAAAGCAACCTGTTCGGATTTGTTTCTCAATCTAACACCTAAAATGTACATGAAGTTAGATAGCATCAGTAGAAAGTTTCTGTAGGAAACTTATTTTTAAGTAATTTTTCATGAAAATTGAGTTTTTCTCATGGTTTCGCCCGTAGAACCAACCTATCAAGGGGCCAGTCAGCCAGTGACTTACTGAGTTTTGTTTACATCAAGAAAAAAATTCAATGTATCGATACCCTAATTAGCAAACCGTGTAACTCCAAAACAAACCTTGTCTGACCTCAGTAGCCCTATTCAATTTGCTACACGAAGCTGTGAGACATCTGAATAAACCTAAGTTCACAAAATTTATAAGAAATCAGTTGCTGTACCACTGTTATTACACGATGGAAGAAGTAAATGGAGGTCTAAAATCTATTTTGATTGCTTAGGTGGGTATTTGGAGTTTTGCATTTTGTTCTTGTATTGTATTATGACGTTTTCCGCCGATAATATTGTATCTATTTATTTATATAATCAATTGTATTGTGCGGAATATACATTATTTATTATTTATTTATTATTATACTTTACAAACCGAAAATGAGTTGTTGGTATCCTCGTGTTCGGGAAAAAACCATCTACCGACAGGTAAAACGCTTAATCCCGAAAAAAATTAAAGCCTCTATCGTTGAAATAGAAAAAAAAAAAAAAAAATCCGAGATGTTTGATTTGGCACGGAAATGGCATTAACTCCAGCAGTAAATAAAGTGTTATCACATTATTTTTAAAACACCTTGACATACCCATACATGTACATAACCTACATATAGCTGTTAAAAACATTAGCATGAATTGAAAATTGCTAGAATTATTTTTTTTTCTTGCGTAAGTTTGTAAGTTTTTTTCTCTCTTGAAAATCCGTCATTTTGGAGTTAAGTGGTTTGCTAATTAGGGTATCAGTATGTAAATTAAAAAAAAAAAATCTTAGGAGCCTTTTTGGTATTTTGGGTCTCAGAATTGAAAACTATGCAATATGAATTTTAATTATGCTGCTACCATCGTATTGAGGATGATTTCTAAAGCCATTCGTACACTGGAAACAATAAACAATCCCTCCATAGAGAGGCCGGATTAAACAGTAATAAATATCGAAATTTTACAACGATTATTATCGATATTTCACTCGATGTTGATCGAAGTTTCGAAATGCCGTTCCCATTTTCATGGAATACGATCTTGTCGTGTTTTAAATCATTCCGAGCATTTTATGTGCGAACCATCTTGAGAAAGCTTTTAGCCCTTGGTGACTGTTTAGATTAGAAGGCCTCATTAGGCCAGTAATAAAATGTATCTATGTCCCGTAGCATTAAAATCAAAATGTTAGTCAATAATACGAGGCAGTTGGTTGTCTTTTATGAAGGTTCAAGTAGGTACGTTCATGCTTCGTCCGGATTTTTTTCATTTAGTACCGTTTCTATTGTTTATTTATTACTGAGCAGCAAATCGGAGTATCCCCAATTTTTGTACAAAGTCAAATTTCATAGGAAATATCAATCTTAGAGCAGAAATGCTCCTCTACATTTCGATAATGTGGCCTTCACTAACACCAATTGGCAACTCTTCTTGAACTCGTTCCTCAGAACTACTACAAAAATAGTTTTTTCTACAATCCAATTCAATAATTGGTAGGTACCAATATGTTTTAGATAAAGGTACAAATCATTTAGATAAAGGTACAAATCATATATGTATAAAAAATCAGAAAAATGTCTTCTGTTTGTCCTGATTGATACAAGCATGGCCGCGTCCATAAAAAGCAGTTAAAAATAGGGCTGGAACCGCTGGGTTCAACGCCGAGCCAGAGGGGGGGGGGGTCCGGACCCCTCCCGGAATATTTGCAGCGTACACTAGATTAAATGGAGCTTTAAATATTTGGAGGTCCGGTGACGTCAGATGATTCCCCTTCCGGAAAAAATTTCTGGCTACGGCTGGGTTTATCCAGATCCGGCAAAAAAAAATTCAGGTTCCATTGAGTCTTGAACCTCGAACCTTTCGTTTCATAGTGCAGTTTTCGGCCAACTGGACTATTCCAGTGCCATGCCATTCTAATTAATATCGCTGTGAAAAACCTGTACACCAAATTGCCAATTCAATACATTTGTATATAGGCAGAGCTGCCCAATAAAAAAAAATTCATCTCGGCCAATTAAATACCTGTTTGCGAATTCATTTCTTGATATGCACAAACCGAACCGCTCCGAGTCGTGATATAGGAGGATTTCATATTTATAACATGCAAATACTATTATATCCCACTATATCTCAGCTCTTCTCTGCTCACCCTGTCCCTCCCGGCTGACGAAGGTTCTCCCAGCTGGGCTAGACCAATTCTAGCGCTGGAGTACCGGATGTAAGTGTTTAAAGAAGCGCGTGCTTCTGAAAGACACGGCCGAAAGTAGCTGGACAAGAGAAAGGAAACTTGGGAAAGTCATGGGTTCGATGCACTGGGAAAAGCGAATTTTTCCTTCATTTAGGTGAAGACAATTCCCTCCGTGAGCCTTCGGGCTGACGAGGGTTCTCCCAGCTGCATGGACTTGACCATCAATATTCATGCTGGATATAAGTTTTTAAAGAATTGAGTGCTCAGTTCTGTAAACGAATTTTATATCTCAGCTCTTCCCTGTTCTCCGGGTCCCTTCGGGCTGACGAAGGTTCTCCCTGCTAGTCTAGACCCATTCTTGTGAAGGAGAACCGCATGTAAATTTATAAGGAAGTGCGTGCTTCTGACATCAACGACAGAGAACAGCTTGTTCAGGAAAAGGAAAGTTCTATACACGGGGTTAGGCGAATTTTATATCTCAGCTCTTTTCCGCTCACCCTCTCCCTTCGGGCTGACGAAGACTGTCCCAGCTGGTCTCTACCCATCTGAAGTAGACGGAGAGGAAAATGAAAGTCTAGGGTTCAATTTATGGTGTAAGGCGAATTTTTTCTTCAGTTGGACTAAACCGATTCCAGTGTAGGCTACACCGCGACCTCCGGGCTAAGACCGGCTCCCCCGGCTAGGGTAGAATAATTCTTGGGTTTACACTAGGAACGAAATCTACTTTACATGCCCTCCGTAGCATGGTCAGAAAATGTAGCAAGTGTCCACAAATTAGGGCATTCGTATTTTTACATAAGTTACTATTTCGTTGTGGTGGAGTTCTTCAAAAACGTTTCGTGACCTGTATGAATGGATTATAGACTGAGAACTATTAATTGTAAACCTGAAAAGACGTTGAAAATGTACGACTCCGCACACATAGACACAGTGCACGGTTACTTGGCCCCCTACCGGGCCCAATCTGTACTAAAATCGCGCATTTGACACTCGCAATTTTTCATTCGTCTTCAAGATTGGCGAACATGTATAATACTGTTATGTACATTTAGAGGATGATATGCGCGGGAGTTCGATATGGGAGAGATGGGACATTCACTATCGGAAATTTGTTTATCAAATTTTTTTCAATTTCACGTGCCACCACGTCTTTTCAATGACATAGGAGACGTGACAGGTGGCACGTGAAATTTAAACAAATATTTTCGGCGGGAAGTGACAGTCCCATCTCTGTGCAAATTGTGCAGAATCTGCCACTTGGTGGTAGCCTGGGGGTAGCTTGGTGCTTCGCGCCTCTCGATAGTCGTAGACTGATAAAGCGTATCCTAAAACGCACTCAAAATATTACTTTTCTTAAAATAGACAAATTTTCATGTTGGCATGAGGAAATGTCAATTTTTGCTTTCTAGGAGGGGGACTATTGCGAAATTCAAATTAATTAATAAGCTGAATATTGCTTTCCACTTCAGACTCCCCAAAAGTAAGCCAAGTATGTAGTGTATCGAATCTACAATACTTATACATGATTACTGTCCTATGGAATTGTTGTTGTTTCTAACGCCTGCTTTCAGCATTTCTGCTTTAAGCAACCCTGTCAGCCTGGCGGGGGGAGTGAGTCTGTTTGTTAACTTGAGGCACCCTAAGGGCAGACTCTTTCACCTCGGGGAAAGGGGAGTTGACTAATAGGGTGGACGTCCTGATTATAGTGGATTCCGAACCACTTGGGGAACATGGTAAAGTCACACGATTAAATCGGAGGTGACCAGGACTCGACTTATACTGCCTGAGCGAGTTATCATGTCCCACCAGGGTCCCCTGCCAACGCTGTGCACACTACCAAGTTGCCGCAGTTTGAAACATGCTCTGCTCTAATGGAATCAACATGGAAAGGCCGTTGGCAAAATTGGAAAAATATGGAATTGTAATGCAGTGGTTTCCCATTGCCTTCTGCATCCCTATGCCGTTGACTCTTCATTGAGTTCCTCTGCCTTCGGGGCCTGTTTCCTAAAACCAGGACAAAAGAGAGCCCTGGTAGTGGTTGCATATTTAGTGGCGGCAACTATTTGCCCTGTCACATAGTCATCCTCGTGGCTTTTTCTTGACAAACCTGCACCACCAGACTTCTTCTTCTTCAGCCCGTCCTTGGCTGGTAGGCCATTTGACGCCGTGCCACGTAGTAGAGCTGGGCCAATCACTCCTGTGTCTCAGTTCGGTTTCCTACCTCAATGGCAGTGCAGCTGAATAGGTGATCGGCATTCCCCTCCCGTGGAAGAAGAGGGGGCATTCGGATGACTCAGCGATACCTATTCTGTGGAGGTGGCTCTGGAGGTAGTCATGTCCTGTGGCCATTCGGAACGCTGCCACAGCGATGTCCCGGCGCATGTTGCTGGGGGTGGTTTTTGCTAGGAGCGGTTCCCAGCGTTTGCCAGATTTGCCACTACACCCTCCAATTGTGCCGCTGATTGGTGTGTATTCGCAGCTAGCCACCATATCTGGTGGCTTTTTGACTATTCACCATCCCACTAGTAGCCTGCAGCTCAGCCCTAGCATACACAGTATATACCATATCCCATACTTAATAGTGCCACTAACATACTCGTACAAACATAGTGCGTTCAAGTTATTGTTCTATCTAGAGAGCCACACAATAAAACCAGTACCCGTTTTAATAGACTTTTCGACTAGCTCACGTGGGCTACTTAGTGCCCACATCACTCTCGTATAGATACAGGCCTCTCCGCGTCTTCTCGGAATGTTAAGTTATAAAGAATAGAATGGGCCCTCGTAATTGATTGAAGCTTTCAATTATTTCATGATTAGATGAATATTGGTGGAGTCGGATAAGATCTGGCCACAATGACTTGGGAGTTTGTGGAGCCAAGAGGGAAGGGCTCAGAGCCGGTGGTCGGTGCTTTTCATTACCAGGTGACAAGTGGGTAGACCTTTTCGGAATATCCTGCTTTTTTGCGTCTTCCTACAATGAATTGGACAACTGTAAGAGGCTTTGTTGTCCCAGAGGGCTATGAACTTGTCTTAGAAAATTAGAAACATAATTTCCATCTAAAAAGGTCAAATTTGTCATTGGTCTGGCAGAAGCCAGTGGTTTAATTATTAGATGACGATTGGGTGAATCCTTTCAAAATATCTTACACTCTTGCCTCTTCCTTTTTGGAACATGAATTGGACAATTGTAAGAAGCTTAGTTGTCACTGAGGGCTGTGAATTTGTCTTGGAAATAGATTTTCCCTCTTAAAAAACCAAATGGTCAGTGGTTTCGAACTTTAAACAGCCACAGCCAGTTGTTTTATTACCAGGTGACAAGTGGGTGTACCTTTTCGGAATATCCTGCTTTTTTGTGTCTTCCTACAATGAATTGGACAACTGTAAAAGGCTGTGTTGTCCCAAAGGGCTATGAGCTTGTCTTAGAAATATAATTTCCCTCTGAAAAGGTCAAATTGTCAGTGGTCTGGCAGAAGACAGTGGTTTAATTATTAGATGACGATTGGGTGAATCTTTTCGAAATACCTACCTTAAATTTTTTGCCTCTTCCTGCAACTAATTGGACAACTGTATGTTGTCCCACAGCACTGTGAACTTAGAAATAGATTTTCCATCTAAAAAGGTCAAATAGTCAGTGATTTCGATCCTTAAAGAGCCGCAGCCAGTTGTTTTATTACCAGGTGACAAGTGGATAAGCTTTTTCGGGACGTCTTGCCTCTTCTTCAATGACTTGGACAACTGTGAGAAGTTGTCCCAGAGGGCTATGAACTTGGGTTAGAAATATAATTTCCCTCTAAAAAAAGGTCAAATTGTCAGTGGTTGGGCTTCATAAAGACCCCGAAGCCAGTGGTTTAATTATTAGGTGACAATTGGGTGAATCTCTTCGAAATATCTTACATTTTTCCCCTCCCTGCAGTGAAAACTGTAAGAGACTTTGTTGTCCCAGAGGGTTATGAACATGTCTTGGAAATAGATTTTCTCTCTAAAATGGTAAAATGGTAAGTGGCTTGACTTCATAATGAGTCAGTAGCCAGTGGTTTCATTACCAGGTGACAATTGGGTGGGTAGACCTTATCGGAATAACCTGCTTTTTTGCGTCTTCCTACAATGAATTGGACAATATGTAAGAGACATTGTTGTCTCAGATGACTCGTCTTAGAAATAAAAGATCCCTATTGAAAAGCCAAATAGTCACTGGTTTGGCATCATAAAGAGGTATAACCAGTGGTTTCATTACCAGGTGACAAGTGGGTAGACTTTTTCGGTATATCTTACTTTTTCCTACAATTAATTGAACCACTGTAAGAAATTTTGTTGTTCCATAGAGCACTGAATTTGCCCCAGAAATAGAATTATTGTTTCCCTATAAAAAGCCCAAATGCCACAGGTTTGGTTTCACAAAGAGCCAATAGCCAGTACTTCATCCCAACTGCTTTGCCAGCTGTCCATCTTCACCCTTACACTCTCCCCCTTTTTGAATCCCAGCTTTCCACTTGCATGGCACTTCTTTCTGACTCTCCCTATCCATTAGAAGACTGCGTTTGTTTGTAAGTAATTTGTTTTCCTGCTTCTAGTTACGCCTCTCCATACGCCCTTCCATCTGCCGTTTCCCTTCCCAGTCCCTCTTGCATTCATTCTCAACGAGTAATAGCAGAGAAAAATTTAAAGAAGAAGAAGGGAATGCCCTGGGTGCGGCGCTGGCGTGTGCTCCGTATAAGATCATGAGGGCATATTCGTGCCCAAGGTACTGCGCCAGAAGGCAGTTCCTATTTTTTACTCCCGTAGATATGCCCTCAGGGCTCGCATATACGGCTATGGTGCTTCTCCATGCTCTAGCGGCTGTTTTTAGCGGTTCTTTCATCCACGACGACTTTACTCCAGTTGATTGTGAACTGGATTACAACCCGAAAGATCGCTTGTTCAAACTGTGGTCTGTGAGATGCATTATAAAATGTCTTACACGTTGTTGTTGGACAATTCAGTTACCATAACCCCAACTTTAAATTTCTCGCTATTTATACTCTAGCGGCTGTTTTTAGCGGCTCTGTCATGGACGAAGACACTCCTGTTGTTAGTGAGATGGGTTACTGCCCACGGGGCCTTATGGGTACTTCCAACTGTGCTGGAAGTTGGCTAGTTTGAACTGGGGTCCGTAATATGCAATATAATTTTTATACACGCTCTGAGCTCGTTGCTGGGCAATTCAGCTAATACACCACCAACTTTCGATTTCTTGCTATTTTATACTTTGCTGAACCAGCAAGACAACTACAGGTTGTTATAATAAATGCAATATTCATTGCGTATTCTAATTATTGTAAGATGTGAGGGGTAGTTGCCAATTTCAGGTGTTTCTCGTTGTTTTTGTTAATTGTTAGATTGAAAAGTCAATTAATTGTATTGTTCCTTTTATTGATCAATATAATTTATTTATTAATTTAATAATAATAATTTATCTTATTCTGTTGCAATAGCGGTTGTTTATGCTCAGATGCTTTACTCCAGTTTGTAGTGAGCTGAACTGAAAACCTAAAGTTCACAGGTTCAAACACTCACATTCTTTGCGTTTTTACAAAGTGTATCTTCACCGTCCAGTGACAACTGCGCCAGAGAGCAGCTCTTATTTTTTACTCCTCGGGGTATTTCCAACTGTGCTAGAAGTTGGTTTCTACTTTTTTATTCCCAAATGGAAAACGATTTGCGCTCAGGTCTCTCATATTCCGCAATGGTCCCTCTCCAAAACGGTATTTATGTGATCTTTCATACACGAAGATTTCAGTCCAAACTGATGGGCTTTGGTCTGCATCATCACTCATCTGGGTTTTGTACGACGTTTCACCTACGAACTCCCTACTCGCGTCCTTCCATCGTGGATGTCCATGCAGTAAGTAGTTTTCCCAACATGCTTGCTTTGTGCAGTCTGTACCTCACGTTTTATCTAGTACATTTTCATAAATATAAGCCTAAATAAAACAGCAGGAACACCAACTAAGATATTGAAAACACTTCTCCAGTCATCATCAGTCAGTTTGAACGACGCCCCACCATCTACGAGCTCCCAACTCGCACAGGTCAGTTTCTAATTCGTCTTTCCATTGGTTTCGTGGACGTCACCACTGTCGACGACCCGCCATGCATGCTCTGTACATTCTGTACCTAACCTGTTATCAAGAACATTTTTATACACATAAGCAGTAAATAAACCAATATCAGGTACACCATCTGAGATATTGATACTGATATTGATGGTATGATTACTGTAACACTGTTGACAGTACCCACCTGATACAAATCCGACCCGTACTTGATGCATTTTGGAGTCAACTCTTAAAATTTTAATTTAGTTTTATTAATTATAAAAAGAATACAACACACATACCTAATAAATAACAGAGTCAATCATTTTCAATAGATTTGTACCCATATTACCGGAGGATAACAACTTGCCTCTTCATGCGGTAGCACGGGACCTTGAAGAAGCACTCGTTGTTTATGAAGATTTAATGTCGAAGACCGGGTTTTTAAGGCTATGGCATCAAAGTGTGGACTAGCATCTGAAAAATTTTAAGAAAACCCATATTTAAATGAGAAATAAGCAATTTGGGTAGAATCTTTTTATGGATTACTGGGCACAAAAAGTGCCGGGCTCGTTTTTGCTCCAGGCACATTTGCGGACCAAAGTATTGCCGTGTTGAGGTTCGTAGGTTCGGTAGGCAGGTTGGGGGACGATACTTTGGGCTCCGGACGTGTGGTACGCCCCTAGGAAATTAAAATTGAGCTGCGTCCCGTGCATTTATAGAAGGGAAAATGGAAAAAGGAATGATTAAAATCTAAGGTGGCCTAAGATAGACTTCTTCTATAATGGAATCGAGAGGGGGGATTATTTATTGTTTAGATTATTATTTTCTGGTTTTTATATGGTCGAGTAATTCCCCTTATCATTAAGACTATAACTTTGACAGTGGTGCAGCCAGGAATTGCGAGGGGGATTCACTGTATAATTCAGCACAAACAATTTGCATAATATTCACACAATCCCATCTCATATAGGTTTAGCCAGTAAGTTAGCCAAGTTGCAGCTCCCAAACCTTTCACTCAAATTTGTATTTTCGGGTTGAGCAAGTCTCATATCGTTGATAAGGTCACTAAAATAAGGCATTGGCGTAATTAGGGGGGGCCTAGCTACCCACAGGTCAAGCCCCCCAGGATTTTCGAGGCAATAAAAGAAATTGAATGAAAAAACTTAATAGTTAAACTAATAATAACAAGCTGTAAAATCGTAATACTGCTTATATTGTTGTGTTTAGTGTATTGGATATTATATGAAGGAAGGAAATAAATGATTTATTATTATTATATAATTAATAATACGAAAGTTTTTTTCGCAGAGAAGACCAAAAAAATCACTAGAACGAAAATTTTATTATTTTAATGTATTAAGTTGGCAATTTAGGAATTTCGGACTCTTCGTTTGTCTATGTTTCTAAACCCCCCCCCCCCCCCCCCCCGCCATACACCCCCCCTCACACCCCCCCTCAATGGAACACATGGGGTCCAAAGACGCCCCCCCCCGTTTTTTTTACCAATTTACGTCTATGAAATTAGGCATACATCACATCAAATCAAATTTATTAAATTAAAACAACATTTTCATAACTTACAATATTATAAATGGAAGGGGGGCCCAAAGGACAAGGCCCGTGCTGGCCCCCCCTTTACAAATATAAAAGTAAAAGTAAAATTAGTGTCTAAACAAATAAAAAATTAGGAATTACGTAAAAACTAAAAGTTCGTAGAAATAATTGTGCAGGCAGATAACTAAAGTAATGTAGGCTAATAATAAAATATAAAATATAAAATAAAATCGACTTCGATGGCCAGGTGGTAGCGTGCTTGTACGTATATATATATGCGAGTCTCTACACGCCATGGGATCGGAGACGTGTCGTTACTCGACACAGGTACCTATTAGGTAACTTAGTGAGGCGACTGAAGAGGTCAATCGGATACATTCATTGAATTGTTTGTATGGGATTAACCTTTAAAAAATAAAAAAAAATAAAAATATTGGTTGGCATTCGACACTTAGAGAACATCCACTTTACAGTATATCCCAATTTGCATTAAGTCTAGTTGCCAAGTAAGGACGTGATGTTATCGGGGTTGGAAGAAATTAGGTAGTTTATATGTGTTTTGAAATTTGTTATGCTGACGGAGTCCTTTATGTTGTCCGGTAGGGAATTGTATAACTGTTGTTGTTGTTTCTAACGCCTGCTCTCAGTATTTCTGCTTTAAGCAACCCTGTCAGCCTGGCGGGGGGAGTGAGTCTGTTTGTTAACTTGAGGCCCCCTAAGGGCAGACTCTTTCACCTCGGGGAAAGGGGAGTTGACTAACAGGGTGGACCTCCTGATTATAGTGGATTCCGAACCACTTGATGAACATGGTAAAGTCACACGATTAAATCGGAGGTGACCAGGACTCGACTTATACTGCCTAAGCGCGTTATCATGTCCCACCAGGTTCCCCTGCCAACGCTGTGCACACTATACCAAGTTGCCGCAGTTTGAAACATGCTCTGCTCTAATGGAATCAACATGGTTAGGCCGTTGGCAATTATATAACTGAATAGCCCTTCAGTGCACTGAATTTTCACTTTTTCCTTATCCGGGAATAATAATGAAATAAGATGGCCCCTTTTCTATAGAGCCTCGAACCTCGACCCTCGATATACTGTATACTCAATTTACCTCGGTACTCAGAGCAAAGCGAAGCATGCCTACAATTGGCTTCATATTGTAGTAACCCAGCTCCCCAAATCTAGGTACCACAGACCGTGCCCGATGACTAGCCTATCTCTACCTATTCTGACACCTAACTAATTATTCCACATTAGTCTTGCGTATTGTTTTATGTTTTACTAATAAGTCCATTAATTTTTGTCCTAACTCCTAATTTCAACGTCTGTTATTATACTTTCGCGAGCTGAAGGGTTTCTACGTTTCATATTATGTGAAACTTTATACAATGCATTGTATTGTGGTCACTTTTTTCCATTGTTTTGTTAGTAGGCTATTTTGTGATGAGTAAGTATTGTGGGAAATTTTCTTCTGAATCTATATTGCTTTCTTGCGACTGTTCAAGTGATATTCTACCTGTATACATAGTGTATAATCAATTTATCAGTTGGAAAGTGGCCATTTTATTATTTATTTTATTTAATTTCTAAGGGCGCGTTTGGGATCAGTCGAATAGAGCTATTTTACAGATAGGCGTACTAAGCAGGCAAGCACGAGTCCAGGATTTATTTTCACCTAAAAAATGTATTTTTGCCAACAAAAAAAATTAGCTAGCTTGGCGAGAAATGGCTACATTATATAGTAAGGTCAGGCCCATTGCCTATTCTTGCATTAGCACTAGGTGTAACTGAACTTTCCAGGCATGCAACCTTTTACTACATATATTATAGGATAAATAAATAAATAAATAAGGACTTTTTTGTTCTATTACTAAGCCAACCTAGCGGAGTTAGGGCTATAAAGCCCTCTCTTACACTCAACTAAGAAATCCCGGAACCGCCTGCTTTACATGCCCTCCGAAGCATGGCCAGAAAATGTAGGAAGTGTAGGACTCGAACCAACAACATTTCGGGTGAAAGTCATAGTCAAAACCACTACTCTACATGTCCCGACGGATCACAGACCCCCTCCCTGAAAACTCCTAATTACCGACCTGGGAAAGGAGCAAGGTGATAAGATTTCCCATTTTGTCCCCCTCGTCCTAAAAAATTACGTAAAATTTTTGATTAAAAAAGGGGGAGGTTCCAATAGCACTCCTCAGGGTAAATTTTTCAATTAAATAAATGGTTTTTCAAACTTATATCTACAAAATTAAAATGTTACGAACGTAATACTCAATTACTGTGGTAGATACCGACCACAGGGCTCCTGGGGCTCCGGCAAAAAAAGGCATGCACACCTAAATAAAGTACCATAATGCCACTTATGGTTATTTGTGCTAAAATGAATTAAAATTTAAATTTAAAATATGAAAGCCAACAATTAAATTAAAACTACTTTAGCCCATAGGTGGCGACGCCCACAGATAAGTTAAGTAAGGTTTCCGACCAAATTATCATCCTGTAGAGAAATTTGGTGTTTAATTTCGGGGGGTGGGGGACGATTCCTATTGGTGTCCTACCCATTGATAGGCCCGTTCAGACAGGTATCAGGGGAAATCTGTGAGGTATATAGTATTATAGATTAATTATGGCTACACTTCTTCTGCACTGCAAGTCCGGACATGTAGAGTAGTGGCACAGACTCCGACTTTCACCCGATAGGTTGTTGGTTCGAGTCCCACACTGGCTACATTTTCTGGACATGTTTCGGAGGGCATGTAAAGCAGGCGGTTACGGGCCTTCCTAGTTGAGTGTAAGAGAGGGCTTTATAACCCTAACTCCGCTAGGCTGGCTTATTAATAGAACAAAAAGTTAATATTTATTTACTTTTACGAAATTACCATTAGCACTCCTACCTACTTAAAAAAACATTCCTTCGGTAAATGACGCAGCCAATAATAATAATAAATTTTTTGCAATCCACTTCGTAGCCCAGGCCGACCCTGGCCACTCGAATGGAATGCCGCAGTGACCTGCATGTGTCGTGTCATTATCAAGAAGATAAGGCCAGCACGTGGTGCTTACCCGGGGTCTGTCTTCTTAAATGTGGACCCACTGTCCGTGGTCGAGGGACCGGCATACGAGTCCCAGGTGCGGACTGGGCCTCACTACCCCTTACGGCTTACTCCCTTCTCTCCTATACGTAGAACTTTAGTCAGGACATCTAGTGGTACGGACTCTAAGTCTGACTTTCATCTGAAAGGTTGCTGGTTCCAGTCCGTTAATTTTTTGGCCATGCTTCGGGGGAAATGTAAAGCAGGCGTAACCGTGCCTTCCGATAGTGTAAGAATAGTTTAGTAATGCAACAAAAGTAATTATTTATTCAGATAGACGCACGGACGGACGGAGTGAATTAATAGACTCGTATCTGTACTTGGTTAAGTCATGCTTTCGCCAGTTTTATTGCGTCAATGGTAAGCTTGTCTCAGCTTGTCCGTTGTCGCTTGTAGCCGGTGAGACATCGAGAACGTATCCCAGTTTGCCAATGGCCAAAAGTTCATACGGAAACAATGCAAATAATGTCCGAAATACATGGGCTCGTTGGAATTGGTCAAGGGACCTATGGGTCCGGTGGGTCCATTAAAAAGTCTTTAAAAAATTACAATTCATTAAAAATATGAATCCTGCCGGCCGCCATACCAAGTTGAATCCAGCGGACCAGAGCAGGTTCAAAGATGCTGATAACTTGGTCGTGTGCACATTGCCGGTAGGGAAACATGGTAGGACTTGTCCTGGTCACCTCCGAAGTAATCGTGTGACTTCACTGTGTTTCCCAAGTGGTTCGGAATCCACTATAATCAGGAGGTCCAATGTCCTATGGACCCACACCGTGGCCTGGGACTACTACTACTAGTTATGATCCTTTATTGATCCTTTAGGATGAACGTATAATGATCATGTAAAACGTAGAGATTAAACAGTGAATCGGTTACAATTTACGAACTGCCATTGACACTAGAAAATGTCTCCGTTACAATGTTTAGAGGTTAGGGGAATAGTCCACGCAAAATGAGAAAAGTATGGACATGGAATGTTTTGATCCTGTGCAACACTGTAAAAATATTCTTTGCACAATTTTTGTTATGCATGCTTCCAATGCAACAAGGTAACACAAAATGGTGCAAAGACTATTTTTACAGTGTTGCACAGGATCAAAACATTCCATGTTCATACTTTTCTCATTTTGCGTGGACTATACCTGCGGGCTTACTATGCCGTTTAGTACTAACTTATTCTTTTGGTTAAAAATGTAAACAATACAATTTTAAATAGTAATTTCCACTTTTAAATTATCTTGTTTACATTTTTAATCCCAGGTTAAGATTTAAAAAAACGGCCATTGTTGGCCCGCTGGTTCTTATACATTTATCTCTACTACACTGCAAGATCTTAACGCACTAAAGCACCCGAGCTAATAGAAAACGTTGAGACAGAAATGAAACTCAACAACACACGTTACCTATTGAATTGAATTGAATTGAAAACGACTTTATTGAATAAAAACAAAACAAAAGGCGAACCATAAGACTATAAAGTCTTCTTTTCATGCTAACCTTAAAAACAAACATATTGTATTAGTATATAGATGCTAAGAAACAAGAGAATTAATAATTATTCACCATAATTTGCCTATTTAGTTCCGTCAGCACGATTAAACCCTTGCCTGACAATAAAACCCAAATGCGGTTACCCTGAAAAAGTTCTAACCAATTCCAAGAAGCGTAATTTTTTAAATAAAGGGTCCAAAAAACTGCAATACGTTAAATTGTTATATTTCGTTGAAATTGTAATGGCGCTAAGGTACTAAGGTAGATGGTTGGGTCAATTAGGTACAAGGTATTAGTTCTTCCCATTTTATAGGAATCTCGGGGGCTATAGCGTGCCTGGCTGTAGGCAGTGGAGACATGCAATGACCAGTTAATACAATCTTGTTGGTACCTCCCTGCGGCCATCTTTGTTTTGTCTGGAGTTCTATGCAACAAAGATGGGACATTGCAGACATCCAAAAATATTTTTTAATTCCTCGTGCCACTAAATATGACCAGTTATTGAAATTCTTAACTAAAAACCTAGCAAATTATTCATTGGGCACAAAATCAAAATATATTCTGTGACAAAACAAAACAAGGTATTCATTATTGTAAGTAACTCTTTGTACCTTAAGATGAAATATAGTGACTATTATTAATATAAATATACTGTATCTTTACAATATTCACAAGCATGAAAACAAGACTGATGTATAAATAAATGTATTGCGTTTTTTTAATAATACATACAGTGAGAATATAATCTTATAGTCTTATTGTTCGCCTTTTGAATGTTCAATAAAGACGTTTTTCAATTTCAATCAGTTTTGTCATAAATTATGGGAAAATTCTGCATATCTATATGACTAGATTCACTAAATGCCAAGCCGACAGGCTAAGTTAATAGTGACAGTGCTGAATTTCAAACTTTACTGATGTCTATAATTTTAATCTTGACATAAGCTTAAGGTTTATAGAAACAAACCTCACTGAAGTCTATAATTTTAATCTTGACATAAGCTTAAGGTTCATAGAAACAAACCTTAATGAAGTCTCTAATTTTCATTCTAACATAAGCCTGAAGTTTATAAAAACAAACCTCACTGAAGTCTATAATTTTCATTTTGACTTAACCATAATGGTTTATAGAAACAAACCTCACTGAAGTCTATTATTTTAATCTTGACATAAGCATTAAGCTTTAGGTTTATAGAAACAAACCTTATACTCAAGTCTATAATTTTAATTTTGACATAAGCTTAAAGTTTATAGAAACAAACCTTTCTCGTACACCATAATTGACTGCTGGTAGAACCTCGGATATTTCGTAATTTTATTGCTTTCGACTCGAAAAGAATTCATTTCAAGGTTTTTGTATGGGCTAGCAATGGCATACCTTAACCTTTTGTTAGACGAACCAAACCCTTTGGATGTTTTTTTTTAATATAATAAAACCCACCCCGACTTATTTACATTTTCTCGATTTAACACTTTTTATGGCTTCTTATATGCTTTTGATTGGTAGTCATATCAAATTTACTTTGGAGTTACCCGGGATCCCTTCGAATATTAGTATACAATTCGTCAGGACACGTAAGGTATGGACTCCCGTTTCTCCCATAAGGTTTTGGGTTCGAGTCCCACACTAGCTCCTTTTTCTGGCCCCATAAAGTAGGTGAGCCCGGGTATTTCTAATTTCGTGTAATTATTATTAATAATATTTAGATAGTTGAGCTAAATTTTGAACCTAAATTTTCGAATGTAACAAAATTTACATCAACATAAGAAAAATAAAACTTAACAACAACACTAGTATGGAGTATACTGTAATATGGCTGCGAAACCTGGTGCATATACAAAAGTGACAAAAAGCAATTAGAGGCCTTTGAGATGTGGCGCTACATAAGAATCCTGCAAATCTCATGAAGGGACCATATATAGCCAACGAAGAAGTGCTTTGCAGACTCAACTACAGAAAAGCCCTAAGAATAGCTACATCTACGAGAAGAACTAAGTTTATGGGCCACCTTGCTGGGAGACATGAAAGTCTTCTCAACACCATTATAGAAGACTCAGCCGAGGGCACTAACACCAGGCCAAGAAACGAGTACATAGAAGACTTGATGGGCAACATGGGATGCGGGGCATACTGGGATCTTGAAACTGCAGAAGACCGGCAGGTGTGGAGAAGAAAATGGAAGTTACTGCAAACCTATCATTAGATTGGGACCCCAGACAAAGTGCTTCGCAGACTGAGCGACAGAAAAGCCCTATCTACGAGGAGACTATGGGAAACCGTATGAGGTATGAAAGCCTTCTCATTGCCATTATAGAAGACTCAGTAGAGGGCACTAACACCAGAAGCAGACCAAGAAAAAAGTACCCAGAAGACATGATGGGCAACATGGGATGCGGGGCATACTGAGATCTTGAAACTACAGAAGACCGGCAGGTGTGGAGAAGAAAATGGAAGTTACTGCAAACCTATCATTAGATTGGGACCCCAGACAAAGTGCTTCGCAGACTGAGCGACAGAAAAGCCCTATCTACGAGGAGACTATGGGAAACCGTATGAGGTATGAAAGCCTTCTCATTGCCATTATAGAAGACTCAGTCGAGGGCACTAACACCAGAAGCAGACCAAGAAAAAAGTACCCAGAAGACATGATGGGCAACATGGGATGTGGGGCATACTGAGATCTTGAAACTACGGAAGACCGGCAGGTGTGGAGAAGAAGATGGAAGTTACTGCAAACCTATCATTAGATTGGAACCGCAGACAAAGTGCTTCGCAGACTGAGCGACAGGAAAGCCCTATCTACGAGGAGACTATGAGGTATGAAAGCCTTCTCATTGCCATTATAGAAGACTCAGTCGAGAACACCAGAAGCAGGCCATGAAAAAAGTACCCAGAAGACATGGTGGACAGTATGGGATGCATGGGACATACTTGGATCTGGAAAGAAGAAGAAGATGAAAGTTGCTGCAAACCAATCATCCGATTGTGACCCTCAGAAGAAGACTATGGTAAACAAAACAGCGTAACTCCATCAGAGTATGAATCAAAACCAATCCCACAAGTTCCATAACAAAGGTGCTTCATTTACATAAAAAAACGAAATGGGGGAAGTGGGGGACCCAGCAGGTTTTCGGGAGGTAGCACCATTCGCACCTACTCGATAAGTGAAGGTGCTAAGGGGCTCAAGTCCACTATGGTGAACATGGCTACCGACACATCAAATAAAAATAAATCCAACTTATTTCCTCACATTTTATTATATGGTATATATTAATGTTACATTCGTCCATTTGACTGTTTTCTTTACTTGCCCGTTATTTGATATGAACCTATTGTGATATTTATCATTATTATATTATTGATTTATTTATTTATTTATCTAAGGACTTTTTATGGACCCAGGCCTACCTATAGTGGCTCATAGGTCCCTTGGCCAATGCCAACGACCCCGTGGATTGCGGACAACATTTGTATTGCTTCCGTATGAACTTTTGGCAAACTGGCATACGTTCTCGATGTCAACCTGCACCGGCTACATGCGATAATGGACAAGCTGAGACAAGCTTGACATTGCCGCAATGAAACAGGCGGAAGCATGACTTAACCAACTACAGATACGAGTCTATAAGCCGAGTACAGCGCATTAAGTTATACCATAATTCTACTACATTCCAAAAATTCAAACTGCAGCAAACTTGGTAGTGTGCATAACGTTGGTAGGGGAACGTGGTGGGGCATGATAACGCGCTGAGACTATACCAGTCAGTCTACGTGCGTGTCGAGTCTTGGTTACCTCCGATTTAATCGTGTGACTTTGCAATGATCCCCAAGTGTTTCGGAATCCACTATAACCATGAGGTCCACCCTTTCAATCAACTCCCCTTTCCCCCGAGGTGAAAGAGTCTGCCCTTAGGGTGCCTCAAGTTAACAAACAGACTCACTCCCCCCGCCAGGCTGACAGGGTTCCTTAAAGCAGAAATACTGAAAACAAACCCCATCCCAAACTCCCCATACAGTGCCAGGATTGGCAATAGGGGCAGGAGGGCCAGACCCCTCACAAAAAAGGGGCCCCCACAAAAAGCGGCAAAATACGAAATCGCAATAGGCATAGATTAAAAAAACTAAAACAAACTAAAGCAAATAAATAAACTCGAAATATTTGGAGGGAAATTGGAACGTGCCTTGGCATTAATTATTAATCACATTACTCTATTCTATTTTGCACCCTGAGTCTATAAAATGGTAGTGGAATATTCGGGTATAAGACGTTTCTGTCCGAGGAAGGGCCCCCACACAATGAGGTTCATTTGTGACATCATTTTGTAGATGGCAGCACCAGTTGCAATGATATCAAAGCGTTGATTTTTCCATAAGCCTCAATACTATTTTGAAATGATTTTTAATTACGTATTATTTTAAAGTGATATTTTTCTATAAATCATGGAGAATATACATATTAAATTATATGCAGCGAAATAAGGTCCAGGCATGGTAAAAATATTAAAAGAATTAATTAGATGCTAAGAGCTTAGTTTTCGCATGCAAACGGCGGCCATTTTGAATAAAATGGATATCGGTTTGTCGTCAGCTAACCTAGTGACCAAAACTGTCCCTACAGAACCTCATTCCGGCCCAGAGGCCCTCACAAGACTAAACCCGGCACTGTCCCCATAGTAACGAAGATAAAGAAGGAGGTGGTGGACTGCTCAGGATCACCCAGCATACCGTCTCGTCTACAGGTGCTGCGGTCTGCGGAACCTTAATACCTTAAACATAAGTATTGTACGTTGTGAGGCCTTTCTTGCCTCTGTATACGCCCTTTCCTAGTTCAATTATTTCAATATCGTCTGTTTCCTTTGCCCCCCCTTACCGCCGCCGCCGCCGCACTATTAAACTGCGCAGTTTCTTCGAATTCGCAAATAGTTTTATGAATTTCTGCACAACTGTTAATTTAGCTCTAGCAAGGACAGCCTGGTGGTTTGTGTAATTTTCCATAACCCCTTTGTATGTACACAACACGCCGCTTTTCACCGTGAGATTTCATGCAATTTCGTTTTATATCATTTTAATTTCTCTGTCATGTGTTTTATATTTTTCTTAATAAATTTTCTTAGTATTGCAGACAATTTAGTAGTGCAATGCACATCCGATAAGATTTTTTCATTTATTGTTAGAACTTGAGGAGATTAGTTACAAACGTGGGCTTCTCCATTTTTTCTCATTTTGAGATTTTAATCCTTTAATCTAAATTTTGCAATGGAACAGCTTATGGACAGTACCAGATACAGTGTATCCCGTTGTAAAAGGCATTGAAAACCAAAGTCTGGCGACTAACTCGGCCAAATTTTCTGGTTACAAACATAGCCATTACCAAACCGGCCAATACGAAAGCTCCATGGGCGCAACAATTTAGTCGCGTCGTCTGCATTTAACCTAACATGCTACGTAGGAAATTAGCACCCCAAAATTTGTTGTTTTTATTGACTTTTTATTTTTTAATTAATTAATTATTTAAGATTTGGCTCATGTAAGTTGTAAAGAATACTCCATGCAACATATTATAGGAAATATATTTTTGCTGGCATCTTAGTTTTTTTTTCTTTTTTTTTTCATAAAAACAAGTGGGGTCTAAAATTTCGCGTAATCTGGGATTTTTGGAAAAACTATAAAACCGAAAAGTAAAAATACCCTATTAAGCCCTATATTATGCAACTTAAGTACGCCAAATTTTTAATCATTTACTGGCTTAATGAAATAAGAAATAAAAGGTACTTAATTTTGGGGTGCCAATTTTCTACGTAGCATATCCTCTTAATGACAACACTTTTGTTGGTTTACATTAATTTTAATTTTTTCAACCATTAACTATATCTTTTAATGGAAGAAACACCAATGGGGACGAGATTTTTTGAAGGTCAACCCCAAGGCCGCAGCCAGGAATTTTTGTTTCGGGGGGGGGGGGTTAGAAATTTCATTGGATATTACATAGTAGTTTTTATTTTTCCCTCTCAAAATCCAATTCTATCTAGTATCAAGCCATTTCATTTCGGGAGTGGGGGGGGGGGGGTTTGATCCCCCATAAACCCTCCTTGGCTACGGCCTTGGTCAACTCCATAGAACTTTTTAATTTAGTTAATAGTTGGGAAAGATGTTTTTGTCGAGATTGAAGTCTTTTTTTAAATCGAAACCACCGTTGTTGTCATTTCTAGTGGAAATACAGTGTTACTTATCGGTACTTATCTTGCAACAACTTGCGGTAATCTGAAAACATTGTGGGTCCACTCAAAATAAATAAATAAACTTTTAGTTCTATTACTAAGCCTACCTAGCGGAGTTAGGGCTACAAAGCCCTCTCTTACTCTCAAATAGAAAGGTTCGAGACTACCTGTTTTATATGCCCTCCTAAGCATGACCAGAAAATGTAGCAAGTGTGGGACTCGAACCAATAACCTTTCGGTTGAAAGTCGGAGTCTACTTTACATCCCTTTACTGCTATGTACGATGATATGATCGATGACCGTGTACATAATTAAAATGAAACAACCAGAAAGTTCAATATTTCTCCCTTTTAGGGACAGCAGTCTCCAAGGTCCAAATTGCCATGATGATCGCCAATCTTTGATACAAGGATCTTTTAAAGAAGTAGAATTTCCCCCTAATCAGCCGGAGTTTCTACTATACCTTATAGGGGGAAAAAGAGGCGTGAACATACCTTAAGGACGTACCTTATACACAAATCAATTGACAGGTGCACACATGCAAAAAGAAAGTAATCGCCAAACAATAAATGACTCTTTCAGAAGGAAAGGGGTCAATTACCCTATTGTGTTGGTATAAAATGATTTATGGAAATGATCATAGCCTATAGCAGATTCGGCTGTAAGTTTCCGGACCATCGTACGGGCGTTCTAGTAATTCAAAGTACTTGACACACTGGCCTTCAAATTCGTATTGGCACTGGGCTAAACAAATAAAGTGTACCGATTTCTTTGTTGATACTATGGCAAATCGTGAGGATTCTATGTATATACTGCACAATAGAATCCTAGGCGGTTGGAATCTGGGCGCTAGCATTCAGCAAGCAGAAGTGGATGGAGGTTCCACAACCCAACCTAACTTTTTTTCATGCTTTCAAGAACTGTGTTAGTGAAATGAAATGAAAAACGTCAAATATCCGATCGCATGATATGTAGAGACTCGCACAAGTACAAGCACGGTCATAGGCGTAGCCAAGATTGGATTAAGGGGGAGGGGGGGGGGCAATTTGTTTAACTGTGTACAGTTGGTATCTACTGGGTACAAATGAATAAATCAAGCAATTAAAACAATACCTTTATTGTTTGGATTAAATTGTTGTGAATTCAAGCCGGTGGCACCCCTTTAACTAATACTATGTTTAACTAATTGAAATTATCAGGTATTAATTTAACTACAGCGTAGGTACAGCTACAGCTACACACCCAATTCTACTCGCCTCTTCGTTGCCAACGGCCTTACCATGTTGATTCCATTAGAGCAGAGCATGTTTCAAACTGCGGCAACTTGGTAGTGTGCACAGCGTTGGCAGGGGAACCTGGTGGGACATGATAACGCGCTTAGGCAGTATAAGTCGAGTCCTGGTCACCTCCGATCTAATTGTGTGACTTTACCATGTTCCCCAAGTGGTTCGGACTCCACTATAATCAGGAGGTCCACCCTGTTAGTCAACTCCCCTTTCCCCGAGGTGATAGAGTCTGCCCTTTGGGTGCCTCAAGTTAACAAACAGACTCACTCCCCCCGCCAGGCTGACAGGGTTGCTTAAAGCAGAAATGCTGAAAGCAGGCGTTAGAAACAACACTCGCTTCTTCGTTTGAGAAAATACTTTTAAGTACATTTTTCTGTATCAATTTTAAATTATTTTTTTGGGTAGACTGAGCATACAAAGGCCGTTAATGCGATTTTCTGACATTTTAGAGTGACACCATGTCTTCACCCTCCTTAAGGTAAGTATAACCAGTGTAAGTTTGTATAATCTCAAGGGGGGTGCAAAGTTGCCCCTCGCTACGCCAATGAGCACGCTACCAACGCCACCGAAGCCTATAAATTTGGTCTTTAAACTTCTTCCTTTCGTCTTTCTCTATTTTTTATGCTCAATGGAGCCAGATGACCTAAACAATCTGGCAACACTGTATACCTTTACACAGACGACATGATATATGGCAGAATCTTAAACCTGGCCTAGTACTATATGCTTAGCTTTCGATTTGGCTTGTTTTGCTGGTAATAGAGTAAGAAGACGTGTTTATTATTATAATAATCTAAAGCTTCGGCCTCGTCTTTTTACGGTTCGCCGGGATTTGTGTTGTTCGGGGTCGGTTGTTCGCGCAGGACAATGTGGGTTTGGATTTACGGCCTACTAGCACGTGGTCACCCTTTTCTTAAAACAGAAAAGAGAAAAAATGGGAAATTAACATGACCTTGATATTTTTAGAATTTTAACCCACCGGAACAAATCCCAATGGGTGGAATGGAACTTAGTGCTGACGCTGGCGTTTAAATTATATTTAATCGATATATTACTATATACATATTACGTACTTCCCTGGGTCCTGTGGGCCCCCATCGTGTTTCTTTGGTAGGGGCAGTTTTGGTTCAAAATAGATAGAATAAACTCATTTACTTGTAGTATCGATTAAATTGATAAATTGACTTACAACAGCCTTACTAAATTTGGGGGGGGGGGGCAGCTGGCCCCCTCTGTATCCGTCCACGGCCCTGAGACTATGCCAAAGCTTTTTACTACATACTTCCTTAATTGATGGATCCAGTGGCAGAAGGCGTTAAGTTGCACTAGAAAAACTAGATTATCTCATGGGATCATGTTTTATTTATGTTTTATCTTTCCATCATCATAATTCAAGAGAAGAAGGCAGTATGTACAAATAAAAAATATATGAGAAAGTGTGGGGTAACAGTGTAACACTTTCTTCCATGATAAAATATAGTTTTAATAATACGCGAAATACCCAAAAAGTTATTCGAATCAAAAATCAATCAAAAAAAAAATCACACTTGCAATCAATAAAAATAAATATATTTTTGAGCCACAGGTTGGGAATCCCTGATTTAGATAAATGTACCAGCGAATGACATCCCTTCCACTATCCGAATGCTTTGTAACAGCTGAATAAAACTGCAAGCACTGTAATAATAATTTATACTGTATCAGATCGGGGTGTAGAGTGAAAATTAGAAGTTATATGAGGCAGAGTGCGTAGGTATGTCCTATAGCAGCATGAGGCTTGCCATACCTACCAGGTACTACCACTGTCGATCCTTCCGATATCGGACCCCCGCCGACTCAACTGTAGGTATATTTACTGTAGGTATGCCTACTTTTTTTGTATCTTGCTCCTCCTTGGAATTTTTATTTATTTCTAGTGCATTTACTTACTTACTTACTTATTTAGCAATGTAGCATGGCGTTTGGAATTGAGCCTTTGGCAGCTTATTGGGCTTCTTAAAGAGATTTACATAAATCTTATTACATGCATACATAAGATAATATATTATATATTATTATAACATATATAAGGAAATATGTTGCAATGGGCCCAATCGGTACCGCCCCCCCCCCCCCCGTCACATCAACGCCACTCGTTTTTTTACAATGTCGAACTACACAGTAAATATTTATTTTAGAGCTTGAAAAACGATTTGAGGCATTAGAAGAAATATTTCCCGACATTTTGATGCATGATGCGTGGCTTTCACTAACACCGATAAGCCACAAACATCAGAATTAATTTCTTTGCCATTTTTTGACGCTTGGTGCTAGTGACATATGTATCAAAACGTCGAGAAATATCACTTCTAATGCCTTAAAATGTTTATTATGAATATTAACTGTGAAATTTGTGACTCTGTAGTCTGTACCAAAAACGAGAGGCGCTGGTGTTTCGCGGACTCCAGTTGGGCCTAATGTCCTCCCTGGTACATATAACACTGACATTAAATTAGCTTTGGTTGAAGAGGAAACCTCCTTGTTATTCAAGCGAAATTGGAGGATATAAAAAAACTGGACTTGGCGGGATTTGAATCCACGATCTACGTTTAATTGGGGCGTCGTCTTGCGCTTGTGGTTCAGCGGTTAAGACGACGCCCCGGTTAGGTGTAGATTGTGGGTTCGAATCCCGCCAAGCTCAGTTTTTTCTATATCTTCAAATTTTGGTCTTTTACTAAGATAATAGGTTCACATTACTACTACTAAGGTAATGGGGTCCATTGGGGGCGTGTTATATAGTATAAATTAATTATAAGCTCTTTTGCTGTGCACAGTATGACCATAACAAAACGCTATTATGGGATTATGAGTACATTTTCCCTTTACCTTTTCCTCCTGAAGTAAATGCTTCTGGTGATGATGTGAAAATCCAGTCTTATTGCAGTTGGCTGGCAGCATTATCTTCATATTTTACTCATTGACCTCAACAAAAACTTAAATAAGGGCTTTTTTAACTTCCAAATAGTGCCAAGGAAGTAGGAACTTTATAAAGTGAAGCTAAAAATCCGCCTAAAAAACAAACAGAAAAAAAAAACTAACGGTTGGTAGGCTGAAAAAAATTCAAGTCTGAGTTAGGAATTCGAGCGTACAATATAAAGGAATCGAGACGCAGGTACAACTACCAAATTCTTCCCCTGTGAACACTCTCCAATTTTTTTATTATTTGTAATTCCTAGTTTAAAAAAATTACCAAGTACCTTAGCAGGAGATGATAAAATGGTCAAAAAACTAGCCATCCGTAGGTTTCGTATTATATAAATTCGGGTCTAATTAGTCCCTAAAATTGATGAAATCCTAATATATGCATCAGTCTCAAAGGTAAGGGGTATGTAAAGCTGTGAGAGAGAGATAGTGAGATGTTTAATGTAGTGAGTTGCCCGTTTGTTGCCATCTCTCTCACACTTACCTCTTTGCCCATTATCTGAAGATTTTATTTGTTTATATGACCTGAGGCAGCGCTGGCCTCTTTCACTCATTTTAGAGTATTTCAGTAGCTATTATTTCGGCTTCCTTTGTCGTTATCTGTATATTTATCGACATTGTCTAAAAAATAGGCTAATCAGTGGTATTTTTCCCTATTTAGGTATGCGTTTGGCACTTTTTACTTCATTAAAAGGAAGATGATCGTAGATAATGGCCACCTCTCGTTCACTGTAAAATCTGTCAGCTTAAAATGTTTAAATTATGGGCTAGATTGTTACAAAAATGTATACCATGTACGGTACTTTTGAAATTAGTGTATTTCTCGTTCCCCGCTACAGTAGTAAGCATTTAAAAGTGGTCAAATGAAATATTAATAAAATTGAAAGCATTCTCCAAAAGCTGTCTATTTGGGTATTTCTCCTACTTACTTATTACTATTCTATGAAATAGGTTTAAGGCACTTAATCGGATTTTTTGAAGTAATAATATTTCAGGTGGGAAAAATACCAATGTTCAATATATTCTTGTGAACCTACATGCCGAATTTCATTTAATACTATCAAGTATTTTGGCCGGAAATCGAGTTACCGACTGGCGAAAAATTCATAAAACCCACTTTTTTTTTGTTACAAACTGTGTAAATCGGTTGAAAACTCGAAATTGACAATGTGAACCTGAATGCAGAGTTATATTAAATTCTATTGAGTAGTTTGGCCGGAAAATCGAGTTACCGACAGATAGAAATTTCATAAAACTCACTTTTTTCCGTTTTTGAGACTACCAAAAATCTAAATCCGTTGAAGTCTTGAAATCGACATTGCCTACAAGCCGAATTTTATTAAATTCTATCGAGTAGGTTGGCCGGAAATCGAGTTACAGACATAAAACCCACTTTTTTGGTTCCTGGGACCACAAAAGGTCCATTGAAATCAATCGACATTCACAAACCTTTCCTTATACTAACACCAACGTATAAATATACGAAAGCAAAAAGGTAAAAACAAAGCAGCAACTGCGATCAATGAACCTAACACCCACCAAGCAGCCTCAGACAATAAAGAAGAAGAACAAGCAATTTTGGGGGCCCTGAAAATGTTTCTGAAAACACCTAATGAGGCCCCGACAATGATGCTATCTTTCGGCGGGGGTAGCCTATAGGTGTGGCCCCCAGTCGAGTCTCGAAATCGAGTCTCGAAACACCACTAATTCAACTATCGTCTACACCACATTTAAATCCTCCTGTTTTAATTATTCTTTTTCCCTAACTTAATTAGATGTTTTTCTATACGAAACGACAAGTGCGCCGATTTGACATTGCACGAAAACAAAATAATGGGACTTTCGGTTTGTTGTTTTTTGTTATCGTCGCGAAATCTGGGATATTTAAATTATTTAAATTCGTTTTGGTGGCTCTTTAGTATATTGGGTACAGTCACGTTTTTGAGGGGGGTAATTATTTTTGTCTTTGCCGAATTTGAAGGTGGGGGAAGGGAGAGGTAATTTAATTTTTATCGTATGGTTTCCATCGCGAACAAAAACTGCAGTTAATCGTTTAAATTAAGGTTAAATGCAGTGATTTATTATTTTGGTTTTTATATGTTTGCATCTCGCCTAATTAACAATGAAGCTGACCTTGGTGGCTTATTGTACAGGCTAGTTGTCCGTGTAGCATATTTTACTTTAACTGTCTCATCAGGAAATTAACACCAAATCGGGGTCCCCCCCCCCTAATTTTTTTCAGCATTTCTGCTTCAAGCAACCCTGTCAGACGGGCGGGGGGAGTGAGTCTGTTTCTTAACATGAGGCAGACTTCTTCACCTCAGGGAGAAGCGGGGGTTGACTGACAGGTAGACCTCCCCTTTTGTAGGAAGTGGGTTTTCAAAGGAAATATAAATGTTTAATATTCAAAAATACCCGTTAAATTAGCAGAAATGCTTCTCTACATGGAGAACAGATTCAGTGCATTTGAACTGTAGGTATACGGACGAATGCTACGCACGTCCTGGGGGAGATAGAGTCCCTAATGCTGAGGTCCTGAGGCGAATGGGTACAGAAGCCGAGTTGCTGCTGACGGTTAAGAAACGGAAACTAACATACTTCGGTCACGTGATGAGGAACGAAAAATATAGCCTTCTGCATGTAATAATCCGAGGGAAGATAGAAGGACAGAGGGCTCCCGGCAGAAGAAGAACATCCTGGTTGAAAAACCTGATTCCTGAACCAGTGGTTCGGCAAGGGCACGATTTCCCTTTTCAGACTAACTGTCTCTAATATCCAAATTGCTATGATGATCGTCAATCTTCGATAGAAGCGATATTTTCCATGCCCATAGTATGTTTCCGTTTCTTAACCGTCAGCAGCAACTCGGCTTCTGTATCCATTCGCCTCAGGACCTCAGCAATCGAGACACGACCTCTCCAAACTGCCATTGTCGGCTTAACCAAGTATGGGATAGAGTTCCCTTATTGGTAGGTTACCTTCGTCGGTAGGGGAAACACGTGGCTGGCGGACATGTTGCTGACAACATTATCCCAAATACTGAGTCCTCAGGCCAAGACACTCATAAGGTAGGTAGTCGTGCCACGGCATTTTTTAAATGATACATACCTGTACTGTGAACATTCTTTTATTATGCCTAGTCTTAATACCACGGTCCTCTTTTAGTGGTAAAACCACCTGGAAATCACGTTCAATCGAGATAACAATTTATTACTACTTACACTACAAAACTTGTTCAATTTTTTGGTCATATTCTCTCTTCAAAAAACTTCTTATATGATACACCAAGCAAAAGCTTAATCAGTTTACGACTACTCAGCTACTTTTATTGGATATTTTGCCTCATATTAACATTCACTGTTATGTTTTAATTTTCGCTATCAAACTCGCCGTAATTGCTGACAGGTTTTAGGTCCATACCTGGCTTAGGATTATGTCATTTTCAGGTGCCGGTGTGCATCTGCTACACACGTCTATTTACAAACAGCATCATCATAACAGCAAAGAGCTTCGCGTTTTTTTATACATAGTCGATTTTCGCAGCATGGAGACCTATTGAATAGAGAACAGTAACAAGTATCCATTAAATTAGCAGAAGTAAATGCTCATTTACATTTTGTTATATGGTTGGATGCATAGTGAAAACAATAGGCGTTTAATCTACAAACTAAATTCTATAGTTATAGGTACTACATAAATAAGAAATAGTATGATTATATTATATTGATTGATTGATTGATGTTTGGGTTCCCTCGTACCGGTTCTTATTCCCTTAATGCGGTCAGGATATTAATGTTTTGTTTCTATTCTCAGGTAAGCGATTTTGGCCAATCTTCGACGCAATATCTCAGACCTTCATAGAGTAGCGTAAGTTATTACATAATTTATACCATACTGTCAGTGAAATAATGTAATAATAATGTAGTACCCTAATACTAACTCTACTAACTACAATAGTTCATACAGTTCTACAGAATCATATTGTATTATATACAAAATAACGATAATTCATAACTTTTTATTTTTAAAAATAGAAAACCATTATTTAATACTGTTACTAATATTGTTTGCTATTTTGTTCAGCTCTTATTTTATTTAGGGCTTTTATTTTTAAGGTTAGGTTTTTTAGGTTAAGTTTGTTGAATTTGAAGAGGGCCCAGCATGGGAACCTGTCCTTGGGGATCCTCCCTTTACAAATGTAAAACTACATTTGAGTAAATAAACGATTGATTTTATTATACAGTATATGAGACAGTTTATGGGCGACTAGACGACGGTATTAGAGCCCAGTGACGGCGCTAGAAATTTTAAGGTGGGCATGACTTCTATCTGGGGGGCCAATGAAAAAACAAAACATTATTCATTGGGAGTAGGTATGCCGTAATAGAAGTAAGTAACTTGTTACCAGTTGTGTCGGACGTTTTTTAATTACAATAATTCTTCAATTTAACAACAAAATTATCTCAAAAGTGGGAAGAAACTGTTGGGGGGGGGGGGCAGGCCCCCTCGGGCACCCCGTAGTGCCGCCACTGTTCGAGCCCAGGGGTTACTTGCGCATATAGTGGAATTTACTCTTAATCCATCCCTGAATTTGATATTTTTGACCAATATTTGGGTTATTATATTCATTGATTGATTGACTGATTTATCCTAAAAATGGAATTGGATATGATTCTCAATAGTTTTTCGTATATTTCGAGATAAGAGAGTTGGGACATAATTTTTACTTTATTTGTGGATCCTCCTGGCCACGTCATATTTGACCAATAATTAAAGCTTTGGCCAAATGACACGTGATGGCGGGTGCAAATGGTCAGTCTCTCATTTATGGAAATATAATTTGTCACTGTTCACCTGTATAGTGAACCCTTTATATTACAAATAATCACTGAGTTACAATTATTCTATTTAATTAAAAAGTATGAACACGAAATATTTGCAAGTAAATAATCATATTCAAGTAACCCTATGGACTTCGTGAAACAAGAAAGCCGTATTGTGGCATTGTTCCCTTGCCGCATTATTTAATTCGAACCCGAACCTTTTGTTTAAACTTTGAATACAATGATTTACTAAAATACAATAAGCTACAATATAACGTTTTGTAACACAAATATCTCCCAGGCCTGTGCGCAAAATAAAAGACAGACACGTTTATTTACAGTATACATCTAGTGTTTAAAAAACCGGATTTGCATACACAATAACTCGGTAAACGAGAAAAAATTCGAGGAATAAAAAATACAAGTCTGCCGAGGACCGCGCTCTAAAACACAAGGGGACATTTTCCCTTAATCCAAAAAGGGGCTAACTCGCATTATTTAAATCCAAATTCCTGGGGATTTTTTTATTCGTATTGGGAGACAAAGCGTTCGAGTTGTCTTGTTTTGGCTCTTTTACATTTTGTGCCCACGACCCTAGGACTTTTTACCTGGACTTGGCATATATTCCTCGTTCGTGGACATTTCGAAATTAATTTCCAAGGTTTCGCCATTGAATTATACCATACCCAAAAAGTTCGAATGTACGGCGGGATATTTAAAAGTTGTTTATTTAATTGGAATATTTTACAATTTTGTTTAGCACTATTTTTATTAGTTTAGTTTGATTTTTGGTGTTTGTCTATACAACAGCAACAGCAATAGTAGTATATATATCCTAATAGTTTACAAAAAAATTCTTTTCTTCTATAGATGACTGGGTGACATAATGACAGGGAACGTCATTAGTCAATTATCTTACATTAAATTTAATAATGCTTTTTCGCATCCCGGATTCTACTGCTTCGTCACGTAACCTATGAAGATTTGCACTAAGGAAGTTGTAGGGGACTACTTCGTACATAATTTCATTACGTATTTTTTTACTTTTTGAAGCTGCCATTGTGCGTAAAATTTTAGTTTCAAAATTAAAAATACTGATGATATTCTGTACGAAGCAGTCCGTTACAAATTCCATTGACGAACTCTTGTTATGGTCTATTTGACCTGGGAGGCTCTGTGAGCCAATTTGAGGCAATTCAGAACATTTGTCAGCACAACACTCTTCCTTCGATGGCATACTGGTAGATTGTTCTTACTTGTGCGAGACTCTACACACCATGCGATCGAAAACCTATCGTAACTCAACACAGGTATTAATAAATATATATCTCTGTTAAATTATACAATACAAGTAATCAACAAGTAATTGGCAAGGAAGTATAAAAATTGTCACAATATCGTCAAAATCAGGTAGATCAGAGGCGGCTCAAGAGGTTACTCGGATACATTCATTGAATTGTTTGCATGCGAGTAATCCTTGATTAAAAAAAGAAAAAAAGTTGCTTAGTAAATTATACATAAGAAATAACAACTGAATAATCCAGGGGTGAGCAATATCTATGGTCCTCATCCTCTTAAAGGTACTCGTAAAGCTATGTAATATCACATTGAAAAGCAGGATACCCGATCAACGGATAACACCAAAGTGAGGAATGATCCTTCGGCTGGACTGTTTTGAAGCCTGACGACACTTGCCGGACCTTTTTCTAACTTATCAGTGTCTATGCACTCAAATACATCTCTTCATTAAAATATTGTAGTCATTGATCATTGGACGTGGCATATAGGGACATGTCATCGCGGCGCTCGAATTAATTCATCAGAGATCTACAGCTATGCAGAGGTCTCATGGCACCTCTTCTGACGAATTCCTTGTGTGTTAGAAGTTATGAACATGTGGAAGTTTCGAAGTTAAGAGGAGATTCTGAGCCATCGTCAGAGATTTTCCCTGGAACCGACTTGCAACAACTTGCCAAAGAGAACAATCTGATCACTGTGCATCGTGCTCCTGCTATGTTTGATGGTCTTGTACATGACAGAGACTGCCAAAAATCCTGTCAGGGTAGGTGTTGGCAAGTGTGTGAGGGGGGGGGCGTGGTCCGGACTATTCTTCTTCTTCAAAAGCTTCTTCCATCGAAGATTTGTGATCATCATGGCAATTTGTAGTCATAATTGCTGTACCGGGGAATTTTGATGTAGTGGTTTTCCGTTGCCTTCTGCATCCTTGACTCATCATTGAGTTCCTCCTCCTTCTGGGCCAGTATCCCAACGGGACAAAACAGTGCCCTGCAGAGAAAATACCGTCTTTTCGCTTATCGCTGGTTCAAACTCGGTCTCCCGTCTGTTCAGCCGACACTACTCGCTTCCATCTACACCACGGGGAGGTACAGTTTTGGGATTTTCTCGTCTTCGCCTGTGAGATGATAAAGCATTAATCAGAAGCTCAGATATTTTGAAGACCCGGGCAAAACTCATGGCTTAGGGGGGTCCCATTCTCAGTCGGTAATTTAATTATATCCAAATTCACAAGAACTTGTATCTAAGGCGCGGTTTCCACCGACCTGCAAGTGCAAAATACACATACGGTGACGTGGTAGCAGATATCATTAATAAAGGCGGTGTTTCCACCGACCTCTCATTGCAGAGTGCAAATGACATTGACGGAAATTTTTGTTTATCTCTATGCCATAGTTAAAATTAATCAACGATCATAGAGTAAAATCACAAACAAACTAAAATTAAAAAAATGGCGTCATGGGATATGTTAAGTACAAACATTTTAATAGATTACTATAAAAAGAAAAATTTAAATTTCCGTCAATATTATTTGCATTCTGCAATGAGAGGTCGGTGGAAACCTCGCCTTTATTAATGATATCTCACCGTATGTGTATTTTGCACTTGCAGACCGGTGGAAACCGCGCCATAGTAGAGCCATAAAAGACCCCTCATACCATAAAGGATAAGACATTTTCCTCTGCATTTTGTAATGTATAAAGTAAAATGTGGTCGTCACAAACAAAAATTTGCCACAGTTTTGAATTCCTTCAACGTGACATCCTCAGTACCCGTTATTTTTTAGAAAAAGAAATTAAATCCCTACGACAGTATGACGTTCGGTGCTACTGACGTCATAAGTAAGTGCATTGAAACGTACACAAATATTTCTTTTACTTCATATCTAATTTTTGGCTCATTTATAATCATTCTTAGTGTCTTAATAATCATAGTAATAGCAGTGAGTAATAGAGTAAGTGGAAGTGTCTTGTTGCGCTTCTATAGATGCAGACTTGCACTCTGGCGCAGTTGCATTCATTAATTAAATTCGAATTCCGTTCTCAATTCTCTCGTTCTTGAGCATTAATACCACTTCAATTGATTTATAATTCTACACATACCAGACCAAATGTGTCTGTCTATAAGGTTGGATGCATATTATAAACATGGCTTCGGTTATACATGACTAGGCTCATGCCTAAACTTCACCCATTCCTGTATTGAAACTCCTTATACATGAATAAACTTATAAACGGCATATTCATTTTAAGGGGCTACTCGGGAGCCTTTCGCTCCGGAGGCTGGCTCCAGAAGACCTTAGAGCTGGCTTCTTCTTCATTTAATGCCTCTTCTATCGATGGCTGATCATCACGGTAAAAGTAAAGTAAATTCGTGTCGGGGTGGTACTACCCGTGGTACAGGAGTTTTAAGGTTGCATCAAGAGCCACCTGTTTAACCTATTGACAGTCAGGGAAGACTGCCGGGACCGCCGGCTTTACATGCCCTCCGAAGCATGGTAGTCAGAAGATAAATAATTGTACCACTAGAAAATTTTGGCATTCGGGTGGGACTCGAACCAGTCACCTTCTGGATGATAGTCCGAGTCGTTACCTCTACGCCATTCTGACTACACATCATCACGGTGATTTGGACCTTGGAGACAGCTGCTCTGAAAATAGACGTCGAGCTCTTGCCAAACCACTGCTTCAAGTTCTCCAACCAGGTACCAGGGTGTTCTTCTTCTTCTGAGATTGTGACCACAGAAGAAGAGTATATATCAACAGTAAGCGGTTTGGTTGGTAGAATTCAACGTCGTCTCGGGCCTCTGCCCGCGGCAAGAAGTTGATGGCTAGATCTGGTTTTGGCCCCTCAAAAATATTCTACACATACGCCACTGATTTGAGAACATTGACATTGCTACTTGGTATGATTTGTTACAACTATGTGGGTTTCGTTTATGCCGTTTTACCGATCATTACACCACGCCCACGCTTAATATGAAATGAAGAAAATAAAAATTATAGTCCGACGCGCGGTTGTATTGGATTTTATTAGTTAATTATCAGCGTTAGAAATGATCTGGCAGAGGCGAAACAAGTTGTGAATACACTGAATGCACACTTGAGGGACCCATTCGTAGTGTTTCAAATCCATAGAGTCAGGTCCAGAAATGGATTTTCATCTCAAGACGTGCATTGGACGAATTTTAGAGGGTAATTAATTTAATTTATTAATAATTTTACTGGGTAATTATCAGTGTTAGAATGATCTAGCAGAGACGAAACAAGTAAGGCAAGTTGTGAATATACTGAATACACAGTTGAGGCACCCATTCAAGGTATTTCAAATCCATAGAGTCGGGCCAAAAAATGGATTTTCATCTCAAGACGTGTCGCGGTTGCATTGGACATTGGATTTTACTGGGGAATTATCAGTGTTAGAAGTGATCTAGCAGAGACGAAACAAGTCAGGCAAGTTGTGAACATACCGAATTCACACTTGAGGCACCCATTCATGGTGTTTAAAATCCGTAGAGTCGGACCAAAGAATGGATTTTCATCTCAAGACGTGCCTGCATTGGATTTTATTGGGTAGTGATCAGTGTTAAATAACTTAGAAACGATCCAGCAGGGAGAAACGATCCAGCAGAGGTGAAACCAGTATGCCAAGATTTAAATTTTTTACGGTATGTACACACTGTGGACACTCATTCATGGCATTTAAAATCCAGAGATTTGGGCCAAAAACTGGATTTTCATCTCACGACGCACTATCAACCTGTCTAATTGGATTTTATTAGTTAATACTTGTTATAAACGATCTAGTAAATGCAGTATGGCGAGTTGTTAAAAGAAAACTGTAAACGTTTTACTTTATTTCCTACGAAATAGTGGAATAAATGATCCTCTAGATTTTGATACACAGTATGTATGTAGGCTGTATTTATAATTTCAAGGATTTCCTCGATTCACGACTCCACGAGCTTCACCTAAGTTTCTCGAGCTTTTGCAAACGCAACTAAATAAAAGTAATTGGTTGTAATTGTGGCAGAGTCCGGTGGAAATACTTCCATAACTGTGACCAATCAATGTAAAGGAATACTTCTTTCTCTAGTGTCTCATAATAGTCTTACGAATATTCTTCTGAAATTCGACTTAGTGGCTAAAACATACCTGTATAGTGATACATTTCTGGTGGTGTTTGTTTTTCCCTTATTATCAACTCCTTCACCTATCCAATTTCAAATACGCAAAAATCCGTCTTAGCCCCCTCTAATAGTATATATCCCAGGTAAGTATAAGCGAAACAGATCGGAATCTAAGCCTGGGGAATGTACTAGAGGTGACATTTTCCCTTCGAATTTAGAATGCGCATCTGCCTTCTAGCTTGTATGTCGCGCCTAACCCTTCCAAAAACCCAATTGTCAGATTATATCGGCCTTACTAAATCTTATTCGTAGCCATTCGGGTATATATTCAGTTTTGCACCTTTAATGGGTCCAAAAGCAGTATACACTCTTATCAAAGATTATATATTAAAGTTTTCACCATTCTACACAATGACCTTTGAACTATTTGTATTTTGGGAATGACAGTAATGAATTAGAATCGTATTTATATAAAGACAAAGGCTTTAATTCTTAATTGTAAGAGTTTAGGCCCAAAGTTCGCTCATATGGAAAAAAATGTCAATTTTCTTTTTTCCTTCTTTCTTTCAAGTTCTATAAGAACACGGGTCATCAGCCCAGTTATGATGTGTCTTCTTCTTTCACTCTTGTCTCTCTACTACTGAACATTCAGCGTTTTGTCTAGTTTAGGTATCAAACATCCTGAGTCTGGTTTCTGCCGTTAATGGCTCTGAAAAGAGGGTTTCTGGTGGAATAACGTTAGGTATTGTCGCCATTTTACTTAAGCTTGGTGGTTGAAGGAAGGATTTGCCGCTGTCTGGGGGCGCCGTCGAAAAACGTTAAACGTTCTTTGACACCAGAATGTTCTTCGGTTGCTTGGAGGCTCCATCCCCCCCCCCCCCTCTGGTTTCTGTACCTTCACCTTCGTGTGCCTTCTATTTCCATTGCAGCTAATTCTTTGCCTATTGGCTCATTCTCTTTTTATATCTAAACATCAGCTATTAGTAGATATAACTTCTTCGAAGATGTAATCAGGGAAAGGTAGAAAATACTGAAGGTGCAAGTTAAAGAACCACGCTCGATTCCAAATTTCCCTCAATTTTTCATTTCATCTCTCCACTCCGAAATATAACACTGCTGAGTAAAAATTTATTCTTTTGTGGTCATTTTCTCCTAAAATAAGAAAACATCTAGCGATATTAATTTTAACCCATATTCATAGTGCCAACTTATGTTTCTACTTTCTACGTACAGTTGATAAATAAATTAAATGCTTCCACCAGCTGAATACCGTATTGCAGCATATATTCTAGACTCGTATCTGTACTTGGTTAAGTCATGCTTCCACCTGTTACACTGTGCCAACAGTAAGCTTGTCACTGTTTGTCTATTATCGCTTGTAGACGGTGTAGCTTGACATCGAGAACATACACGAGGTTGCCAATGGTCCATAACTCTTACGGAAACATATTAATAATGTCCGAAATCCATGGGGTCGTTGGCATTGGACAAGGGACCAAGGGGCCACAATATACCAGCTTGCCATATTGTTTTAGCTTTTAAATTTTGTTTTGTTTTAGCTTTTTAATTAACACACTTTTTTGCATGTAACCTTTCAATTTGGTTTTTCTGTTTTATGAAATAATTAAAAATAAATAAATAAGGACTTTTTTGTTCTATTACTAAGCCAACCCAGTGGATTTAGGGCTATAAAGCCCTCTCTTACACTCAACTAGGAAAGCCTGGGACCGCCTGCTTTACATGCCCTCCGATGCATGGCCAGAAAATGTAAGAAGTGTAGGACTCGAACCAACAACCTTTCGGGTGAAAGTCCGTACCACTACTCTACATGTCCTCGGCCGGCCGCCATACCAAGTTGAATCCAGCGGACCAGAGCAGGTTCAAAGCTGCAGATAACTTGGACGAATGCACAGTGCCGGTAGGGAAACATGGTAGGACTTGTCCTGGTCACCTCCGAACTAATCGTGTGACTTCACTGTGTTTCTCAAGTGGTTCGGAATCCACTATAATCAGGAGGTCCACTGTCCGCTCTATGGGCCCAAATATGAGGCCTAAGTCGTTATTAACCCGACGAATACTACTACTACTACATGTCCTGACGTATAACTGAAACTTTCCACATTTTAAGTACACACTGAATAATATAAATATTCACTCATTCATTCAAGTAGCCCTAGATTCATAACAACGTCCTGCAGGACATTATTATTAGCATCTATTCTATTAAGGTCCGTTGATACCAAAAATTGAAAAGTATCCATATGGAATACTAACCGGCACCACTACCTACTAATACATAGAGGTGCTTTGCAGTATTCCTTACCAGGATGATGGGAGTAACCTCCATAAGTAACCTTCCCGTACATACCCTTACAGAGAGGTTATATTTCTTCTTTTGGTAAATAAATTTACAGCTTCCACTCTTTGTAATATAAAGGAAGGTACTTTAAATAATGTAACTAACATAATTATGTTAACACAAGGCGAAACTGCCAGCTTCCACCCTGTTTACAGCTCTCACTCTACAGTAGTCGACAAGGTACTGTCTATTAAATAACCCAGCTGCCCAGTAGCTGAAATTAGAGGATAAATAAAAACTGGACTTGGCGGGATTTGAACCCACGATCTACGCCTAACCGGGGTGTCATCTTAACCGCTCGACCACAAGCCCGCACAAGAACAGTAAATGAATATCTTCTTCTTATATGCTCGTATTTTGACATGATTCGTAATGTTAGACAAGTTAGCACATCTACACAACTATCTAACCGAACAAGTCTGTGGGCTTACTTAATGCCATAAAGGTTATGTTTTACACATTATTGCAGTATTACATGGAGTATATAACACTGACTTTTAAATTAACTTTTGGTTGAAGAGGCGACCTCCGGGGTTCGAATCCCGCCAAGTCCAGTTTTTATTTATCCTCTAATCTCAGTTATAACGTGGAGGTTGCCTCTTCAACCAAAAGTTAATTTAAAAGTCAGTGTTATATACTCCATATATAATACTGCAATAATGTGTAGAACCTACCCAGTAAGCACTTGATGTCAGCTCATGGTTTACGCTTTTACTATTGTTTATTAATTGTTTACCACCCATTATAATTTTTCCTATTAGCTCTAAGTAACCTGAATCAGAACGGTTCTTCTGTGGCGAGTATACTGTATAGAATTCCCATGCTAATATTTTTCATAGTTTCCACCTCCATACAATTTCAGGTCAAAAAAATTCTCCAGCAAAATACCCATGCGGCGCAGTGCCGCTCACCGTCTGTTAGAAATGTAAGAAATCGTGACGAAGTCTGGCAGAGAAAATTTAAATGATTTCATGTAAATTTCCGTGCCTGAATTCTCCGACCCATACCCGATTCCATCTCTATAAGAATCGTCTAAAACTGGCTCTCTTAATTAAGCAACCCAGCATATATACACCAATGACAGTGTGGTACCCGCGAATACCAAAAAAAAACTTCAAATTCGTGGACTATTAGCGGCTCTATCGCAGATCTCTTCGCTGCCGAGCGTATAAATCAGAAAATGACAAACCCAGATTGCGATACACATTGTTTTATGGACTCAACGTAGCTAACGTACCTTGTTTTTTTTCGGACCTGCACCAAAAGGTGCGATAAACCTGAGGTACTGCACTGGGCAATGATTTTTTTTTGGCGACGAGTTTTTTTGTTGTTGTTATTTAAATTGCTTTTGGTACAAGCTGTTTTCTTTTCGGGTTAACCTTATTAAAATAGGGATTTTTCTTCAGGTACCAAGATTTGGTATTTAGCGAGGGCTTGACTGGGGGCGTTGGGGATTTACCAATGGAAGTTTGTCACACCGATGTGTCCGGTGACTTTTTTTTTGGTCTCAACGTTTTTGGTCAGGCCACCTTCCCGTTTTTCGTGATAAAATATACCGTCTTGTCACTGCTTTTTCATTCATTCCTGTGTATATAGTATTTCTTTTTGTCGTGTGTTATTTGCTGTATTTGATAGTTGACAGAAAACGGGGTCTGCCCTGTGTCTTCTTTTTCTCGGGGACTTATGGATTTTATAAAAAAACCGGTAATGAATTGAAACGTGGAGATTATTTTTATTCCGGTACCAATGTGTGGATCATGCGTCATTCGGGTTCCTCGAAAGAGGCAAGTAACAGCCCCAAGTGTTTGGAAAAACCAAAATACGGTCTGTAGAATTCTGAGGGAGTTATGGTAAGTTAGCCAGTGAAGGGACCACGTGACGAATGAAAGAGCGCCAGATGCTATTGAAGAAGAGAAACAGTTGCTACGTCAAATAAAAAGTAGAAGAGCAAAATGGGTAGGTTGTTTATTAAGACACGAAAATCTGGTACCATCATTGAGGGCACAGTGGGCGGAACCAATAAAAGAGGGTGCCACAACTATGAGCCGGGGGAAGGTACTCATCAATTATTACAAAAGTGCAAGTTACTGCGACTTGTAAGAAATGTCAATATGCAGGTATAGAATGCATGACACGCCTCTGGATTCTGGTCTAGGGAAAACTCGAGAAATTGCTCACAAAAAAGCTTACAGTTAGTATATAAAAAGAACAACTTAACTACGAACCAGCGGTAGATACTCAAATTAATTCAAAGCTACTAGGAATTTCTTGAAATATTTAGAAGGTACGAGACGCCTCTGGATGTACCTAGATCCAGAGAATAGTACCGGGAGGTAATTATAGTGGTTCCGTTGTCCGCGTTAATTAGGTATCGAATTAAAGCTATATTTAACTTACTGCCTCTATTGCATACCATTCTTATGTTTCTTATTGCTCAGTGTAGCCTTTTCATCATTATACAGTACTCCTGCGTTCGCAGAGTGCTCGGCTCTGAAGCTGAAAGTTATGAGTTCGAATCACGACCTAATCGATTATTTTATTTGGTTGGTTTGATATTGACTTATTGCATAATAACAGCCCTCTATTATAGGTAAAATATCTCTAGATATACATATATATAGATATATTTTTTCACTTACAGCACGACGAAAAATAATAATAACAATAATTTCTTTATTTTTCGGAATATGTACATATTTTTTCCACATACTGCGCATCCCCAAGCCTAAAGACGCGTGAGGAAACACCCAATTCCCTACCTAATTTACCCTACGTGGTCAAAAAACAACAACATGCACAAACAAACAATCTAGTAATTATTGGAGTCTAGCTGCAGCCTGATCGAGGCGATTATAATACCGGTATTTATTTAATCCCCTGGTAGTAAAAATGTAAACAAGATAATTTTGTAATGGAAAGTGATACTCAACATTTGTTTGTTTACAGTTATAATCCTAGGGTATTTATTTAACCCCGGTATTATAATCGCCTCGATCAGGCTGCTGGTATTCCATATAATTAGGAACAAAATATCCAATAATTTATTTTTTTGATCTAGCTTCAACATGGACATGTTTGCGTTCCTTGAAGAACTGAATAGCTTTATACAAGAAGGTGGCGCGGGTGCTAGATTTGGTGTAATTTGGCGACGCTAAATCGCTACAAAACTCAAAAAAGTTCGCTCTTAACTTTGAGCGATCTGACATCACTCTCTATTTTTAGATCCAGTTGAAATCTTCAATAGCAAAAATCCATCTCAAATAATAACGCCACTCCATAATAATTATCAAACAAAAATTACTCAACTTTCCCATTAACAGACAAACCACTTTAATTTGTCCATTTTAATTTTATAACGAAAAAAAAAGATTTCGGATAAGGCAAAATCTGGTACATTATCAAGGTACTAATTTCGAACAAAATGTATGAAAATTACAATGTAATAATTGGAATCAATTGTAAGCAACTCCCATACTAACAATTTTCTTTATAATGAAAATGCCCCATTAGCTTGCCCAGGCTACAGTATAATTTTCCACTAGTTATCCTCCATTTAAATCTTCACCGTATAAAAATTAATAGAGAAGATTCTTTTTGGGCTTGGACGGTGTGGCGGTCTATTTAGTTGTAAGAAGATGGGCATGTTGGTGAATGTGAGTAGATGTACCTGTTTCTTTAGGAAGTGTTGGCTACAAAGTAATTAAAAATGTCGATATTACTTGATTGAACTGGGTTGAATATTTGGCTACGGTTGGTGATGACGTAGCCCAGTTGATAGGGGAGTGGTTTTTTCGATTTGAAAATCATGGGTTCGATTCCTGGCATGGTGGTAAATTTTCTCGCCAAGTCTTCTTTTGTTCTACATTAGTAGCGATCCTATTCTATTGAAGACCTCAAGAAAGATATGAGATGCTGAACCTAGTTGGAACTCACGAGAACGGCCCAAGACAGGGAGGAGTGGAGAAGGAGGTGGAAAGATTTTCTCCAAACCAATCGCTAGATTGCAACTACAGAAGAGTAATGAAGAAGTAGCGAACTAGCGATTGGCTTTTATTTGGCTGCGGTTGGCAATGTTGTAGGCCAGTTGATAGTGGAGTGCTTTCATAGATTGGAATGCCGTGGGTTCGATTTCTGGCATGGTGGCCAAATTTTTCTCCAAGTGTTCCTTTATTCTTCTTTTCATCAATCTACCTGCGTAGTGATAGACTTTCAAAAAAAATTTCCATCTTCTCCATTCATATGTAAACCGACCGTCCTCTTGAGTTCCAAAGATAAGTTCCGTGTGTCATATCTATGTTTGAAGTCTTCTGCATACGCCTTCCTTGGCCGGGGCATTGGTACCGTCTAATTTTATATTAATTTTATGTTGAGACGTCCTTTATATCCGATCAGGTGCCTCACTGCTAGTTCATCAAAACTATAGTTGACTAATCTCCCGAGAAAACAGCAATGTAATTTACATAGAGTACCTGATCCTAAATAAAGCAGGTACTTCCATACCTGATTTATTTAAAATATTTTTTTCATAAGAATCATTTATAAATTGGGTTTCCGAATCCCACTTCCAACTCTGCAACAGGCTTGTCAGTATATTTTGCCCTCGAACCAGAAAGTTAAGGCTCGTACCAATAAAAACCAGCTATAAAAAGCATTGCGTTTGCCTTCCAAGCATCAAACATAGAGGGTCGTAAAATGGGAGAAGTAAGAGGAAGTAGCGATGAAATATATAGTTAATAATAAACAAGCTTACAAGCAGCACAATTTTCCATATGTTTAGTATTTGCTTATGTACTTTTCGTTACAATGTCGGTTTTAAAGTTTTTTTCGATTTCGGTATAAAAAAACAACAACAAAAAAAAAAACAGGATGTAGACTAAAGGTTATTTGTAATACATAATTGCAAGCAATGAAACTATGCAAATAATTGCAAGGCAAGGGGGCAGGGGCCCTCTACGGGTAGGGGAGAGGGGGTGCGACAGCTCCTTTCTGGCCTGGCGACTCCCATAACCTGGACCGCCTTATAATATATTGTTTATTGCCACTGTGAGACTGGGAATAAACCATGACGGTTGATTTGATATGGCCATACCTTAGTTAAATCGTATTATTACATTTAAATAAATAAATGAAAGAGTCTGGGAGGCGGGGTCCCAATCACTGGCCGTATAGATTCCCATCGAATGATCAACACTGGTTTTGTAATTAAATAACTGTGTGTCCTTGGCGAAAACTCGCAAAAAATGGCCTACCTATATGTCATTTAAATATCCCAGCCAGTACCGCAGTAAGGTTATGTCGGGAATAGTCCATTTGGTAGAAAATCATACTATGAATCGGAAGGCGTTCAAGCCGCGAGATAAAGGGGAACCCTTTTTTATCCTACCCTAATAAGTACCCTATACGTTCATCAGTTATGTTATGTGTTCCCAAGTCGTTCTATATAATAGTAGTAGGGATGGATGTTGATAAGGAGAACAGAATCAGTGCAATTGAAATGTGGGTATACAGACGAATGTTGCGCATATTCTGAAGAGATTGTGTCCCTAATGCTGAGGTCCTGAGGTGAATGGGTAGAGAAGCCCAGTTACTGCTGATGGTTAAGTAACGGAAACTGACATACTTCCGCCATGTGATAAGGAACAAAACGTATCGACTGCTGCATGTAATAATCCAAGGGAAGGAGACAGAGGCCTCCCGGCAGTAGAAGAACATCCTGGTTCATCAGCAGGAGATGGTGGCCACAAGAAACGGACACCAACATACTTCGGCCATGTGATGAGGAACAAAAAGTATCGCCTTCTGCATGTAATAATCCAAGGGCAGAAGACAAAGGGCTCCCGGCTGAAGAAGAACTTCCTGGTTGAAAAATGTGAGGCAATGGTTTGGCAAGAGCAGTGGCGGATCCACAGAGGGGGTCATGACCCCCCTAAATGAGTAAATTCATAAGATATCTGGGTTAAAAAAAAGGGATAAAACTCAACTTTTTTAACCAAAAAACTTTTTAAACTTAAACAAAAAACTTGTGACCCCCCCCTAATTTTTCCGGTGGATCTGCCCTTGGGAAAGAGCACGGCTTCCTTTTTCAGAGGAGCAGTTTCAAAGGACGAAATTACCATAATAGTTGCCAATCTTCGCTAGAAGAGGCATTTAAAGGAGACAGGGGTTGGTGGCCACAAGAAACGGACACTAACATACTTCGGCCATGTGATGAGGAACGAAAAAGGCTCCCGCCTGTCCCTCCACTTCTGATTATTCAACACTTCCTCTGGTACTCGTACCAGCCCCACTCTTCTGAGATCGTCCCCAGTCTGGGCACTGTACCTCTTCCTTGGTTTTCCTCATCTTCGTGTTTCCTCTATTTCTTTCTCCTCATTTCCTCGTCCTGCACCTACCATTCGCGAGCCTCTTCTACTCCTTCATATCTCCATACTTCTGAAAATATTCAACAGTTCCTCAGGTACCCCACTCTTCTGAGATCGTCCCCAGTCTCCCTCTTCTCTGGTTTCCTCATCTTCGTGTTCCGTCTATTTCTTCCTCCAGCTATTTCTTGGCACACCTGTTGTTATCCATACGTTTCAGGACTTTACGTCCAAACTTTTGCAGTTTCCTTCTCGCTATCTTCTCCCACAAATGGTTCCTCCACCTTGAGCTTTCTTCTCTTCACTTCATTCTTAGTCCTATTCTTTCTTATCCTCAGACGGGCTGTTCCAGTGAACTTTAGCTCAGCCGCTTGAATTCTACTGCCTTGTCTGTTACTCGTGAATCGTGACCACTATCCACCAGAATTGGAGTATAGTACCTACTTACTTAATAATGTCCTGAAGGACGTTTTTATGAACCTAAGCCCATTGATTCCTTTCCTTGTCCAATGCCAGCGACCCCATGGATTTCGGACATTATTCATATTGTTTCCGTAAGAATTTTGGGCTATTGACAAACTGGTATTCGGTCTCAATGTCAACCTACACCGGCTACAAGCGATACTGGACAAGCTGAGACACGTTTTATACCACTATAACACGTGGAAAGCATGCCTTAACCAAGTACAGATACGAGTCTGCACTCTGGAGTATAGTGAATTTTAAATGATAATTCTACGATTAATGAATGTTAATTCCGTGAACATATTTTTTAATATCATCAGTGGTACACCCAGGTTGGGCTTAAAATATGAATTTGGCCTGGAATTTATTGCCTGAATACGGCCCTGATTAGTATATATAAAATAAACATGCAATTGACGGGAAGGTGCTAATAATGAAGCCTAGCCTTTGATAAAAGCGCGGTCCTCAAATCCGAGGGAACGGCCACTTTGAGTATTATTTGATACCGATCCCGGGGGTCTTCAACACTTTGAGATTGGTACCTATTCTTGGTACCAGTTTTGTGAAGATGTTTATACTAATATGGACATTGCTGCATCCAGTCATATAGTATACAGGATACGTGCCATGCGATAAAGACAACTTTAGCTGAATCCAAAATATAATCATCTTAAAAATCAATTCCTTAACCATTTTTTGAGCGGTACTTGCTGTATAAGATTCATTTTCAATTTTTATTAATTCAAAAAATAACCTGTATACAGTAGAACTAATTATTTGAACTGCGATAATCCTGATCTCTTTTAGACATTTCCCCCAAACCTCAGGCTTTAAGATGTGTACAATGCATCTATATACAGCATGTATAGACATGGGACAGCTTATTAGGAAAATGTACCAGAAATTAAATCCCTTGAAATTTGGCCCTTTTGGTCCACACATACAATTAACCCATCTTGATGTAGAGAGAGAGGTAGTGGGTCTATTTCAAGGCTTGTTGAATGGGTCAATTTTTGTGCGTTTAACACGTCTCAAATTACGAATAAACCGTTTACTGGCCAAATAATGGTCAAATGCCGGTGAGGAATGGCCGATCTTTTTTATAGTTATGGCCATAACTTTTAAGTCCTTTTGACTTCCTTGTTTTACGGTAAACTTTATGTAATATTCATGTTCTTTTTTACTTCTCGTAACCGGTTTCTCAAAGCTGAAATGCTCTTTTATGACATGCCTCAAAAGCTTTATTGTACATTTAGTATTAACTCATTAAATCCGTCACAGAGAGAAAGGGAAACTCCAGCCATCGGTACCTATAGCTCGTGGACACACACAAGGGCGGACCCAGAAATATATCTGGGGGGGGGGGGGGTTCATGCTATGGTACCTATTTGTATTTGTTTTACGTGTCAAGTGCATTTTATCTAGGGTTCACTGTTTTCTCGGGGGGGGGGGGGGGGCTGGACCATGGACACAGTGCTTCTTTTTGGAAATACTGAACTTGCAGTCCTATAAATTTGAGCGCTGTGCACCCTATTTCCACCCTTTTTGTTTTGTCCATCTTCTGAGTATTTATGCCCGTATTTTCACTTAAAATACAAATTCTGCCATAATCTTGTTAGTACCTATCTCACCTTTCAACGCAGCATTGTAATTTTCGCTGCGTGCGCATTTTAGTATTAAGAGTACAGGGTGCCCCGTTCACAGTTCTCAGCTAATGACCCCACCGTAATGAGAATATAATGACAGCCAAGTGATGGGAGTGGCGCTCTCATACTTAGCTTACGTATTGCACCTATTGTTTGACATATTGCCCGCTCCTGCCCTTGTGATCCACACCCGGTTCAGTTTCACATTCCTACTGCTACAGTACCTTATAATATTATGGCTTGAGAGAGGGCTGTGATATTTTTGCTTTCCAATTTATACGTAGTCTAAGGAAAGCTTTGTGATGGTCGAAATTTCCGATTCCGAGATTTCAACGGATTTACACGTTTTGAGGTCCCAGGAACCCAAAAAAGTGGTTTTTACAGAATGTCGGTCTGTCTGTTCGTCGATTTCCGGGCAAACTACTCGGTGGATTTGAGTGAATTTGGCATGTAGGTTCACAAAAATCATACCTCGGAACCATTTTTTTTTTTTTTTTGGGCTAACTCAATTTGGGGGGGTTTTATTTTCAAAAACTCCAAAAAAACGTCTAAAAAATTATTTCTCAAAAACGGCTCCAACGATTTCTTTTAAATTCTCGTAGATTGTAGTCGTTATTAATGTTGACAAAATGCGGGGGGTCGCTTGCCCCTTGATAGTTTGCTTCTGGGGGTAAAAAAATAAAAATAACTAAATTTTAATGAAAAAAAGGCTAAAAAATGCGAAACCTTTCTATCGATGATTTCTACCTTCAAGCATGTTTTAGGTGTTAAATTGAGTAACGAAACCGGATAGGTTGCTTTCCCAAAAAAATATTTGGTTTTGCCCAAAAAATTATTTTTTGAAAAAAATGATAGAAAATTCGCGCTCAAATGCATTGCATGCCCTGCCATTATTGCTGTGTGGTAATTAATGTGTTTGTTTGACCTATCGAGAATTTACCTCACTTCCAGTGACGTCAGGTGGACAACCGCCCCCCCCCCCCCCCCCCGAGATATCGGAAATTTAACCATAGGAAAAATATTTGCCATAAAATTACTAATTTTCTCTATCTAATAATTTTGATAAATTGGAAGGCATGTTCGAGTGAACTCGGACCGGTTCTTTAAATCTGCCATACTTAGCCTATGTACTGCTCCTATTGTTTGATATAATATTGCAAGAGGTCCATACCCGGTTCAGTTTCACATTCCTACTGCTACAGTACCTTATAATATTATGGCTTGAGAGAGGGCTGTGATATTTTTTAAATCTGCTATACTTAGCCTATGTACTGCTCCTATTGCTTGATATAATATTGCAAGAGGTCCATACCCGGTTCAGTTTCACATTCCTACTGCTACAGTACCTTATAATATTATGGCTTGAGAGAGGGCTGTGATATTTTTTAAATCTGCTATACTTAGCCTATGTACTGCTCCTATTGTTTGATATAATATTGCAAGAGGTCCATACCCGGTTCAGTTTCACATTCCTACTGCTACAGTACCTTATAATATTATGGCTTGAGAGAGGGCTGTGATATTTTTTAAATCTGCTATACTTAGCCTATGCACTGCTCCAACTGATATAATATTACAAGAGGTCCACACCCGGTTCAGTTTCACATTCCTACTGCTACAGTACCTTATAATATTATGGCTTGAGAGAGGGCTGTGATATTTTTTAAATCTGCTATACTTAGCCTATGCACTGCTCCAACTGTTTGATATAATATTACAAGAGGTCCACACCCGGTTCAGTTTCACATTCCTACTGCTACAGTACCTTATAATATTATGGCTTGAGAGAGGGCTGTGATATTTTTTAAATCTGCTATACTTAGCCTATGTACTGCTCCAATTGTTTGATATAATATTACAAGAGGTCCATACCCGGTTAAGTTTCGCATTCCTACTGCTATACTATCTTAATGTGTTATGGCTTAAGTTAGGGATGGGGTCTGTAATCCGCTATGCTATAATATGATATAACTTAGTTTAGGTACTTATTAATTTTTCTCCGATATTTAATGGGTTTCATTGCGTATTTTTATCATACATTTTTAATTGTTAAATAAAAACATAGGATTCATTCAAAGCTGTTATTTATTTATTTATTTGGAAAGTATTAATAAATGACAATGTCCCTTAGATGTAATACAAATCTATATGCTATTGCATATTGTCTTAGTCAATGTTAATAAAAGCTACTAAAAAATTACATAAAAGAACTGGTCCGAGTTTACTCGAACATACTTTCCAATTTATAAAGTAGTAGATGGACATAATAACTCATTTCATTGAAAATAATTTCCCTATTTCGGATCCCTCGGGGGGGGGGGGGGGGGGTAAACGAGACACATAATGTTATATAGGGCTTATATATATATAGGGTTATATATATCCTACAAGTTAATAATCACTTTGCCGACAAGGTTAGACACCCGTTAGATACCCTCTTCTATTGGTTCCTTCCACTGTGCCCTCAATGATGGTATATACCAGACTTTTAGGTCTTAATACCCGTGCAGAGAGTTGTAAAGAGTACTTTACAGGGTGAATGCTAGAATCGGTCCTAAATTAGTATAAAAAAACTTTTAAAATGGCGAAATATATAGGTTTATAGGTACCCATAAATTATACGAAGATCTCGCGCACCGACAAAAACACCTTTCCCTACATTAATAAAGATTGGTTCAGATTCAATTGCTGTATTATAATAATTATTTTTTTGCTTTAATGAGCAAGATGCGTTATTACGTAGGCCTACTGATGCCTTATCTACTATAGACGTGATAAAATAACAGCCATATAAACGTTTTACACAGATCATGCGAGATTTAGTTCTCCACTTAATTTATTGTACTGAATCTTAATTACGTTGATGTACTCTTACATTTTTCACGCCATCTTATTGTAAATTTACCACCACATGCGCACCAAGGCCCAATCACTCCATACAAGCGGAAAAATGTGGAAATATGCAACTCTAATTGATTGAAGTTCTTCAATTTTCAATTTAAGATGCACCGCCATTTTAATTTAAATAGCCATACTCTGTAGCTGGCATTACTCCATTAAAAAAGCTATGCAATTTTAAAATGTCCACAAATTTAAGTTCCCCATAGTTGTTTTCTTATGTGTTCTTTTTGAACTATTCATCAATATTCTCCATAATTTTGAAGGGAAGCTTTTCTATTGTTTTTTATTTTTTCCTTCATGTTCCTAATTTTTGGAAACATCATGGCGTGAGGGCCAATGGATTAATTGTTCGATCCTTTAAGGGCAAAAAACTTCTTTGAAGACATTCTCAAATATATTATATAGGTTTACTTTGATAACACATAGCTAAAATATTTTTTCAAGTGAATTATGAATATATATATATACGTATATTGTAAGTAAATATCTTATAGAAATTCGTTAAAGTAGGTCCTATTTCTGGAGTAGGCTAAGTCTGCTGCTTTTTCGTTTCAGATATTAATAGGGTTTATCTTTAAAATGAATACACATTTATTAATTAATAATAAGCTTTATTAAATCCATAATATTGGAAAATAAAGATTGGCTTCACGCAGCTCTCAAAATAATTAAACAATAAACCCATAGTTGGCAGTGATGCTCATTTGTACCAACATAATAAACACAAAGTATACCGCCAAAATTACTTTTACTTTTTATAGCACAAAACAAATTGTCATATTTTATCAAATAACAACAATTTTTTATGTGTAAATATATATTTAGTAATATCAAATTTTATATCCTTCAGGAGAACTTCAAAGAGCAATTTTGCCAATGTAGGAACAGTGGAACGAGAAATTAATTAACAACCTCTCACGCGAACTTTCAAAAATTTGGAATGATTTTCCTGAAATGATTGTTTCCCAACGTCTGCTTTCATCATTTCAGCTTTTTAAGCAACCCTGTCAGCCTGGCGGCGGAGTGAGCCTGTTTATTAACGTGAGGCACCCTAAGAGCAGACTCCTTCACCTCAGGCAGAAAGAACCGCAGAAGGGGAATTGACTGACAGGGTGGACCTCCTGATTATAGTGAATTCCGAACCACTTGGGGACATAGTAAAGTCACACGATTAATTCGGAGGCAACCAGGGACACGCACTTAGAAGGACAGGTAGTCTCAGCGCGTTATTATGTTCCACCATGTTCACCTGCCAACGTTGTGCTCACTACCAAGTTTGCTGCAGTTTGAAACAGGCTCTGTTCTAGTGGTTTCTACTTGGTATGGCCGTTGGCGATTTTCTATTAATTAACCAGTAAACTGATAAATAAATTCCAGTATACAATGAACAGTCAAATAATTTATAAAAAAGCTTTAAAAAATATATTTTCCTAACGCTTTACTTAACTCTATCTAAAAACCCCAGTAAAATTTAATTCTCTAAAATTAAAAAATGTTCTCATCATTGACTTGTAACGTCTAAAAATCTTTGGCAAAGTTAAGGAGGCTCAACTCCCCTACCCATGGGTAGGGTAGCTAGGATTCGATCCAGGGGGGACAGGTGCAAAAGTTCGATTGGGTTTCGCGGGTTTATTTGAATTTTTGGAATATAAACATTAAAATCTTATTCATTATATTAGTAGTTTAAATTCCCTACACTTTTTTATGTTACATAAATTAATCAAAGAAAACCCAATTCTAGATAGTGATAACTCGTCAAATCTTCAGGGGGGGGGACGTCTCCCAGACTGGCTACGCCCATGCCCCTACCTGTATTTTTCCCTATGGTACCTAAGTGGAATCCAAATTATCGCCGCCTGAAGACTAGAGGCCCCTTAAAAACCCTACACCCGCCCCCTCTCTAAATCCACGTTAAATTTATAACATTATTTTGAAACAATGAATTTGTAATTATCTTATGTGCATGCGTGTGAGATGGGAGGAGACCCCATAAAGACTCGTAGCCATTAACTTGTAACATAAGTTAGCATTTATCGTATGCCGAATCGGTATGAAACCCCTTTTTAAAACATCTCTATTTCGACCCTGGCCAGCTCGTTCTGTACTTAGCTTATGTGTGAATTGTTTATTAAATAAGCCTATTTAGATTTTTTTCTTCTAGAGAGTTTCTTCACCTTGTCCCGACATTTTGCATTAAACTTTATATTTCTATAAGTCTTCTTTAAAATTTCGTTGTAGTTTTTTTGGTTATGTTTTGCTTCGATAATTTTTCTGTCCTATGCTGAGCATCTTACTGTTTGTAATCCTTAATCTGTTACTCATTGTTAAAATTTACTTCGTATAGTCTTACAATAAAATTAAATTAAAAACACAACCGGTTTCGGCTCACGCCATCGTCAAGTGCGATTGAAAAAAGGTAGACAAACGGTATGCAAGCTAAAACAAAATAAAATAAAACTCACTGTCAGGATAATACACAGCATCGCATAAAGTAAACAATTTAAATTGAACAATTAAACATCAACCAATGGAAGCGCCAACAAGGGGGAACTACTTAAAAATTTATGTCATTAAGTAACGTTTTGTTTTTAACCATAGCTTCCCTAATCTCAATGGTTTCTAAATTATCAAGAAGTTTCCCCTTGTTGGCTACATGTAAGATCTTAAAATTATCGAAATCACAGGCATGGTTGTTGGTGTTTATATGTTGGGCTAAGGCGGACTGAGTGTCGGGTTTTCCTACCCCCCGTCTATGCTCCGCTATTCTTTCTTTAAACCCTCTCCCAGTTTGTCCAATATATAAACTACCACTTCCATTGGTTGATGTTTAATTGTTCAATTTAAATTATTTACTTTATGCGATGCATACGATGCAATCCTGACAGTGAGTTTTATTTTATTTTGTTTTAGCTTGCATACCGTTTGTTTACCTTTTTTCAATCGCACTTGACGATGGCGTGAGCCGAAACCGGTTGTGGTTTTAATTTAATTTTATTGTAAGACTATACGAAGTAAATTTTAACAATGAGTGACAGCAAGTTTTACAAAGTTACTAAGGAGACTATTATGTTTATTCCTTAATCTGTTCACTGAAATACTTAAAATACTGATACTTTTCGTACTTTCAACGCCCTTCATATCCATAGTTGCTAAGCTGTTACAAAACTGTACCATGTCTTCTTCATTCTGAAAAATAACCATATAGGGAGCAGATATTACGATCCCATACGAGCTCATAATGATCCATAATTTATAGTCTACATCTATATAGGTTTATCTTAATTTTTGGCAGTTACGATCGTCTATGTAAACAGATATGTATATGTTCTACAAACTTAAGACATTTTGACGTAAATGACAGCCCTAAAACCACGAGCCCAGGCTTAACTAACCGCGCCGCATAATTTCTGGATTTTCTAACCACTGTCACTTCTTTCCTTCATCACTCCAACAACGCCCAGTCCTGGCTTAGCAACAAATCGGGGTGCCCACCACTAGGTGGCGGATTAATTAAAAAGTTTTGGGAGGGCCGGATCTTATAGGAAAAAGGAAGTACCCATTTCCGACATTGCTGTGTTATACAGTGTTCAACATCTACAAGTATCAAATAAACAAACAAATTACAGAACAAAACGCTTCTCTCGGCGAACACCACCCAACTACGAGTACGGTATCTATCACCTTGTCCCTATCAGTGTTAATATCTTTGCTATCAGAGTGAGCCCACTCAAGCTGATAAAGCTAGTCAAAAAAAAAAAAAAAACGTAAAAACGTGGCAATAGACACTTGTAGACAGTGATTGACATTTTCGCGCCAATTCCCTCTTTTTCTTTTTTAAAACTAATGTGCTAAATTATATTTTGTTTACTCTGTGATAGATAAGACTTCTTTCTTTTTCATAGCTTTGTGTGCTTTGCCACCACTGAGTCCCCACTACGCGTTTTTTTCTTATAAATGAGCAGAAACGCTCTTCTACATTTAATATGAGATGTGGGCTTCACTAACACCAATTTGCCACAGTTCTCGAACTCCGTACTTGGGGTTATTATTATTATTAATATTAATTTTGAAACAGAAACAGTTCGGCACTTCGGTGTCTACCATTTTTCCTCAAGAAACAGTGTTTCATCCCTGTTCTGGCTTTTTACCTGTCACGTTCTTTCTTGCCAACGGGACTAATCTGGAGCTAACCACAGACGGAAGGGCCACAGGAACAGTTTTATTCGAACCTTTGCGCCTCAAGGAGCAGTTCAGTGTCTTTCCTGTTAATACGTTTCTCCTTCAACTTCCAACCACAGTTTTAGTCCAATAATATTGTTCCTCAAGAGACAATTCAGTTCCTTTCCTGTTCTCACTTCCCTTCCAACTTCCAACCATTGTTCCTTCCTTTCCAACGGGACTCATATCGGAGCTAATCACAGATGGAAGGTCCACAGGAACAGTTTTATTCCAACCATTGCGCCTCAAGGAACAGTTCAGTGTCTTTCATGTTCTTACTTTTCTCTTTTAACTTCCAACCTTAGTTTTAGTTCATTAATTGTTCATCAAGAAATAGCTCAGTATCTTCCCTGTTCTCACTTCCCTTCCAACCATTGTTCCTTGCTTTCCAACGGGACTCATATCGGAGCTAATCACAGATGGAAGGGCCACAGGAACAGTTTTTATTCCAACCATTGTGCCTCAAGGAACAGTTCCATATCTTTCCTGTTCTTACTTTTCACCTTTAACTTCCAACCACAGTTTTAGTTCAATAATTGTAATAGCTCTGTATGTTCCCTGTTCTCACTTACTTTTCCACTTCCAACCATTGTTCCTTGCTTTCCAACGGGACTCTCGTGTCGAGGCTAATCGCAGATGGATGGGCCACAATGGCCTCATCAGTGTACTGCCTGTCCGGTACCGATACCGACTAAAAGCACATTTGGGTGATGCATCGGTTGTCTGATACTGCAGTCCAGGCATCATTAATCTATAATTCCTAGCTGGGACACAGTGTCAGCGAGGTCGTGACCCCATGCAAGATAAAGCCCCTTAATGTCCCATGAAATGCTCAATTATTTAATTGTAATTTATGTTGCAGCCTATTGGAAAGTGATTTATTGACTGTTGTGTGTTGCGCAATTTTTTTCTGTACTTTAATTTCTTTATTTTATGTAGCCTACTGCTATATGGGGGTACTTACTTACTTAACGTGTTCGGGCCTAGGACACATTGATCCAAAACGTTGCGGCCTGGATGGCCTTGTCGTTGACGTCTACATGATATGTCTGGGACACAGCTTCTCCTAGTCTCGGGCAAACCAGAAGGTGGCCGTCGTCTTGTAGTTGCCCGTATTCGCAAGTCGTGTCTTCCACCAGTCCCCACCTGCAGAATAGGGGGGGTGATTGCTATTAAGGAAGGGAGCAAGAAAAGTATTTTTTTTTCCACGAGAGGGGAGTCCTTTGCCTATTGTCCTGCCGGTTCATTCGCCACCTGCGCGGTATAGAATACGTAGTAGTAAGTGTAGAATGGAAGTTTTCAAGTTTGTCAGATGCTCTTTAAAAAGTAGAGTGAAACGGGAAAAGTAAAACAATAAATAAATATCGACTTTTTTGTTCTATTACTAAGCCAACCTAGTGGAATTAGGGCTATAAAGCCCTCTCTTACACTGAACTAAGAAGGCGCGTGACCGTCTGCTTTACATGCCCAGAAATGGCATGGCCAGAAAATAATATGGGTTCCAAGGAAATTAAGACGTACGTAGGTACCGACAAATTATAGGTCGCGCAGTGATAATTATAAACACAACTACTGCTAATATACTAACAACTAAATTAACTAAATATATTATATATATTAAAATATATTAAATATATATATATTAACTACTCAAAAATTCTCTTTAATAATAATAGGCAACTGCAAAAGATTGTCTGAAACGTCAGGCTTACATCCCCTCCTTGTTCTTCTTTAAATGCCTCTCCTATACCAAAGATTGGCGATCATCATGGCAATTTCCTGCTGCTCTGAAAAGGGAAGTCGTGCTCTTGCCAAACCACTGAATGAATGAATGAATAGTTTATTTTTATCTTTACAAAAACAATATACAATATAAAAAACCGTTTTGCCCTATGGGCCTCAGGTTTTCAAGCAGGATGTTCTTCCACTGCCGGGTGCCTTCTGTTCTTCCATTATTTTCCTTTGTATTATTTACGGTCTACACAATGTCGGTGTTATCGAGTTAGAAGTGTTAGTCCAAGTTAACATGCAATCTTGGGTGGACATCGGGGAGAGGTGCTATGCCAAATCTATAAATTTAACAGAGTAAACACCATGGTAGTAGTCAGGACGTTCGTGGCACTGTTTTAAAGAAAGTGGCAGAACTCTATTCTAGTGCCACATTTGTTTACATTTTTTTTTTCATTTTGGTTATTATATTTTTAAGTATTTACGTTAGTTGTTTGTGATATAATAGGTAATACAAATAAATTTAAATCTTACATAATTCTAAACGCGTGTTTGAAATCAACCGACATAAACAAATATGGTCGCAGTCAAACCATCTGTCGATCACAGTGCGTTTCAGATAACACACTGGTTAGCTTGGTTATAGGGTTCGACGAGTGTTAACTTAGCTTGATGTAACACATTTAACTAGGTAACTCGATAACACCAACACTATGAAGACCCCTATTAAATGCAGAAGGTAATACCTTTCGTTTATCATCACATGGCCGAATTATGCTAGTTTCCGTTTCTTAACCGTTTGCAGTCACTGTATCCAATCGCCTCAGGACCTCAGCAATAGGGACACAATCTCTCTAATAAGATACGCGCGATCCCCTCCTAGCTATGCTAATCAATAATAGTTTGATTAATTTCCCACCATTCAGCCAATAAAAAAATTTGTCCTGTTCGGGATTTGAACACATCATCTCCACATTAGCAATCCGACTAGTCGCCACCTAAATGAGGTAGTCTCGCCGGGAGCGACGCCTGCGTTTATCCGTTTATGCAATCTATGTACATCACCTTTGAACTCCCACATACCGATCTCCGCTCATGAATTTGTCTCTGTCCTCTCGGGCGTAATTAGACCCGTTAGTAATTGTTATGGGCCAGTAGGCCTAACCATATTTCACTACCCCTGCCGCGCTAACGTTTAAAATAACGGTTTCATTTGGTTCTTTGGGATTATTAATAGTCAATGCAGTTCTTTTGAATTTGATCGTGTCTGCGTTAGCCTAATTGAACCGTATTTTAATTTAATTTCAGTTATGGGGCAGTTCCCTCTCAATTTTAGGGAAGCCAATAGTTGCCTGTATGCCTTTTGGCATGACTTGTGGAACACAGTGCTTTTTATTCAAAACATTGACTTGCATTAATTTGCAGTCCATGAGCAATTTGATCGCTAAGTTGAACGGGCTCATTGGCGATACAGATGTTAGCCCCCCCCCCCCCCCCCGGACATCCAGTCTGCCGGTATGGTGGCCAGTTATTCCACGAAGTTGGAATTCCAAAACACTTCCAGTTACCGTCAGCGACTTAGTCTATGGTGACCATAGACTGTGGGTGAGACCAAAGTATGGTCTTTTGTTCCATGAAAATCGGATAATATCTACGGGAGTTAGAGTGTTTCATAAAATTGATATTGTACACACAGTAGGCCTACATAATATATATTTATATATTGTATATATATATAATTTTGAACGGAGGGTGGGTTTAGGCTCTTAGGGTCATGAAATAAAAAGTTGTGAAGAAAATTTTCCGGAAGTCGAACATTGGCCGCCGTCTCAATAGGTAGATGAATCTCCCTAATATCGTATAGCCGAGAACGAATGACCCATCTCTTCTGTTGTGTGGTACTCGAGGTCCTCAGACCTCAGATGGCGTGTGCTCAGTGATATGGAATAGAATTCAGATTGGGTCACTTCCTGCGCGGTATTGGCCAATTTTATAAGGTTTTAATGCATAGAAGACACTATCTGGTGCTACCATCTGACCGGAAGAGGGTGGGACGCTTCTTTGATTTATTCCGCCGCTTCTCAACGAAGAAGTGCTACTTTGGACTTGTTTAGTGCTACTCATGCGTTCTTTAGGTAGGGTTTTAATTTTATTTTTTTTAAAGCATACTGTAATACACATTGCGATGATACGCCTAGCAATGGCTGAAAATTGGCCACTTCCCAACCAAAAGAAGTGATAATTTTGACGGTTTAGACACGAGAACTTCGTAAGCTGCATCATATAAAAGAAGAAAGAAAAAAAGAATTATCCCTCTCTTACAATTAACCCATAATAAATTATACTATGCCTTACAATATATAGAATACACAAATTAACTGAATAAAAAAAAAGTAAATATTTAAAAATTTACCTAAACAGACAATTTACACACCATTCACGCACTATACAAACCCATTACATAGTCGTGACAACCACCCTTAAACTTCTTTCATACTTAAACTTCCCCATACTAGGTATACGATGTATCGTATTGTATTTTTTTTATTGTATTTTATTCTTTTTTTATTGTATTTTTTAGTTATTTATTGCATTTTATTCTTTTTTCACTCATTGTTAAAATTTACTTCGTATAGTCTTACAATAAATATTAATATTATATTATATAAATTTTATTGTAAGACTATACGATGTAAATTATAACAATGAGTGACAGTAAGTTTTACAAAGTTACTAAGGAGACTATTATGTTTATTATTCTTTTTTATTGTATTTTATTCTTTTATTGACAATAAATGTATAATACGATAATGTATAATTGTAATAACATGGACTATAGTCTGTTTTGAATGTGTAAATTTAATTTATAATTTTTATTTTTATTTAATATAATACTTGTATAGTGATGTGCCACCCTCACCCGCTCCTGCTTGAGGGGGCACAGTTTTTGACATAATGCTCTTGCAAAACGATGTCAAAATACACGAAATCTATCTATCCTTCATTTCTGATGGGGATAGAAGGAACCTTAGAAGGCGTCAACCGACCTGGGTGATGGAGGATGTAGAGGCAAATACTTAGATGGAGCTGAGTCTAGTCTACTCGCATTGAATTTGTTGTATGTGAACCTATAAAGGTACTGTACCTAATAGAAGTAACAGTAGATACACATACGGGTATATGTATAACAAGCCGGGATCAATGATCGGTTATAAATTCTCTATTACAATCGTTAATTTTTTTTATTATGGTGACTGCTATTAAATCTTACGAATTCATTTATTTTCAGTTATGAATGTGTAATAATTTATTGTAATTTATTGTTTTGGCAATTTGTCTAAAAGACTATTTTCTTTGTTACAGGTAAGACAACTAAAATGCAATTCATACAGTTATAACTAGAGTTCTATAAAGGAGATTCCGGGATAGGCACATTCCGCCAAAAATTTAAATTTGAATTTCTGGGGCCCCCGTTACTTTTCTTATATGGTGAGCCATTGAAAGACTTAGTTTAGCAGCTGGCCCCAGGATTCAAAAAAATATTTTTGACGGACTTAAATATCCCATCTCATCTGCAACGAACTCTAATAATGTCTACATTACGTTGTCGGTAAGCAAAAAATAATAAATATGGAAAATATCAGTGTGAAGCTGAATTTCCCGTCGTTTTACTCAAACGAGGGGTTATCTACATTCTGTATGACCACCAAATATTAAAAACATAGAATAGATGACGACTTGTTAGTTACTTTTGATTTCTTCTAATGGTGTGTCCATGTATATTATACTGTAGATACATAGGTACAGTAATTATCTACAACCCCTTGTAACGCTCCACCCAAACACCTTACATTCTATTTAAATATTCAAGGAAAAGGCAGACAATGGACTCGGGATTTTTAGAGGCGACTATTTAAAGAGGGGCTTTCAAAAAGTCCAAACGCTTTTTTAATTCTTCTACTGAGGTCACAATCTCAACGATTGGTTGGCAGCAACTCCCTGCATATCATCCTCAAGTTTCAGCGCCTTCTTCAGCTCTTGGTACGTTCGAGCTTCTGTGTCCTCCTTCAGTTGGTCCATGAATTCCTTCTCCAGCCGTCCTCTTCACACAGCATCATTGAAGGAACCAATAGAAGAGGGCGGCCGGAGAAAGAATTCTTGGATCAACCGAAGGAGGACACAGGAGTTCGAACGTAACAAGAGCTGATAAGGAAGGCACAGGACCGAGAGGGATGTAGGATGACATGCAGAGAGTTGCTGTCAACCAACTGTTGAGATTAGGACCTCTAAGGACATCCTCAGGGACCTCCGTAATGAATATTAGTCCTACAGCTATAGCAAACTTCGCTAAAGAACTGACTGTAGTCACATTGCCCTTGGCAGTTGTTTGGGCCCTACTGGCCTAAGTCTATCGGCAATTTTATTATTTAATTAATTTACATATTATGGACTTTGTTTACAAATAAACGCTTATTTATTTATTTATTTATTTTATTTAATGCATTTGCTACTACTACATGATCTCAGAAAAATAAGGTTAATAAAAAGTCCTTAAAAATAACATCAAAAATATTTACTGTATGTGTTGGGGGGGGGGGGCAGTATTGATATATTGCTCGAAAAACCACTGGGGTAGTGTGGAAAAGCCTTTAGCTTTGTTGGGGCCTTAACTTGGACATAATTTAGAAAAGGGACCAGCCCCCCGCAGCCCTTAGATGGGAGTGGCGGAATAACAACAATAAAGGGGACTTAGCCATTGTTATTAGCTATGGGGCCTCTCTCATCATTATGTAAAATCCAGTGGATTTAAGCCGCATACAATGTCTATTGCAACGTTCTGTTCTGAGATTCTGGTGCTGAGGTTGGCTATGACTATGATGAATTTGGGGTTGAAGATTATGTTTTTTACCAGTAGTTGCCACCATTTCAATAAGAAGAGACGAATGGATGGGGTATACTCTGAGACATGCGACTCATTAAGAACATCACTGAAGGCACCAATTCAAGGGGATGACGGCGGAAGGTGTACTTAGAATCTAGATGATGTCATGATGGACTTAGGATGCGACATCTACCTTGAACTAAGAAAGACCTCACAAAATAGACAAGAGTAGACAAGGAGATTGAGACATGCGACTCATTAAGAACATCACTGAAGACACCAATTCAAGGGAATGACGGCGGAAGGTGTACCTAGAATCTAGATGATGTCATGATGGACTTAGGATGCGACATCTACCTTGAACTGAGAAAGACCTCACAAAATAGACAAGAGTAGACAAGGGGATTGAAACATTTGCTGCAAACCAATCGATAGATTGAAACTCCAGAAGAAGAAAACTATGAATCTATTGAGTAGTTGCAAAACGCGCCATACCAACTTTTCATCGAAACTGAGTTTAATATGCCATTTGAATCTTCTGCCAGAGTTATTCACACTAAGACCGTCATGTTGCAACAAAACGAACTCTATCCCTTCTCCTTCTTCTTCCTCTTCCCTCTTAGTGCCGCGTGCGCATTTCCTGAACTCGCCCCAGTCGGACTAACGCCTTGAGCTCGGCCATTGTTTTCCCTTTTGCTCCGGCGAGTTGTTAAATTTTTTCCTCGAGGGTTGTCCTCGGTCTGCCGATGGGTCTTCTGCCTTGTGACCTTGCTTCCGCCAACCTCTTATTCTCATTCAACCTTTTGGCCAAACCATTGCAGCAGGTTGTTCTCCATACTTCTCACTATGGAATCCACTTGCAGGTCTAGTCTGATGCGGTTATTTCCGATTCGGTCCCACCTTATTCCGTCTTAGGCACTTCATTTGAGTCGCGTTTGTTTTACTCAGGTAGCTTGCTGTAGGCGTCCAGCTTTCGCTCCCATAGAGGAGAATCGGCTCCAAGGTAGTTTGTTGGACTCTGGTCGTAGTCGTCCCCTTCCTAAAGACGCTAAATATAAAAAAAAGGATCCCGAGCACTAATTAGCAATCTGAAATATTCTAGAGAATTATTCTAAGAGTTCCAGTTAAACCTCCCCATAAAAGAAGACGTGAGTCTTCTCAATTTTTCGAACTTGTCCCAGATCGCGCCCAGAATAAAATTTCTAAAAAAAAGACATCAAAACTCATAATATCATTGAAAATCACACAATTTCCAGAAAAGTCAGGTGAGCCAACCGAAAATTCCAAAGATGTTAAACAAACGCGTCGAGCCGTGACTGACATCGCTGCCTGTCACCACCTATCATAACAACCTAGCAGAAAGAAAAAAAAGGACTACCAACGCAACACGACCAAACTCACAAATGCCAGCCAATTACGATGCGTTTAAAAACATTTTTTCTCATTCACAGCCGAATGAATAAAAAACATTGTAATTGAGCAGTGAAAAATGATTTTGGGAAGTCGGTGGTTGCTATATACAGAGTGTCCTAAAGCAGTGAGGTTTATTTATGCTTGTTTTATGCGGCGCTGTGTTTTCTTAGGAGTTTTGACTCATACTGTGCAGACTGTGTACTGCAGAGAATCAGTGAAAATCATTAAGATTTGAAAAAAAAAATGAAATCCTGTTTCTTTGCTTTTATGAATGTTCTTATATGCATGTTATTAGGTATAGGTATAGTCCACGCAAAATGAGAAAATTATGGACATGGAATGTTTTGATCCTGTGCAACACAGTAAAAATATTTTTTGCACCATTTTGTGTTACCTTGTTGCATTGGATGCAAGGCAAAACAAAAATTGTGCAAAGAATATTTTTAGTGTTGCACAGGATCAAAACATTCCATGTCCATACTTTTCTCATTTTGCGTGGACTTTGCCTCGCGCACTGATTAATAAAACAGAAGCAAAATTTATGAACAATACACTAATTTATTATAATTATTAATTTTTATTAAATAGACTTAGGCTGAAGAGGGAGGCAAGGCTAGTTTTAACCGAAAATAGGGAATTATGAAAAATCTGGGCTTGATGTGATTTGAATCCACGAACCTTGCCGGGGCAAGTTAAATTACCAGAAATTCTAAAACGCCTATTGGTCACAGTTCTTGACCTTCTTCCTCGGGACTACCATACCAATCATTTTTTGTACAAATCAAATTCAATAATTATTGATGTCCAATATGGCAATCTGCGTTAGAAATGTATTTAAATGCTTGGAAAAATAATTATTATTTTTATATATTATATTCTGTATTTTTCACAACTCTACTAAGATTGATATTTCATGAGACAATATTGTTGTTAGCATTTATAAGGCTTTTCCCTATCTGTGTCTTGTGTCTTAAATTTAAGTATACTTATAGTCCCAGGGGTAATTTTTTCTTATGCGTTAGTGCTATGGATGCTGTTGAAGTACCGTGAATGGTGGTGAATAGGGTCAAAACTGTGGCGTGCGAGGGTAGCACTCAACAACTAAAACTAACTAAAAGTACTTTCGACTGAACCCCCCCCCCCCCCCCGCCCTTCAGAATTCCTGGGTATGGCCTTGAGGCTCAGAACCAAACAAATGCAAAATGTAAGTTTTGACCCGATTCACCAACATTCACAGTTAGCGTTTTAATGTTAGACTTGAAATTGGCAGCAAATTTCAAAATTAAACTTAGGTTGGAACTTTCCAAATTGTTCTACCAGCGTTCTCATTTAAGGTACGTAGCCCATATTTGGGAATGCTATGGTGTCCAACCACTTATACTAGATACGGCCCTGCACTAACTATGCAATGGGACGTGTCATATAACCTCTTAGCTAATTATTTTCTGATTTGTCTCTTCTGACGTCTGACGTAATTGCTACAGAGTCTTCCCGTTCTCAGTGGCCAGATCATTTTGCCGAATAACGCAATGATTTTCATTTTTTTTTTTTTAGTCTCCTTATACCACCTTATAATGTATAGTTGGGACTGTTTAGGAAACGGGAGTATAATTTTCATGCTACGCGTCAACGGCCTGGGTTACATTATGGTATTTAGGTGGCTGCCTTCTGTGCAAATCGGGTATAAACAGGTGGTTACTAAGAGGACAATACCGTATTACCGTCTGCTGTAGTGAATTGAGAATTTGTTAGGGGTTTTTTAAAGTCTGTTTGCTTGATTTTCAATGCCTGCTTTCAGCATTCTGTTATTTTCGATCTTTCTTTCAAGCCAACGGAGTCCTTTCACCTTTTGCACACATATATTTATTTAAAGTAAATACAACTACATTTTCGAACACAAGCATGGGCGCCGGTTCCATAAGGCTTGGTATGGCCCGGGCCATACCAATATTCAGATAGCTGAGCCATACCAATAATTTTACTAATTTTAGGAATAACCACCTCATATTTTAGTGTAGGTATTTTGATAAATAAATTCACTATTTTACATTGCACTTATTTAGAACAAATGTTATAATTTATAATGAAAATTAAAGGAAATTAAATCGTCAAATCTTTGACTTGGACTTGAGACGGCTTGTTAGTCTGTCCATTAAAAAAATTGAAAAAAAAGTGCGGTGTTTGCGCTGTTTTAAAATTAAAAAATATTTGAATTGTTGGTTTACTCTTATTGTGTCATTTTCACAACAGATTTATTGAAATGATAGCTATAGAGTGAAGCCATATATATTTAATTTAGTGTTCGCCCGGTACCGGGACTCAGTACCGGTCCCGATCCCGGTACCGAATCGCAACCGGGACCAAGTTTAAGTCCCGATTTCGGTACCGGTACCGGTACCACGCATTTCGGGACCAGTCAAGTCCCCAGTACAGTACCGGTCCCGGTCCAGGGCGAATACTAATATTTATTGGGGGACTCCTTCCCCCGAAAAAAAAGATTTCCTCGGTCAATGTTGGGCCATACCAATAATTTTCAAAACTCGGCGCCCATGAACACAAGGTTGGATCAACATTCACTTATATGTAGATTCGTTTGGGCCCCAAAAGACCTAACCAAATACAGGTTTCGGAGCGCATCGAGTACAAACAGAAAATTGGATTTATTAATTTTAGATTTAACAATACTCGTATATCAGACATTACCACTGTAAAGTTGAGTACCTATATTATATTGTAGTATTATACCTACCGTATATACCTATTACACTGACATTACATTAACATTGGTTTAAGAAGTAACCTCCTCGTTATAACCGAAATTAGAGGATATAGAAAACAAAAACTAGACTTGGCGGGATTCGAACCCACGATCTACATCTAATTGGGGCGTCGTCTTGAGCTTGTGGTCCAGGGGTTAGGCGTAGATATCGTGAGTTCAAAAGTTGAGTACCCCTAATATATGCACATTGAAAGCAAGGTTGTGCCTTGCATATCTTGGGCCTGATTACGTGGCCCTTCCCCCGGCTGGAAGGTCTCTAACAGGGCCTCTGCCGACGACACTTCAGGAGCACGGACCTGACAGGAGCGTGAGCTGCCGAGCGACGTTTCCGACAGCTTGTCATGCAGAGTTCAGAGAACCCTCACTCCGGGGATACGACGCCGAACTCACCGTTTGGTCTGGAGTTCTAGTTCAGTAGTTCTTCGATCGGAACTAACAGTAGCGTAGCGGCAAGACTTTGCCGAAATGGTTGCTGCATCTTCCAACCACGGACGCCGAGTTTTAAAAATTCTGGGGGGCAAGAATTCGGCCGGTACTCTGGAAAATATTATGAAAATGCATTGGTAAACTTACTTAAAAGAACCGGTCCGAGTTCACTCGAACATGCTTTCCAATTTATCAAAATTATTAGATAGAGAAAATTAGTAATTTTATGGCAAATATTTTTCCTATGGTTAAATTTCCGATATCTCGAATTCTCGATAGGTCAAACAAACACATTAATTACCACACAGCAATAATGGCAGGGCATGCAATGCATTTGAGCGCGAATTTTCTTTCATTTTTTTCAAAAAATAATTTTTTGGGCAAAACCAAATATTTTTTGGGAAAGCAACCTATCCGGTTTCGTTACTCAATTTAACACCTAAAACATGCTTGAAGGTAGAAATCATCGACAGAAAGGTTTCGCATTTTTTAGCCTTTTTTTCATTAAAATTTAGTTATTTTTATTTTTTTACCCCCAGAAGCAAACTATCAAGGGGCAAGCGACTCCCCGCATTTTGTCAACATTAATAACGACTACAATCTACGAGAATTTAAAAGAAATCGTTGGAGCCGTTTTTGAGAAATAATTTTTTTAGACGTTTTTTTTGAGTTTTTTGAAAATAAAACCCCCTCAAATTGAGTTAGCCCAAAAAAAAAAAATTGTCCCGAGGTATGATTTTTGTGAACCTACATGCCAAATTTCACTCAAATCCACTGAGTAGTTTGCCCGGAAATCGACGAACAGACAGACCGACCGACCGACAGACAGACATTTTGTAAAAACCACTTTTTTGGGTTCCTGGGACCTCAAAACGTGTAAATCCGTTGAAATCTCGGAATCGAAAATTTCGACCATCACAAAGCTTTCCTTATACTACGTATAAATTGGAAAGCAATAACAATAATGCAGAAAACGTTGACCGCTTTACACTCGTATCGCTCTTTCTATACAACATTATTGACTAAAGCCTTTATATCAAGGTTTTCGGCCTCTTCATTGTCAATGCTCATGATTGCCATGGCATTAATTCTCTCAGCGTCTACGAAACTATATAAATAAATGAACTGCACTATGGGCTCTTCGTGTCTGGGGGGGGGGGGGGGGCAGCGCCCCAGAAACTAGTCTGCGGGGGAAAGATGGACCGTGCCCCCCCCAAGTCGGCGTCCCTGCTTCCAACAATGTATATCCCTAACTTATGGCCCTTCACTGCTACGAGTAAATGACGAATGTGCTAAAAGTAGGCGAATAATAATAGGCCTTCGATGGCATAGTGGTAGCTTGTTCGTACTTGTCCGAGTCTCTACAGACAATGCGATCGGTGACCTGTCGTAACTCAACACAGGTATTACCTACAGAGGTGGCAGAAGAGGTTATTCGGATACATTCATTGAATTGTTTGTATGCGAATAATATTTTTAAAAAGAAAAAAATTGGCAGTATAGCCTATTTATTTATTTACAGGTGCAAAACCAAAGCTAATGCCCTATACTAAGGCAGATTCTCTCTAGAGTCTAGCTAGACAATAAGAGTAAAATAGACATTGAAAATACATGACAGTAATAAAAAAAAAATAACAAAAACTTAGAGTTTTAGAAAAACTTTTGCATCTTCTCCTCGAGTTGAGCAAGTCTCAAATCGCAGACAAGCTGTAACTGTGCTAGTAGGTTTCCCTCTGTAGATGGCAGATGTTGCCGAAAGCGCTCAGGGTTTTATACTAACACAAGTGGGTTTCTTAGACAACGTTAATTTCTTAACGATTATTTGGGTTTTACTAATTCGGGTTGTTATAACAAGTTTTTCTACAACTCTATGTTTTTTATTTTTTGTTTATTAAAATGAAATACCACGAAGTCACGAGTAATCTAATTATTTATGCAATGACAGTAACAAAATATGAAAATCTACCTTATTAAAAAAGGAACGCATAGTAGTGGTATACTCTAATTTGCTGCCAACTTAGTAAACTGTTTTAACACTGTGTTATTTCAGCCCTTCTGCTCGTGCAACCCCTGCTGATCCTAACGCCACATCACCTTTCAATTTATAAACAAAAATTTAACTTTGTTAATAATGGTAAATTAGTAAATAATGACGTCACCAACTGGTATGTGTACTTGTTCCGTCGAAGGTAACAGGTTTTCCTATTACCACATGTCCATTGAGTAGCCCACGCGCAGTATAACCTATACAGACAAAATGAATAATTAGATGTTGTGCAGGCTGCATAGGACCGCGCTTTCAGATGCAATTATATGTGCATATTATGTATTAAGTATATGCCGACACTCGGGTATAACATAATGCTCTGCTTATGGGACAGGTTTTGAAATATTTTGTTGACAGGGAATGACCGTGTATTTTTGACAAACAATTGGTAAAGGTGCATGGCAATGGTGTAATACTATTTAAAAAAGGGTTAGTTGGACTTACATTGCTGCGTGGTCGAGTGGTTAGAGAGCTTAATTTCAATCGGGAGAACGGTAGTTCGGAATTCAGAGTAGGATACGAGAGCAATGGGTAAATCATCCAGAAACCATCAGACTATCTCAGGACTTGCCCTGATGATGGTTGTAGCACCCATTCCCGAAACGTCACCCCCTTACCCAGAAAATGGGCTACGTCCTAATTATTTGGTGACTATGAGGCCCAAGCCTCTCATGACTATTTGCATAGCAGGCAATGTAAGTCCAACTAACCCTTTGTTCAATATTTTGGACGAAATTAATTAATTTCTCATTCAACAGAAGCAATGAAATTATTGAAAAATTCATCGAAATTCTTGCTTTCTCAAAATCTATTATATAAAATCTGGCTTGTTTTGTTTGTTTGTTGTTCCAACGCCTGTTTTCCGAATTTCTGCTTAAAGCAACCCTGTCGTACTGACAGGGAAAGTGAGTCTGTTTATTAGCTTGAGGCACCCTAAGGGCAGACTCCTTTACCTCGGGGAGAGGGGAGTTGACTGACAGGGTGAACCTCCTGATTATAGTGGACTCCGAGTCACTTGGGGAACATAGACTGACTGTTATAGTTTCAGCGCGCTATCGTGTCTCACTGTGTCGTCTGTGTCCCCCTGCCACCACTGGGCACACTATCAAGATTGCTGGAGTTTGGAACAGGCTCTGTTCTGTTTGATTCATCTCGGGATGACTGTTGGCCATTTTATAAAATCGATGTAATGTACTTTAATGAGCTTTTCTGAAGTAATATTATTTCTTTTGAGAAAATTTATTTTTTATACGAAAGCATGCATTTCTTTATGAATTGTTTCATTTAATAAAGTGAAATGTTTTAAAGCCTTTAAATGAGTTATTCTATCATATTATATCATGCTATTCCATTCCTGTTGTTTAATGTCTTTTTAAGCATACAGTAAAAATTTAATTACATAGGCCATCACCGTCGGAGTTGCATGACAAACCAGTAGAATCCGGGACGATAGGCCGTGCTCGATCTGAAATACGTATTTTCAAACGTTTCGTGAACATCTGCGGTCGACATCTTCAGGGGCACTGCGTAGACTTCTACGAGTGTATCTCGGAGGTTCTGCTTTCATATTGACCACGGCCTATCATCCTGGATCATACTGTTTTATCTCATACAGTAAGCCTTAATTTTCCGCAATGTAATATAATAAACCCTTCATCATTATTATTATTACACACCGTCATCAGTTTATTTACAACCTACCTGTCACCATACACGGTGCAGTACCAGTTAGTTAAAAGGTTGATCGCTAGATGGCCTTCCATGTCAGCACGATTATCTAATTAAACCTCCGCTATATATGTTTATATACAGCCTCACATGTTAATAATATATGATAATGTCCAGTAAGGCCTCTTCTATTGATTTTCAATTATCTTAGCGTATTAAGAAATTTTCTTGGCACATGTTTAAAATGTCATTAATTAACTGATGTAAATACGGTGAGCTGTGTATGTGAAATAGTTTTATTGCTTACGGTATGTAAGTAGTAATAAAGTAGTACAATAGCAGCATTGAAAGGTAGACCTTGTTGGACTGAGTCTTCTTCTTTTGAGGTCACATTATCACGATTGGTTGGCAGCAACTCTTTGCATATCATTCTCCCGCTCTCTCGGTCTTGCGCCTGTCTTGGCTCGAGATGAGACCAAATACTTCCACGACCTTTGGGTGTGTACACTGTACATGACGCTTGGTTGGCAGAATACTCAGCTAACTCAGCCCATTACATTGTAGTATTATATGGTATATATAACACTGACATTAAATTAACTTTGGTTGAAGAGGTAACCTCCCCGTTATAACCGAAATTAGAGGATATGGAAAGAACTGGGCTTGACGGGATTCGAACCCACGATCACGGTTAGGCGTGGATCGTGGGTTCGAATCCCAAACAATGAACAAACGTGATTAAAATATCAGGTGTGTGAAACGAGCGATACATGCTTACAATTAATAATGGATTTGACCCAGCCTGCTTCCATATAGAAAAACCAACTGTGTCCCCAGCTAAAGGAGCTGATGAGACACAGAGGGTAGCTTCAAGATATTATTGAATAAAGGAAATAAATGTGTAAAAAGAAGATTTAGGAATATTGAATTGTGTGAATGTGAACAGCGCCATCTACCGGGAAAAAGGTGAAGCTGGAAGCAGACTGGTTATTACATATGTGGGGCTAAGTGGTCCCCACAACTATACAAGACTGTATTTTAAATTTTATTGTCAGTTCTTACGAATCAGCATTCTAGTATTATAGTAACACACTTGTCTCGTTACTGCTGCAATATACTGTAATAATAAGTCTGGTAATGCATTTAGTGGGACGGAACTAAAAGTACTCGAGTATGAATAGACACTGGCCATAAATATTACCGTAATTCAAAAAAATCTGATTTATAGACTGACCAAGTTGAAAGGTTTTCGCAGCAAAAGAAGTGGGCGGGTAGAGGCCTAGCGAGAATGCATGGGTTCATAGGGAATCCATCACGAATCAGTACGGTAATAGCGCTCCTGTGTAATTACCTTAGGCCGGCGCAATTTCATCAAGGTTTTGCGGTTCACATCGCTAATCGAAATCTTCAGGCTCGCCGCTTGGGTAGGTGTGCGTACCTGTATTGCAGGTGCATAGGCATCTCTTGACACCCGCTCCTGAAATTTCTACAAGTAAATATTGTTTTTGACTCTTTCAAACCGGAAAATGTTCCTGTACATGCGTACTGTCAGGACAAGTAGAGTAGTGGTACGGACTCTGACTTTCACCCGAAAGATTGTTGGTTCGAGTCCTACACTTCCTACATTTTCTAGCCATGCTTCGGTGGGCATGTAAAGCAGGCGGTCCCGGGCTTTCCTAGTTGAGTGTAAGAGAGGGCTTTATAGCCCTAACTCCACTAGGTTGGCTTAGTAATGGAACAAATAAACAAAAAATAACAAGAACTTAGAGTTTTAGAAAAATTTGTTATAACAACCCGAATTAGTAAAACCCAAATAATCGTTAAGAAATTAACGTTGTCTAAGAAACCCACTTGTGTTAGTATAAAACCATGAGCGCTTTCGGCAAGAACTGCCATCTACAGAGGGAAACCCAATAGCACAGTTACACCTTATCTGCTATTTGAGACTTGCTCAACTCGAGGAGAAGATGCAAATGTGCCCGATTATTTGGGTTTTACTAATTCGGGTTGTTATTACAAGTTTTTCTAAAACTCTAAGTTTTTGTTATTTTTTTGTTTATTAAAATGAAATACCACGAAGTCACGAGTAATCTAATTATTTCTGTTAAATAAAACAAAAAAAGTCCTTATTTATGAATTGTTTTTGACGTGTAGCTTCGTATGGTGGATGGTTCTTGAAAGCTGGATTGTTGACTTTGACAGCGAAAAAACAATTTTAGCTGTTAGGTTAGTATTAAGGAAGTAAAAATTGACTTAGCCTGAAAGAACACAAAATGAAAACATTGCTCCTAGTAATTAGGAGGATATAACAATAGGAGGTCACTACTCACATTGGAGGAAACGAAGCAGTGGTGCAGCTAGATGTCTCGGTAGCGCCACTAATGGTTTAGGTGTTTTCTTCTTCTGCCAATCTTGTTTCCAGAATTTTATTTGAATTTTTCTTCTTCTGAGGTCACAATCTCAACGATTCGTTGGCAGCAACTCCCTGCATATCATCCTATAACACTCTTGGTCCTGCGTCTTCCTCTTCAGCTCTTGGTACGTTCTATATCTAAAAAGCTTTAAATAAAAAATAAAAAAAAAGTTTGACTTGGCTGCTATACTACAGTTTACGACTATGGCCATCAAGTCTCGGTGCAATTCAATAAAAAAATAATAACACTTTAATAACTATAAAAGTGCTCAAATTTCCAATAGGTACCATACAATAATATACTGTATTACATGAAAATGAATGAAGTTTTAAATGTACACTACGCTCGAGAAAAAATCCCAACAAAATTAGACTTAATTTTTCCAAGATAATCTTAACTAATAATATATTTTGCCGAGATATTACTAAGAGATGCTATAACGCAATACGTGCGTATGGATCACCATTACTTCTTAAGGTAAACTTGTTCCTTTTTTACGGCCATTCCGCGTAATAGCGATAATTTCGGTAAGTAGTTTTCATGGTTGGAGATTGCAATTAAGTGCAAATTGTTTTGAAGTAAATCGTCAGAAATCTTGCTTATAGAGAAGCGTTTTTAAATGGCGACTCCCCCCTCCCACCAAGCAAATCTTAATCTTTTCCAATGGAAGTTTCAAACTGGATGTAGGATGGATGTTTTATGGACGCAGGCCTACTTATAGTGAATTCCGCGAATAGCTGGAGATTTTTGATTTTGATTGTCTTGCTCTTAAGTTTGAAGGCCAACTACAGAGAGATCTAATGACTTAAAAACGTCAGAACTAGAAATTCTTGGTGAATACCAGGAGATTTTTGATTTTTACACCTATAAGGCTTCTCCTCCGACGATTGTCTTTTAAGCTCTTAAGTTTGAATGGCCAACTACAGAGGAATCATCTGAGATGACTTAAAAAAACGTGAGAACTATAAATTTTCCGCGAATACCAGTTGATTGATATTTCATGAGATTTTTGATTTTTACACTTATACGGCTTCTCCGCCTTATGAACTCTTAAGTTTGAATGGCCAACTACTGAGGGATCTGATGGCTTTAAAAAATCGTGAGAACTATAAATTCTTGGCGAATACCAGTTGAGATTCTTGCGCGCCTGAATACCTGAAAATGAGCTCAGCTGCGAGACGGGGACTGGGAAATGAGGAGTAATTTCGAGTGCACTGCGCAGCCTTGTGCATTCTGTGTAATGGCCGGCCAATGGGAGTGGTGGCCGTTCCATGTCTATATGATTGCATATCATCAGGTACCTCGCAAATATACAGGTTCTTCAGCAAATGGCTTCCGTAGCCTTTATTATTGCAAGTGAGCTGTCTACTGAAGGTAGCTGACTCGGAAATGTGGCTCGGCACGGAGGAAGGAGAGAGGGGGGGGGGTATAAATAAATAATGACATTTTTGTTCTATTACTAGGCCTCCCTAGCGGAGTTAGGAAGACCCGGGACCGCCTGTATTGCACGTCCTTTGAAGCATGGCCAGGAAATGTAGTAAGTGAGTGATTCAAACCAACAACCATTCGGGTGAAAGTCACAGTCCGCACCACTACTCTACATATAGGGTGTCAAAATTAAAAGCACATTTTGTAATTGAAAAGTAATACATGACAGTAGGTTAGGTGTTGGGCTTAAAGCGCCCCTAAAAAAAGCTCTCCACACAGGGTCGGGGTTATGCTGGGTAACATAGGGGGCGCGGGGCAGAGCAGCGAACTTTGGTCCTCACTGCTAGTTTTATATTAGCAAAATATCATGTATTTTATAAGTTTTCCTCCAACTTATTAAACTTGTATGAGGTGAAGGGTTTCTGTTCTCCTTCACCCGAATTTGTATATTTTTTTTCTTCAAAAACGTCCGTCCTATTAAGGGCGTCATTTTGGTTTTTGAGCAAGGGGGTAGGGGCGCGAGTCCCCACAACTAGGCCACAATCCTGCACAGGGTAAAATTAAAATTTCCGATATCTCGGGGGGGAGGGGGATTGTCCCCCTGACGTCACTGGAGGTGAGGTAAATTCTAGATAGGTTAGACACATTACCACACAGCAATACTGGCAGGGCACGCAATGCATTTGAGCGTGAATTTTCTATCATTTTTTCAAAAAAACATTTTTTTTACAAAACCAAATGCTTTTCTGGGAAAGCAACCTGTCCGGTTTCGTTACTAAATTTAACACCTAAAACATGCCTGAAGGTATAAATCATCGATAGAAAGGTTTCGCAGAAAAATTATTTTTTAGTCATTTTTCATTAAAATTTAGTTATTTTTATTTTTTTACCCCAAGAAGCAACCTATCAAGGGGCAAGCGACCCCCCGCATTTCGTTTACATTAATAACGACTACAATATATGTGAATTTAAAAGAAATCGTTGGAGCCGTTTTTGAGAAATAATTTTTTTTAGACGTTTTTTGGATTTTTTTGAGAATAAAACCCCCCCCAAATTAAGTTAGCCCCAAATAAAAATTTTTTTTCCGAGGTATGATTTTTGTGAACCTACATGCCGAATTTCATAAAAATCGACCGAGTAGTTTGCCCGGAAATCGACGCACAGACAGACAGACAGACAGACATTTCGTAAAAAGCACTTTTTTGGGTTCCTGGGACCCCAAAACGTGTAAATCCGTTGAAATCTCGGAATCGAAAATTTCGACCGTCACAAAGCTTTCCTTATACTACGTATAAATTGGAAAGCAATAATATACTGTATTAAACTAAAATTATAGTTCAGTACCTGTATTGCCAGTTGAGATTAATACAGTATATGATTTTTACTGTATTTATACAGGTTTTACGGTTTCTGAAAACTTGGTCAAAAATTACATTGGCGACTTTGACACAAGACGACTCATATGTATATCACGAGAGCGCACATATACGAATTATTATCCTCATTGTTATGGTGAAGGCAATAGGGAACGCAATAATAATAAAAAATACGTATTTTAGACCTACCCGCAAGTGACCTACAGGCACCTGCTATATATAGGTCTATTTTATTGTATACATACCGTATAGGTAACCCAAGATGGAGGCCTAACATTATATTACTAGAGCGCACATGAAGTTGATAGCCACATTATTATATAGTGAAGGTAACCCAGTTGCCAGTCCGCAATAACAGTTTGAAGACTGTCGTATTATTTACAACGGGTCGAAATAGTCTTGAAAGGGGGAAAGTGTGTTTGTAACTCAAGACAATGTATAATTTATGCCGACCACAGAGAACAATCTTGTGGGGAACAAATAGGTAGAACATATAAGGAAGAGGAAAATGCTACAGTATGCTTACAGGGGACGTTGCGTTTGGGATTTATGTAAGAGGGAATTTACCCATACCATCGGCCACCCCTCGATAGCTTCAAAATAGGTTTTTTTTGCTGATGGTCGAAATTTTCGATTTCGGGATTTCAGTAGATTTGCATGTTTTGAGGTTCCAGAAACCCAAAAAAGGTTTTTTTACGAAATGCCTATCTGTCTGGCTGTTCTTCCATTTGGATTTGAATGAAAGCATAATTATTTACCAAGGAACTATTACAGTACCTATTCTAATTGATATAATGGGAAACCCCCTGTTAAAAAACTTGTTACAGCCCTGTCCAACCTATTCTAATACGTAACAGAACCTCCGTAACCCAGTATCTCAGTCAATCAATCAGCTAGCGAATAAGTTCAAACCTGAATAAATCAATAAAAAAAACCCGCGTACGTATATTGAATAGTTGTAAAATAAAAATATGACAACCAATAACGCACCCATATATATGCCATAGACGATGACATATATGCATCATATGGTAGTCGACCCTGACTATATACAAGCTAAATCAATACATATATAATGGACATTTGACATACAACTAGTCCCTACCAAATACAGCGACATACAGTATATAGCTTCTGTTTCAATTGACAGAAAACTCACATACAATACCTAGCGACCTACTTTCATATAGCAGTTCTATACAATGCCTAAACCTCTCTGACATTAATTCCTTATTTAGTTGTAAACAATTCGAATAAGTCAAAGATAATTAATTTTTATGTATTAGCAGTTTGTTGTTAATTGTCAGATTTCCTATTTGATTGTTTACTATAATTGTTTAGCGGCTATAGATGTGGCGTAATGGTATTGGATCTATGTAAGGAAATGTGGATGACACGAGGCGTTTCTCACTGCTCCACATTTCTTTTCTTTTTTAATTAGTAGTTGTGTGCCTTGATGGGGCCGTTCCCACCATGTTTTGTAAGTTTTCCTGAGTGCAAATGTGACAGCTTGGTCCTACCGACAGTCTACAATCCATAGTATGCCTACCGACGTAAATATGCTAACCTAATATCGCTACATTGTTGATATCCTGTTCTAAAGCCAAATTGATCAGTTATCAAAGATTTGGTGGGAACGGTCCTTGGAGACCGACATTGAGTGAATATTTTTTCTGCTAAGTCTCGGGTAGGTCTGAATTAGAATTATCAGACGATATCGGTACGTAACAGTAAGGCTTCAGTTAGCATACCAATTAATACGGCCTGACGTTGTTTAAATACTATATATAGGTATACCTACTCAACACTAAGCAATCAAAGAAATTACATTTAAAAAAAATCTAAATTCTTTGTAATAAACGAGCCGCCACTGTCACGAAATCTTGGAACCCTGACTACATGACGTTGGTTGGCGAATGCATACCATTGAGCTAATAGCAGGGGCGTCTAGGCGACTGTACAATTCGAACACAAATTCCTCTCTTAGCTACGAGCACAGCGTGAATATCCGAAATACCGCGCCTTCACCGTGCACCTATTAGTCGGATAAAGACCGTGTAGGAACGTTGCTTCAGCGTCTAGCCGCTACGCGTAACGCAGACGGGCGGTGCATACGAAAATAAAAATGGCCGCGAGAACACAGCAGAGCCAGACGGTAAGCCTAGAGTTCCGTATAGGATAGGTGGGAACCAAATTTGAGCGCATCAAAAATATATTTTTGAATCATGGGAATGTCTTTTCAATGGCTGGTCATAGGAGACGTGGCGAGTGGCCCCCAGAGATTAAAAAAATATTTTTTTTTGGTGGGAAGAGAATGTCCCATCCCTCCTTAGTAGAACTCGAGGTAAGCATGAGGACTGGTTCTTCTCTTTTCTTGATATCTACTCTATTTAAGATGTTTTGGTCATAAAAATGCCCAACAGCCGTTTTCTATCCCAACAGCGAAGATAATTTTCCCTTCGGGGTGGGGTGGGCACAAATCCGGGTAGACGATTTTCCCTTTAGTTGAGTCTACCATTCGGCCATAGATATGGGAGACGTGTGTAGTTTGAGCATCAAAATATAGACGTAGACATACTGTCAAAATATACGAAATTCACAGAGACGTGCCAAATAAAACTTGGAAAAGGGAATAAGGAAAAAGTGGATATAGCAGCAGTCGAACCCACGATATTGTGTTACTCTGTTACCCCTACACTACCTGTTCAATGGTAACACGATGCCGATGCCCCGGAAAGGTGCAGGTCGTGGGTTCAATTCCCCCTCTGTCCAGTTTTTTCTCGATTTCCATTTTTGGATGTACTAATATCCTGCGGAAGTTTCATCTACAATCCAAAGTCAATTTGTATGCTATATAATACTATATTCTGCCAAGATGCGGATGATGCGACGGTCCCTGGGCTTCACACTAGCCGATAGACGCCGGAAGGAGCAAAGGACGAAAGAAGAGCTGAAATGAAGACAGCTAGCATGGTCAATAAAGTCCAGGAACGACGACTGTCATGGAGGGGCCCGCCAAAAAAGAAGGCAGCCAAATAACCTGATATAGCGGGAAAAATAAGACGAGGACGGCCCAGACTAACAGTAGAAGCGAAAGTCCACCAAGACCTCTGGATTGCAGGAGCAACTGCAGCCGAAGCACAGAATGGCACGGAGTGGAGGGGAAGGGAACTTGCCGTATCGCTGACCCCACCTGGGGATTAAAGCGAGGAAAAAGAAAAGGAGATAATACTGCATTATAATTGAAAACAATCCGCGGGACCAAGACTCTAACTGTATAACCTCAAACCTATGGACCGTACAGCCTAAAATTCTTGGCAGGCAGTCGTCGACGCCCCCTCCTAAATGAAACCAGAAAAGTTGGTCCACGGTTTCCCGCAAATGATTGAAAAGTTGCTGCGCAAGTCTGCGGGTTGGGGGAGGAGTGAGATGCTGCGATACCGCCGTAATTTAGTACAGATAGCCAATGACTTATGGAGATAATACAGAAAACTAATTAACGGCCCGGGTACTTGGGTCAATACGTGCAACTACTTGCTCGTGGCCGTGGTTTTCTGCTGCCACGTCTTCGTGTCTCGTGTCCTCGAAGTATGGCCCGATCGGTAATCCGACTTTGTATCTAGTTGGAGGGAGAATACCGCGTATGTCGATTCTCTGGTAGTCTTAATGACTCACGAAGTTGGAAGCCGAAATGATGGTATGTAAATGGCTCTTCTGCGGTGAGAGCAGGATCGACGAGTTTCGTGGAAGGGTTGCAAGGAATAGGGGTGCTCGTGCCTATTTGAAAGAAGAATACCGCGTATGTCGATTATCTGGTAGTCTTAATGACTAACGAAGTGGGAAGTCAAACTGATGGGTCTTCTGCGGCTAGACCAAGAAAGAACAGCTATGGACGAATTTCACGGAGGGTAGCAAATAATAAGGGCGCTTGTGCATAGTTGGAGGCTGAATGCTGCGTACATGTTGATTCCGTGCTAGCCTTGAAGACTCATGAAGTTGGAAGCCGAAATGATAGTATGTACGCAAATGGGTCTTCTACGGTGAGACCAGGAAACAGCACCTAACAACGGGTTTTGTGAAGGGGTAGCAAAAAGGATGATGCATGGATGCTCCGTTAATAGGTAGACTACTTGCTCGTGGTCGTGACTTTCTCACGCGAGATATTCTCAAAAGAACTTTAGCAGGACCACAAATTTCCAGCCACTCCATCATGTCTGGCAGACTTATGTAATTTGTTGACCTTGAGACATGAGAGCAAAATTCCCATTCAATCATTTCATCTATATGAAATCCAAGATTAAAACCCGCGATAACTCGCTTCTAGATACACAATTATAACAATCTATGCAACTCAACTAATGGCGTTCCCAAGAAAAGCCTAATTGGCATTAAAGGTATCTACACTATTGCTCGATTATAAAACTTTAATCGCCATTTTACCAAGTACTATAGTGCCAGCTGTATGTATGGCTGCTCGCAAGTAAAAGAAAAAAAGATGTCCTAAAAAATATTCTGCAGCTTAACACAGTTAGTCCATTAACTTTGCTACTGTTTAACTATTATTGTTATTGAGAATTTTTTGCAGAGTTGTAAAGTACTCGTAGGATGGTGTTGGTGAGAAAATGTAGCATGAACTTTAGTTGCAGTATCAACATTGTTATTCCAGTAAAAAGTAATTCGTTAAAAGGTTTGGAGAATAAAATGCAATAATGAACATTGAGTTAAACCTACATCCTGTTGTGGGTTTGTTTTAAGTAATTATTCAGTAGTCGTCAGAATTTTATGGGGACTTTAAGGTACAAAATGTGAAAGCAACGCACCATACAAATACAATACAATACAGTTTTTACAAACCTGTATTGTTTGAAGAATTGGTAAAATTTATTTAAATTTAAACACTGCTCTATGGAATGGACTATCATTAATAAAATACGTAAAAAAATTGTGGACCCCCCCCCCCCCCCCCCAAACAAAAACCTGGGCACTTGGCATTGGGCAATCCATTGCACGGTATTATTCTACAAAATAGAAAATAGAATTTACAGTATATATCAAAGTGTTGCCTCGTAACTCAAAATGGCTGCCTTGTATACAGGAAATGTATGGGAATCTCGTAGTTGATGTGGCATGCCTGCTTTCATCCAGCAAGTCTGTCCAGTGGTCCAAAGGTCCATAAATCCTGGACTTATTTCTTCCCAGTGACGTCCATCGAATGTTCCCTCCAAAATATGGCCCGACCACCGTTTCGGGGCTTTCCTTTTTCTTATACAGTCAATGAACTCTTATATACGTTTCATATGAGTTATTCTAATGTATAATTTATGTTTTGATTTCGTAAAAAATACATGGACTTTTTATTATTTATCATGCTAGTTTAGCTTGATGGCCACTATCCACATCGCATACGTACAATAGTTTCCTAGTCTAGTCTAGCGGGTGGTTCTCGCTATAAGGCCAATATAGTTCAAATAAAGCCAATGACACCGACCCAAGGTCAAGTGCGCTGCACTTACTGGTTCTTCAGAAAAATTGAGCCTTTTAGGGAAGGCGGCGAAGACCCGCAAAAAAAAGGCCGTGGCACGACAGCCCATCAATAAGGGTCAGAGCACAGGCAGAGAGGATACTCTCTCACGACCGCTACTCTATTTGGCATGTTGTGGTCAGCAACATGCCCAGGTTAAGAGAATAGCAAAAGGGCTAGCAGAAGATTTCTTGTCGTTTATCGCCAATTTCGCCAGCTGATGTGCAGTGGGCTGCACAGAACTGCACGGTTTTCCTTCTAGACACGTCGCGAACACGCGTCAACGGCACATAACCTTTGGAAGTGCGTTCAGAAATTAGCTTTTCTGTGCCATCAACCCATTTGTTCCCATGATAAATTTCTCAGCGTCTCACGTCCGTGGGTACCAGGCCTAAGGCAATGATATTAATCGACTTTTACTTATATAAAAAGTTAAGAAAGTAACTTCGTTTGTTTTTGACACTTGATCGGTAGTTTCTGGTGGACTGGGTTTTCTAAAAATTGACATCAAATTAGTGAATTTCTACAAATGGAATTCGAAACATAATCTATTTTGATGCACATATCCAGTTGTTTCATCTTTTAAGAGGGTGACATTTGTGGGAAAGAGGCCAAGACGAGAAAATTCCTAATCAATACCTCCTCGTGGTGCAGATACAATACAATATATATTTCCTTTAAATTATACAATACATGTAAAGTATAAGATAAAATCGTCAGAGTATCGTCAAAATCAGGTAGTTCTGTCATTGTCATTGTGCTAGTGCCTCAGTGTCAGTGTAGAAAGCTTTCTCTAAGAGATGGTTTCTAAGCATTTTAGGGAAGTTAGAAGCATTTCTCGCCGCTCTCAGTTCAATCGGGAGTTTTCTAAGGTAAGCGAAACCTTGTAGTATAGGATCCAGTCGCTGACACTTGGCTGTGCGTGGCGCTGGCCTTACGAGGTCTCCCCGTTGCCTCGTGTTGTAGGTGTGAGTGTCCCCGTTTTGTTTAAATGTCCCCTACACCTCAGACTTTAAGATATGTACGATGCAGCTAAATATGTACAGACTTGGGGCTTAGATAGGGGACCGAGTTTGAGCCGGGATAAGCAAAAAACACAGACTTTTCTGTGCAGGGCACGCTTTTGTCGTCCATGGGTTTGGAAACTGGCTCCCCAAAGGTGGAGGAACTCAATTAAGAGTCAGTCAGTTCATAGGCTACATTTTATAGGCATAAAATAATTTAAATTTTTCTTCTATGATCTGCTGCAACTCAGAGTCGTTATCGACTGTCCAAAAATAGAAAAAATGTACGAGCCATACAATGTAAAACAAACACCCTAAGAAACTCCCGTTACGCACAAGCTAAGAATAGGTGGCGTGTTGAAGAACGATAATACCAGGTTGTTTTTATTAATACAGTCCACCCATTGATTGCTCCGGATCCATCATAGGTATTAGGTATTAATAAGTAGATTTTTTAGCTCTTCTTAAAGTAGGTTTCACAGGCACGTCCGCGCGACAAAATGCGGGTTTCCGAGGGACTTGATTGCCAGAAACTACTCCGAGATTCCTATCTAAGACTTAATTGTTGCTCTGCCTCCCGACCTTATTTGAACCAGGTTCAATGGGAAGAAGTAGGGGGAAAATGTATGCTCTGGCGCAGACCTAGACCCAAAGAAGTTAAAAAAATCACCATCAGCATTTTTTTTGAAAATACTGATCAAAGAGCTGTAGTAACATATAAAATTTTTTTATAAAATTAAAATTAAAATAAAATTGTATAATGTATCGTCCAAGTGGAGTAACTAACTCTGATCTGTCAAAGTTATCGGGATATTCAAGAGGGGGGGGGGGTGCAAGTACCATAAGCAAAATTAATTAGGAATGGATGGAGTGGTGTGGAACGTCATCCGGACAGGCCAACAGGCCATTCTGGGTCCGTTTAGGTCTTAAGGGAAGCCACTGTTAATTTGATACACAAGTTAACCATGGACGTAGTTCACGTAGTAGCTCTATTTCAAGCAACATCATTGGTTAAAAAAAAAACATGGAAATATGACTGAGATAGAGTGGCAGACAGTTTCGGTCTAAACGGGTAAAAAGCTTACTAGTACCCTCTATTGTACAATGCCCTATCAAGGCCGTGCCCAGGTTTTGATTTCGGGGGGGGGGGGGGGGTCCAACAATTTTTTTAACGTAATTGATGGATAAATTCTTCAAATCATACAGGTTCACATACAAAAATTTATTTCCGGACCCCAAGGACCACCCCCCTGGGCACGGCCCTGTGTACTATTGTCTTCAAAGTAGCTGATCTTCTGAGCAGGGCCTCCACTTGGTCACTTTTTCAACTATTGGTTACTTTTTTCAAGGCAGGTAACTTTTTGGTTACTTTTTTAATATTTGGTTACTATTAGTTACTTTTTTGAGGGGTTTTCGATATAATTTTAATTTTAACTAATGAAAATTGCTTTTCTTGCAATCACGTGCAATTTAAAATTTGGCGCCGGTGGTAATATTTAAAATGGTATTGTGGGGTCTGCACTCAGCAGTCTGTACACAATACAAAGCCAAACAAGGTCAGGCAACCCCCATTCATAAGAGTACCTGGCCAGGCCTTGCTCCGCCCCTCTGGAACTATCCCCTGGGCTTAACTTATGGACATGGACTGTGGATTATCCGCTACAGTAGTTAGTAAGTCAATAACTGCACTGTACCTAAGTCGTTCTCGTTAGTCACCTCGTGGCTTGGTTTAAAAAAATAGAAAATTGCTATTATCAGCTAATCTAGCGGAGTTAGGGCTATAAAGCCCTATCTCAACACTCAACTAGGAAAGCCCGGGACCGCCTACTTTAAATGCCCTCCAAAGCATGGCCAGAAAATGCAGTCAGTGTAGCTCCTGACATATAAGAAGAGCAAGGCTGCCAGATCCGGTTTTTCGAAGGCCGTAGCCAGGGGGGGGGGGCTGCAACCCCGAAATGAAAAGTTCAGAATTAAATAAATCTAGTTCGGTAACATAAATGTGTCTTCCTCAGTAAATTATAAACTTTACTGCTGTTTAAATCGTAAAATCTCACTATTTTGGACTTATTTTTTCAAAACATCTCCCCCGGGGAAGACCCCCGGTACCCTTGTTTGGAGCAATATCAATATGCATTCCTTTGCAAGCTTTTCTGCTGTAAAACCCCACTGCTTAGCACTTACATTTTCAAATTTTCCCCCAGGGGGATACCCCCGTGCCCCCCTTTTTGAGGTAAATGCAATATTATTTTTATGAAGAAGAATTCTTTTGTAAGCTTTGTAAAATCCATACTTTACTGCTGTTAAAATGCGTAAAACCCCGCTATTTTGCACTTACATTTTCAAATTTTTCCCCCGGGCCCCCCTCTTTGGGTTAAAAGCAATTTATTCCGCATGTCCGCAAAATATTATAAGCCTGTGTTCGCACCGATGCTAAAACCTCTAATAAATTTTCTAGGCTTTCATACATATACGAGTAACACACAATAACCTCTAAAGAATACACTAGATACAATTGAATTCACAAGATATAAATTTACACGGGCTTGGGTTTTTCAATGATTTGTCCGGCTGATAATTTGTTGATGAACCGGACAAAGCATTGTCCTACCCAAAAAAGAATAAAATCTATTAATAAATAATAAATACCTCAAAATTTAAAATGTTTTTCCATTCTGCGTTAACGTTGCAATTTTGATTTTAGTCACTTCTTTTGAAAAAAATGCAGAAAATTCAAATTAGACTTCGTGATATTGAGAGTAATTATTATTGGAGCTTCAGAAAAAAAATGTATACTAGGTAAAATTACAATACTTTTGGGGTCTTGTCCGGTTTTGAACTTCGCTGAATCTGACAAGCCTGAAGATGAGAGTTTAATTTTTTGGGGCGTTGGTGTGCATGGAGTTGCAAAGTTTCCCAAAATCGAAACACTGCCCTTAAATATAAAATTTTATTGCCCTACAAATTTGAGTTCATTGATTTTGTATATTGCTTATTAGTGTATGAAACCCCTGACCATGTTTTTCAATGATGTAACCTGGTTACTAAAAGGTCACTTTTTTCAAAGTTTAGGTTACTATTCCAACTATTTAGATTCAATTTTACGATGGAGGCCCTGTCTGAGTAATGCCTTATGGTCTCAGAGGCGAAGACCATAAAATCCCTAATCTGTACCTCGTCGCGGTGAAGATAGAAGGACGTATTGGCGACTGAATAGATAGGGGACCGAGTTTGAGCCGGGATAAGCGAAAAACACAGTCTTTTCGGTGCAGGGCACTCTTTCGTTTTGGAGGTGCAGGACCGATGGTGCAGGTGTGGGGAACGAGCTTGGTGTCTGTAGGAAGAGAACAAACGTCAAGATAAAAGACATCCAGGAAAAAGAAGATATCGTTCGCTTCACAAAAGCCCAAAGAATCCGGTAGAAGGAAGTCAGTGGTGGCTTGGCAGAGTAAGACCAAGGGACGGGGTGTCTGGAGAGACAGGGTGGGAGTGGCTAAACCTCACCCCGACCAGTAACGCGGTGGATGAAAAGGGAGAAGAGATCCGGGAAAAAGATGAAATCATTCGATTCTCAATACCCAAAGAATCCAGTGAAATGGTCTTTTGCGGCGAATGGCCCAAGGCCCTACACTGTGCATTCCGTATATAGAGTGAGAATGGAGGGAAATATGAGAAAGGACAGACTATGGTACGTACCGATGGTGACTGGAATTTGGAAAGGAGGCGAGGTGGAAAGTAACTTACGAAAGATGTCGGTGCGGCTTGGCAGAATACCAAAGAACGGGGTGTCTGCGAGAGGCTAAAGCTCACCCCAAGCTGTAGCTTGTTGGAAGAAGGAGCTCTATTTCAATTAATATCGTTGGTAAATCTAAAATGGAAATCGGACTGTGATGGAGTGGCGCGGAAGGCCAATCCAGCAGGCCGCACTAGGTCCGTTTAGCTCTCAAGAGTCTTTTGAAGAGATGTTAGACCAACACTTGAGGGACCTCTCAAGGGCCAATTTAGCTGCGCATCTCTATCATTTCTTGCGCTCTCTCGGTAATCTTCCTTATTTTCAGCCTCTCAATATGGCTGCATTCCTTCTCAACGCCATCTTGTATTTTCAAATTCTACATATCAATTCAATTTTATTACAGCAGGGCCTCGCTAATCCGGAGAGGCAAAAACAATCCGGATTGTCGATGGGTCCAGATTATACGGTATGCCATATTTAATGGTAATAAACACATGGATTAACCTTATTTTCTTTGATCAATTTTTAAATTAAAACATATATAAAGACAAAAATGTACATGTTCAAAGTTACAACCATGTAAGAAAAACAGTAAGTTAAAATAAAACATTAGTTAATTCTTCTTGAAAAAGTCTGTAATGCCACCGAAGTCGCTTAATTCCTCGTAAATTTGAAATTTAATTTAGCTAATAGAGATTCTAGGCGGCTATAAACAGGCTAGCTTTTAAAAAAAAACTGTTAAAGATCTGTACCTCAATAAAGCTATCTGCTTATTAGAGGAAATTTAATGGTTTTAAGATATTTATTAATCGTTACTGACTACTGTATATCTTCAATAATTATTTATCGCATGCTACAAACTGTCTTTACAATGCATTTGACTTTGTAAAGTTGTATATGCGGACATTATCTTATCTTATATTGCCTCGCTGTTAAAACATATCAAATAATTTCCTTTTTGGTTTTCAGGTAAGATAAACTAATGCTGTACTACATAGTGAGTCCATAGCCCTCATTTAGAGTTTTCAGAGGATAGTATTTATCAAGGTTATAGTTGATGGATCCAACAAAGCCAGGGTAAGTGCAGCTACATTTTTATCCTTTATATTTATATTTTCAAATACAGGGAGGGGGGGCATTTGAACCCAAATCCCCTGATCGTTTATCCATAGAAATCGAGTAAGTCCTATTTCTGGAATTCGTCTCCTTCTTTCTATTAGATTATCTAATTTCTTCTTCTTCTTCTTCAAGTTACAGCCAGCTGGCTGGTTGGCCGCACGCGGCGTTGGCGTCGACCCCTCCATTCCCCTTGATCCTGGCACGTCCTCTTAAGCTCCACGTATGTATTGGCCCCTACATCCTCCATAACTTGCTGTAGATACTCTTTTCTCGTGCGCCCAGGTTGGTTGACGCCTTCTAATGTCCCCTCTATTTCATAGATTAACAATAGTTCAAATATAAACAGACAAACTATCAATGATTATATTTCAGAGTTCAAAGAGCGAAATGTGCCAATATAGCTAACTGTGGAATGTGAATTTTATTACTTCTCACCCCATGTTTTCCAAAAATTTGAAAAAATTCCCATTAAGGAGGACCTTACGGACAAGGCTAGTACAGAGAGATAGAAAGATTACTTTACAGGGTGAACGTAATTATTACTTTCAGGGACGGATCCAGCCCATTTTTTGGGGGGGGGTAGTTGTGGGTCAAAATAGTAAACAAATGTAGGATGGATTAAATTAGAGCGTAATAAATCAATTTACAATAGATTTACCAAATTTGGGGGGGGGGCAGCTACCCCCCCCCCCACCCCCCTCTGTATTGTATCCGTCCTTGATTACTTTGATGGCATACAATTAAGGTACTACATACGTACCTAGGTATACATAGCTCCATTTCTCAAATCAATTTAGAACAAGTAAGTCACATTGTGCGGTTGCACCTGATATAAACTCACGAACCGATTCGGAGATAGCAAATGAAAGAGAGAGGCAAGCTGAAATTCAATTCAGATGTATACTAGATGTTTTATATCAAAACTATCACCCTATTGTTCGAATACGACGCAGTCTACAATGTACAGATCATCACGTTCTCAATACTCATAGAGTCGTGATCTTTGTACTTTCTTTTAGTTCTTGTTGTTATTGTTGTTTGTGAAGTAGTCTTTTGTTAAATTATTTGACAGCTTTTGCGCTTCTGCTACGCAAGGATATTACAACAAAACTGGATACGAAACTTGCCGGTTTTAATGTTGTATGCATATGCGCTATAGAAATCGTCGCCGCCGTTGTTTGGTTTGTTTGTTTCCGTATTCACCCAGAACTTTATTTGACTACGAAGTTCAAAATCACTGTTTTCATTAATTAATTAACAATTGAAGCGCCTGGAGGCCAAGGGGTGCAAGTGACAAAAATAAACATTCGAGATAATTGAGGCTGAGGTTTGTAACACAATTGAAAAAGTACAGGCACACCTCTTTTCCATGAATTCTATCATTGTCGAAATGACAGATCCCGATGTTCTTGTTGGGTTCTGTAGGATAAAGAACAGCTAGAGTAACAGCATGGTGCACTTGTCTCCAAAACAAAAAAATATATGACTTGCTCCCTTTGGCTCCTAGGCGCTTCAATTATATTGTTCACTTGTTGATATTTACAGGTAATTAATTACCTGTAATGTAAATTTTAAGATGTACTTAATAAGCCACTTCGTATGAAGGCATACTGTTTCCTCGAAAGTCCTAGTAATGTAGGCATCAGGGGGTCCTTGGTGGAGGCACTGGATCCCCTCCCCCTTAAGTTCATAAAAAAAAGAAATTTTACTGAGAGTTCCGCTCTCATTCCCGCGTCCCGTCCCCCGAGGGGAAACAAGTATTTCCCCTCCCGTCCTCCTGGGTGCATCCCTTTACTTATTCGTATACCCCTAAACTCTCAGCGGGTTGTCGAGCCACGGCTTCTTTTTCTTTCCATCCTGCCCAGAATTACCGCAAGTCGGGGACAGTTTGGCCAGTGCGCGCAGGCGGAATGATATGCATCGACGCTACCTGCGAGTATTTCGCGGTCACGAATCACGAGCGCGCATTGCTCCGCGTTCCCGTAATTGTGATAGTGAGATTGCTGACCTTTCGTTCCCCCTCTGGAATTCGATGGCAATTTCTCGCGGTGGGACCTTAATATGCCTAGGTACTAATTCTCGCGCAGAGTGTAGATTGGAAATATACTACATATGGTGAACTACTTTGAGGTATCTATAAAAATACGAATTTGTTAGCATGAGGCTGAAATTTCTAAGTAGTAAGAGGAAACTGGAGAACTCCCCTCGTAGAGCCATCAGAAATTAATATATATATATTTATATACATGTATTTTATAATCATATTATCTTATAAATTAATTTTATTCTATTCCTTCACAGTGCGGACATCCTTAGGCTTCGGTATTCCTTGCCAGAAGAAACTAAACCAGAGAATAATTTGGGGAGGTTTTGCAATCAATTTCTGGAAAGTGTGAGAGTGAATGCATGAGTGCCTGATATATTGTATTATTAGAATAATTGCATCTCTTTTTATTTTGTTCTTATTTTTTGCAGAAAAAAAATATAATATATAGGTACTAACATGTACACAAAAATAGGCTAACTGTTAAAGTAGCCCTTCTGTGCTCAATGGCGGATACATAGAGGGGTCAGGGGGATCATTTCCCCCCCCCCCCCTAAATGAGTAAATTCATATGATAGTAAAATGTTTTTTTTTTTTTTAATTGAATAAACCTCAAATTTTCAACAACAAAAAAATTCCTTTTAAACTTACATACAACTTGTGAGCCCCCCCCCCCTAAATTTTCCGCTGGATCCGCTCCTGTCTGTGCTAAAGCTCACCTAATATAAATACGTAATTCATTTCATTTGTATGAATTATGTCCGCTGACAAACTCGTATGCATCCTCGATGTCAACCTACACCGGCTACATACGACAATAGACAAGCTGAGACATGCTTAGCAATTGCCGCATTGTAACAGGTGTCAGTCCGACTTAACCAAGTTCATGTTCGAGTCGAACTCAGACCTTACATCCCTCCAGTCCAATCCTCTACCAGCTGAACTAAGCATAAGTGCCGCCAAAGCAAAGAAGGGTGGATGCCTCGGAGCAATTTTATACAGCATCCTCGCGGGAACGATGTAAATCAAGCGGATCATTCATTAATGGACAATAAATAATATTTTTACAATAAAAAAGTACAACATGGCCTATCTTCGTTCACAACATGTACGGGCTGATTAGCATGCGTCGATTTATGAGAGTGACATTCTACGCTTGCGCACGGCCGCAGGAGGCATTCCGCTGGTTCTCACTGCGTTTCTTATGACAATGGACATTAGGGGTACTCATGAATTTGTGTTTATGCGTGTGACTGTCGAGCTGCATTTGAAACATACTGTATATTGGGCCAGCATCTATATGTGAAACCATCATAAGCCGGTTGTTACCTATAGATAAGACATGTGGACGCGTGCAAAGGAAAATGAAAACGTATTAATCGTTTGGGAGCGAAAGGTCCTGCGAAAAATCTTTGAAGCGGTCAGAGACGTCGATGGATGGAGATTAGAAACTTGCGCCGAACTGGAAGCACTATTATACCAAAGGGCGAAGCCAGGATTTTTTTCGGGGGGGGGGGGGAACCCCCATGAACCCCCCTTGGCTACGGCCTTGATTATACCAGAAGCTATCTATTATTAAGAGCAAGGAAACGCAGATGACTGGGTTATGTCGAAAAAATGGATCGAGCTTGAGTGCCTAAGAAGGTGTTGAGGAATGATCCAGAAAGAGGATGATCCATTGGTGGCCCGAGCAAGAGGCTAGTGAAGACCTGCGGGAGTGTGTGAATTGGAGGAGTAAAGCGACGTAGAGGGACAAAATGGACTAGAGTCAGCAAAAGCCAAATAATTACATTGGAATTTGGGAACAACAACCTATAGGGCGTCCACCCGCGGAAGGTAGTAACAGATGGACGGATGTAAAAAGACTGTAGCCAAGGCGTTTCGTAGCTAGGATTTTCTTTCTGGGGGCGTGGGGGGTTTCTGAAATTTCATTGGATAATACAAGGCTCTGCCCGGACGACAAGGGAAGTCGGGGCTAGATGAAGTGGAGGTGAATCTCCAAAAGATCCACTCGCAACAGGAATAAAAAGATGATCTTGTGAACGCCGTACAACGACCGTAGCGCTGCAATTTATTAATAAACAACAAATAAAAAGCTGAAACTGCTCTAAGGTACACTCTTCGTAGCAGCGGAGCAGAGCAACAGAGTAGTCAAGCAGAAATGCAGGCAGGACATGTAGAATAGTGGTACGGACTCCAACTTTCACCCTAGGGGTTGTTTGCTCCAGTTCCACACTAGCTCCATTTTCTGGTCATGCCTCGGAGGGCATGTAAAGCAGGCGGTCCCGGATAAGTGTACGACAGGGCTCTATAGCCTCCAATAGATGGCCTTAGTAATAAATCAAAAAGGCAGAACTCTGGATGAAGGCGCCTGCCTGGACGACCGAGAAAGAGGGGGCTAGATGACACAAATCCGTAAATGGATTGTACAAAGAACGTACAACCGCGTTTGATGATACAAAAAACAAATAAAGAGCTAAAACTACTTAAGACTACACTCTTCATGCGTACCATCCAATACTAATAAATCCCTAGATCTCAATTAGCAACCTTAAAACACGGTAAGTACTTGCGAATCAAGTCGTGAATCCCCGAACCATGGTGACCAATGGGCAGCTATCGAAATAGCTTGATTTAGAAGGACCACCACGAGGAAGTCGCGACACTTGGAGGTGCCAAACCGATTAAAACGACGGCGTGTCTCTTTTAGTTGGTCTCTGGGCTTCTGCAGCCACGACTAATTGGCTTCTTCCACGTTAAATGACTCAATATAGTGCCTGTGTTATCGGCTTTTGCACTTAATGGCCAAGCCGGGCTATCGGACCAGGCCGAATTTACAGTGGTACCAATTTGCTCACTTGAATTGGCGCGCAAAGCTGTAGTTGTATGCATTGGTTATTTTTCTGGTTCCCCAAAGGTTTGCTTATGGTTTACCAACGTATTTAAAGTATATGTTTCATGAGTAGTTTAAAATGCGAAACCGGTTTAAAGATAATGTATACGAGGTTCCCATGACGTAATTTTTCGCGGGCCACCAAGAGTTACCGTTGAGTAAGAATGGGCCCTGGCTCAAAAAGATTAGTTAGTTTGTTTGTTGTTTGCTTGTTTCCCAACGCCTCTTTTCAGCATTTCTGCTGTAATCAACCCTGTCAGTCTGGCGGGGGGAGTGGGTCTATTTATTTACTTAAGGCAACCTACGGGCAGACTCCTTTACCTCAGGGCGAAGGGGAGTTGACTGACAATGTGGACCTCCTGATTATAGTGGACTCCGAACAACTTGGGGAGCATATTAAATTCGCACGATTAATTCGGAGGTGACCAGGACTCTTCACGCACTTAATAGACTGACTAGTGATTTCAGCGGGTTATCATGTTCCCCTGCCAACGCTATGCACACTACCAAGTTTGCTGGTGATTTCAGTGCGTTATCATGTCCCCCTGCCAACGCTATGCACACTACCAAGTTTGCTGCAGTTTTGAACCGGCTCTGTTTCCCCAAGGGTAGTTGCCAGTAAACAATAAATATCAATCCAATGGGGGTTAGACCCTGAGGAATAAACCACTGTTGATCCAAGTTAGTGTTTATCTGTTTCCATTTCTGTTACACCTGACGATGGCCTAGTGGCGAAACCGGTTGTTTAGTAATGTAATTGTTATTATTTTGTGGAGCTAAAGCTAAGCCATTATTTTTATTTTTATTATGTCTAATTTCCAACTAATCACAGTAGAGAACATCAAACATACTCGTAACGATCTTATACGTAATCTGATTATAATCGACCACTCGTTGAGAGAACTGGAGTTCTATGTAGGGGCGATTAGAAATTTTTATTTTTTTGAATCCTAAAGCCACGTCCTTTCATTTTTCAATCACTGATCATAGGAGACGTGGCAGGTACCTACTGACAGTAAAAAGGTTTCTTTTTTGTGGAAAGCAAATGTCCCATCTCTCCTATATAGAATAGAGAATCTTGCTACTTATTAATACATTCACAGAATTATATACCAAAGGGTTAGTTGGACTTGCTTTGCTTGCTGTGTTAATAGTCATTAGAGGCAGGGGCATCACTGTCATCGATCGATTAGGGCGGAGCCCATTGTCTGGGAAAGGGGCGACGTTTCGGGAGTGAATGCTACACCCATCATCAGGCTTTGTTAAATAATATTACACCATTAACCTTTACCAATATATTATTTACAGAAGGTTATTTGCGAATTATTTAAACGTAAGTCCAATTACTTTCGCATTGTAACCTATATCACACAGTCATAATGGCAATGCATATATAATGAATAGCTTGAAATGGCCAGGGAATTTGTAAATCGACTATAATATCGAAACAAATCGGTGCCGATTGATCTCGAACTCAAGGTCTACATCCCGCGGATTTGCTACACAGAGTATAGATCATAATAGATGAATTAAGGTCTAAGGCGAGTACCTCCCTCTGTCCCGTCGATAGGACATAGTCTCATCGTGTGTAAATCACTATGTATGTCTTGTACATACCTACGGACTGACTGACATGCAGTATCTAATACATGTGCCTCATTATTGATAGCAACATCACTGAACAACCAGTTTATCCACAGATTACTAACTTAGGGAGTTTTGATAAAATAACTAAAAGGGACAAGCGGGGGAAAAGCCTCATAAGTGTAAAAATCAAATATCAATCGTAAAGGAGTCACAAATTTCAGGATAAACAGAAAACAATTATAACTCAATAACCGCCTCACACAATTGCCATCCGGATTAGTTTAACTTACATTGCCTGCTGTGTTAATAGTCATTAGAGGTAGGGATCTCGCAGTCATCGAACAATTAGGGCGGACCCCACTGTCAGGGGGGAGGGGGTGACGTTTCGGGTGTGGGTGCTACTCCCATCATCAGGCTAAGTGCAGAGAAGGACTAATGGGTCGGTCAAAACATCACCCCCTTCCCCTGACAATAGGCTCCGCCCTAATTGTTAGATGTCAGTGACTCTAGGGACTATTAACACAGCAGACAATGTAAGTTCAACTGGCCTATTGTCAGGGATAGGGGGCTCTGCCCTAATTGTTTGATGACTGGGAAGCCCCTGTCTTTAATGACCATTAACACAGCAGGCAATGTAAGTCCAACTAACCCTTTGTTAAATAATATTACACCACTGGGCTTTAGCTTTTGATAACTCTGACAGGTTGCTGGCAACACCTAACATTTAAACCTTCACTAACGGTTGTTGGTTCGAGTCCCCCACTACCTACATTTTCTGGCCATGCTTCGGAGGGCATTTAAAGCAGGCGGTCCCGGGTCTTCCTAGTTGAGTGTAAGAGACGGCTTTATAGCCCTAACTACGCTAGGTTGGCTTAGTAATTGAACAAAAAAGTCCTTATTTATTTATTTATTTATTTAAGGCCAATGAACACATATATTTGGTGCACAGTGCTCAGATTGAAGGGACGGTAAGCTACTACAAGTCAAGAATATACCGATAATATGCATTGTTTCCAAATGCTATGGTGATATAAAAATTTTAGTCAACTCGGTTTCGAACTCGACACATTCTATACGGCAGCCCACCTCGCTAGCCTTCGCAATTACAAAATGGTGAGACAATAACAGACAGAAACAAACATGGCGTCAGCGGGTCTGGGCCGGGCGAAAATTGCAATTTGTTTTGATAAGACAAGCGCTCATTTTTTGATCGTGGGAGTCTATTAAATTGCTGAAATGTGATTGGCTGCTTGAATTAGTTTTGAATTAGTGTCTCCGTTATGAGCTAATAGTTATTGTAATTAATCATAGAGTGATGAGGCTCATTTTCGAGCCCGGTCGAGTCACTCCGGGTCCATTTGCCATGAAAAGCGTACAGTAACCGGGCCCCCGGGGCTATTTTCAGGTTCATTGAATCCATGTACCTACTTTGTCTTCATGTTAATGGTCAGGTGGTAGAGATGTGGGCTATAGAGACAATGAAACCGAGTTCAAATGCAGAATCTGCTACAAATTTTCCTAACTTACTTACTTTTACTGTGTCTTATCCTCATGGCAGCACGACAGCAGCGTTTCCACACAGTCCTGTTGTGTAAGAACCCCAAACTTGTCATATCTCCGCGGATCGATCTTTCTTTTCAGTGTAACTTCTTGGTCGTCTTCTTCCTTGTATCTCCCAGTTCATTACTCTTTTGACTAGGTGATTTTCTCTACGTAATATGTGTCCCCACCAGTGCAGCCCTGTTTCTTCTGCACGTTACAGGTTCTCATCTCATACCTTAAATCTAGGTTTCTACGTTGGTCCCTCATTGTTATACCGCAGGATCTTCTTAGCATTTGAATTTCTGCTGTGTGAATTTTCCTGATACATTCGTAAGGCCCAACACTCAGACCCATACAGCATACACTGGCGCAATTTTTTTTTTTCTATAAAAAAAAGATTACACGCGTACAAACAATTTAATGAATGTATCCGGTTAACCTCTTCAGTCGCCTCACTAAGTAACCTAATGGGTACTTGTGTCGAGTTACGACACGTCTCCGACCGCAAGGCATGTAGAGTAAGTAAGTAAGTATATATATAATTGAACAATCAATAACAATCGAAGCATAAATCCCCAGCACTAAGTACTAAAATGACTTGTCACGCTGGGGTCAAAAGTTAAGTACAATACATAATTTAACATTATTATTATTATTATTTTAACTTACAATCCAAAAAGTATAAAATTGAGTAGAATAAAAAATAAAAAAAATTCAATTAAACTTGTAGTCTCTATAGGTTCGATGGGCACAAAGTTATTTGAGAAGAGATCTATGAAGAATTCTGAAATATTTGAAGTAAATGTTTATTGTCAGCTTTATAAAATTTTTAGATGAATTTAAAAAATGCTTACTTGAGCGGAGAATCTTTATCTCTCGCACAAGTACAAGCACGCCACCACATTGCCACCGAAGTCGTTAGTAGTTAGTAGTATTACTTTAAATGTTCCTATAAAGTGATAACCGGGACCATTTTCAGGTTCATTAATCCATGTGCCTGCTTTGTTTTCCCATTAATGATCTGATGGCAAAGATGTGGACTTTAAAGCCAACGGAATCGAGTTCTAAAAAAGAATCTCCTAAAACCTTTTTCTTACAAAACTTGTTTAACAATGCTTAAAATGTTTCAACAATGGTACTTAAAAATTAAGCATGTACTGTATGTGATTCGAATCAACAACCTATTGAATGTAAATCGGAATTGTTAGCACAGCACCACAGTCATGTGCAGATCATGCAACCCCCTGGCTACCAATAAAGACACCTTCTTCCGAAAAGGCTGCCGAATTCTCTATTAGGCGACGACACGATAACCATAAGGTTGGCGCAGAGCGTCACCTAAGGCGTGCGCGTGCGCATGCGCATTACTGCCAATTCCATCATTATGCCGGGCCGGCCGAACCAGCCAACCAGGTGCCAAACCGCCGAAAAAATTGGCCAATGAGAGGCCAGCCGTAGGCCTTTGCAACGCCTAGTAGCTCATTATTTACTATTAAACAAAAACCAAGGGAGTGTTCTGGTAATTAGACTGGCTATTTTAATGAGATAGCGACTCCGACAGTTTTGGTTGCCTTTTCAAGTAAGCAGACTGACGGAACCATAAGCTCAATGGGTTACATATTTTCTGAGCTTTGTGGTGACATTTTTTTTCTTCAAAATTGCCTTTTGGTTTCTACTGTATTTTAGGAACAGATTAAAAAATATTTAGTAAACAAGGAATGGAATTTTTCTCGAAAATAATTAATTTTCCGTTCCGCAGCCGCAAAGTTATGAATGATATGAATTTTTTAATTTAAAATACAAGCTTACACAGGAAATTTACACTTCCTCACATGAAATATTATTGCGTCAATTTTATAGAATAATAGTAAATCAGTAGGGGATAGAATATCCTTTCATCTTTATGAACATTTCTTCTGACCAATTTCATAAATAAATAAATAAATAATATATTTAGTTTAAATTATACAATCAAGTAAACAAGTAATTGGCAAAAAAGTATGAAATAAAATCGTCAATATCAGTCAATATCGTCAAAGGTCGTGGAATGAGAAATTAAATAATTGCGCCAAAAATACACGACCATTCCTTGTTTTCAAAATAATTTGAAGCGTATCCCTTGTTTGCTTACATCCCTGCAGCCGTAGCATCAATACATACTAATAACCATCAAAATATATGGGTAATCTTACTATATACATTCAACTACTTTAATTTAATTTATATATGGGATTATTATTATTATTATTTTTTTTTTTTTTTTTGAAAGGTTAAATTGCATACAAACAATTCAATGAATGTATCCGATTAACCTCTTCAATCGCCTCACTAAGTCACCTAATAGGTACTTGTGTCAAGTTACGACACGTCTCCGATCGCAAGGTGTGTAGATACTCGCACAAGTACTAGCACGCTACAACCTTGCCACCGAAGTCGCTTTCTGGTCTCCACACTCCCCAGAATACTACACCAACGTGTTTTCGAGCACATCTGATCATGGTTTCGGAACGCATATGGAACAAATTCGATTAATTTTTATAAATTAAATAATTAATTTAAATTCAACCTATACCAAACTGCTTTATATGGGATAGGCCAACTGTGAGTAACAACGTGCCTGGCGTAAAAGTTTGCCTTTTGTGCCGAGTTCAGAATCGCGTCCTTCGCGCTCGTGGTCGGTTGCTTTACCAACTGAACGACACTGTAAGGTGCTCCTAATTTGAGAAAATGAGTACGTGAACGTCAGGTAAAAACACACAAAAGTCGAGAACGTGTAATCTACCTGGTGTATCATCTTAAAAAAACATTAAACACCGGATGGTGGGCCTGTAGTTAATTCTACGCCTCATACTACAACACATAGACTCTCACGCCCTTTCATACATGAGCATAAAATTGAGGAAAACATTATTAAATTTTCTTCTCATAGTCATCAAGACAGAGATTTTGTTCAACAGTTAAGTGTAATAGAAAATGTAGGGGAACATTCATGGAAAAAAAGGATTTTATAATCAACTTCCTATCGATAGGCCTATAAAAAACGTACCAAACTATAATTTGTTCAGAAAAATAATTCACAAATGACTTATAGTAGAAACCCAAGTGTCGTGAACAAATGTAAAATAACAAACCTTTCAATATACCATAGTTTTTGGTGCTTTAAATAATTTAATTAATTACTCTTATTTAAAATATTCCCCGCATAATAGTCCTAGCCCAGAGTGGAAAACTGTTTTTTTTTTATTATTATACATTGAAACTGGGAAAACTCGGGCCCTCGTGTCGTACATGTCCTCCGAAGCTTGTCTGAATATTTTAGACTCAAAGGCGGGGTTTCCACCGAACTCTCATTGCAGAATGCAAATGACATTGACGGAAATTTGAATTTTTCTTTTATAGAAATCTATTAAAATGTTTGTAGGCTACTTAACATATCCCATGACGCCATTTTTTAATTTTAGTTTGCTTGTGATTTTACTCTATGATCATTGATCAATTTTAACTATGGCATAGAGTAAAACAAAAATTTCCGTCAATGTCATTGCATTCTGCAATGAGAGGTCGGTGCAAACCCCGCCTTTATTAATGATATCTGCTACCACGTCAATGTATGTGCATTCTGCAATGAGAGGTCGGTGGAAATCCCGCCAAACCAGAAAACCATCCACTATTCTTTGACCTCGCTACGATAGCCCTACATCAGACAAAATGTGTCTTATATCTCTTGCCACTTCCCCAGGACATGTAGAGTAGTGGTGCAGACTCCGACTTTCACCGGAAAGGTTGTTGATTCGAGTCCCATACTTGCTACATTTTCTAGCCATGCTTCAAAGGGCATGTAAAGCAGGCGGTCCCTTCCTATTTGAGTGTAAGAGAGGGCTTTATCGCCGTAACTCCGCTAGGTTGGCTTAGTAATAGAACGACGAAAAAACGTCGAATATATTATTGACAGCTTGTGAAGGCACATTGTTTCTTGTTGGAAACATTGACTGGCAGCAATCTGCTGTAAAGGTAATTTGAACCCTGTGCACCCTACTTCTAATGTGTCTAATGATCCCAATGACTGTGTCCATTAGTGGTATTCACTATGTGATTCAGCATGTTAAATGTTTAAAAAATTTCATTCGGAAGTCTAAACATCGGTAAGACGCCTTTGTAGATAATGCCCGCCAATCTTTGATTGTAGAGACATTAAAAAAAGAAGAAGCATTGCCTTTATGCAATAAATTAGCTCGCTAACCTGAAAAAGGTAGAATTTCCGCAAGATTGTATTCCTTCGTTGATGAAGAAGTTTCTAGAGGAAAAAATAGTTGTAATAATTCAGATGAAGCCACAAGGCTCAAGCGAATGCGCAAAAAAACAGGCTACCCCAAAATAAGTTTCAAAAAAATGACTCTGTAGACATAATGATTAAATCACCGATACCTCTATGAATTTTGAAATGTCTACCTTAAATTGCTCCTATCTAAGCAGACCTAAATGGAAGTGATTATACAGTACATTATACTGTATTGTTGTAGAAATCTAGTTGACATCCGTTTCACACCATAATCGCTCCAGCTCAATCATATCAAATTATAGCAGGCCTTTTCTAGCCAGTGACAACTACAACTGGAAATATTGATTAATTGACCTGCTTCGACAATTATTTGATAATAGTGACAGAAAAGGACGCTAAACCGTTAGTCGTTTGCCATTTTATTTTATTTCCTATTGAGCGGCTAATAGTCCAGTTGTGGACTTGTGATGGCTGTAGCAGGAGGGAGAGACCTTATAAGACGCAATTGCGGATCCACGGGGGGGGGGGGGGGGGGGGGGTCATGACCCCCTCCTAAATAAGTAAATTCAAAAAATACTTATCAACAAACAAACCGTTGCATAAGATGGAAGAGTCAAGTGTTTTAGCATTGCTAAGGTGCCCATTCCACATACGTACAACGTCAACGAAAAATTGAAAAATGACGTCAAAATGACGTAAATTGACGTGGTAGCAGAATTTTTAGTATGTCTTTAATGTCTGCTAAAACGTCATTTTTCAATTTTTCGTTGACGTTGTACGTATATGGAATACCCCCCTAAGGGGCCCATTCCATCGACCGGGCTATTTACAAAAACGGTGACGTGGTAGCAGACATTCAAGACTTAGGCGACGTTTCCACCGACCTCGCATTGCAGAATGCAAATGACATTGACGGAAATTAGAATTTTTTTTTTTAAAGAAATCTATTAAAATGTTTGTACTTAACATATCCCATGACGCCATTTTTTAATTTTAGTTTGTTTGTTTGTGATTTTACTGTATGATCATTGATCAATTTTAGCTATAGCATAGAGGAAAATAAACATTTCCGTCAATTCTGCAATGCGAGGTCGGTGGAAACCCCGCCTAAGTGTTGAATGTCTGCTACCACGTCACTGTTTTTGTAAATAGCCCTAGCCGGTCGGTGGAATGGGCGCCTTACATAATGTATACATACTCAACCACAATAGGGTGGCACTTTATAAAAATCGAATAAACAAAGTGTATAGTCCACGCAAAATGAGAAAAGTATGGACATGGAATGTTTTGATCCTGTGCAACACTTTAAAAATATTCCTTGCACCATTTTGTTTTACCTTGTTACATTGGATGCAAGGCATAACAAAAATTGTGCAAATAATATTATTACAGTGTTGCACAGGATCAAAACATTCCATATCCATACTTTTCTCATTTTGCGTGGACTATGCCAAGTGCCATCCCACAGGTGGGTGGTACAGTTGCCTACGTGCTTACAAATGAAGTCAGGGGTACCATAGGGTGCGCAAAACACAGCCAGTGCCTGATTTACAGTTGTGGGGGCCTGTGGACATTATATTTATGGGGGGGGGGGGGCTATGCAGGTATTGACTTAACTAATGAACCGCAAAAAATTGCCCGAACGCATGATTTCATTTGTTACATCATCAGGTCATTTAAGTGTTTTTGGTGGGAAACTGGCAATTTCATTAAATTAAATAAATTAATAACAACTTTTTTTGTTCTATTACTAAGCCAGCCTAGCTGAGTTAGGGCTATAAAGCCCTCTCTTACACTCAAATAGAAAGGCCCGGGACCACCTACTTGACGTGCCCTCCGAAGCATGGCCAGAAAATGTAGCCAGTGTGAGACTCATTGCATTTCAAAACAGATTTTTTGTAAATATGTCGATGTTTGTGTGGGGACCTATAAGGCCCATAACTACATCCGACACTGGATAGAGCTCCGAAGCACAGATAAGACATTCGCTTCGGCGGCTATTTCATTTGTGATTTTGTCATTGATGTTTGTTTTGTTTTAATGAGACTATTATGTAGATACTTAACCTATCCATTATAAATTAAGTTCTAATATGGTAGAGACTAATTAATGATGTCTGCTACCATATTATAACTTAATTTATAATAGATAAGTTAAGTATCTACATAATAGTCTCGTTAAAACAAAACAAACGTCAATGACGAAATCACAAAGGAAGGAAAATCGCCGGTGGAATAGCCGCCTTCCCGCCAAAAATAGATTTTTTATTCCGCCACGTCTCCTAAGCCCAGCCATAAGAAAAACGTATCAGGTGGCCCCAGGATTCCAACAAATATTTTGGCGCAATCGAATGTCCCATCTCTTCTATATAGAACTCATCCTCATATGAATCTGAAAGCTCGGGCGTTTGATCTACATAAAATGACATCAAGGCAGTCGGCGTATGACAGCCGTGATGATGGATCATACAAGAATTCATGCAACACGGAAACTGACCATAGTCTCTCGCCCCTGTACGATCCTATCGCCGCCATTACAGCAGAAAAAACATGGCGACATTCGATATTGACACTTCAATGAATGGCTGTCATCTGCTGCCACGATAAAAAAAATGGTCCTTCGAATTTTTTTTTTGCCGATGTAGTATTTTCATGTTTTCCCCGTGCTGATATCGTATAAAATTAGGCAGTTTGGTTTTGAATGATTTAAATTTGTTGTGATTATGCTAATTTTAACAGCTATGGTTGGAATTTGTTTTTGGGAAATTAATTAATTAATGGTTTTTCCTAGGAAGGTGGTCAGTTGTAAAATTCACAAAAAATTCAGGCTTTCTCAAGAGCTGTCTGTTTCCCCTACTCATTTACTACAAGTACTATTCTAAAAAATCTGTTTAATGCGCTTGTTTAATGCGATTGTAGAGCGATTACACGACTATTCCTTGTTTACAAATTATTTTGAAATCAGTAAAGGAAATTAAAAGTGAGCTCAAGTGTTCCAGACGGAGTGTAAAGATTCTAATATTAATAGTAAGGATTGTTGTCTGATAATAAAATTAAATAATTAACATAATAATAAAATCGGGGGAAAAAATTATGTCTTTTTATTGTTTCTATTACTAAGCCAACCTAGTGGAGATAAGGCCATAAAGCCCTCTCTTACACTCAACTAGGAAGGCCCGGGACCGCCTGCTTTACATGCCCTCTGAAGCATGGCCAGAAAATGTAGCCAGTGTGGGTCTCGAACCAACAGCCTTTCGGGTGAAAATCAGAGTCCGTACCACTAAACTACATGTCTTGACAGTTTCTGTAGAGAAAATACTTTAAATGCATGGTGGCGGTTTACCGACTAAAAATTACGTTAATGCCCATGAAACCCGCGTCACATCACATCTCGAGGAAAAAAAGTCCCACCGCAGTAAGCAGGCTCAAATTGTACCGCCAGGTACGACCTTCATAACCTAACCACAGGCCCTAATCATTTTTATATCGTCTGCTACAAGAGACAACCAGAAGGGAAAAGCCTTATGGATGTAAAAAATCATATTTCTCAGGAAATATCGAACATTTCGTTCAAATTAGTACCTTAAAAAAATATTCGTCCACATTTTGTTACACAATGTCACTAACAGAAATCGGAAGTTATCATTGGCCATAGCTTGTTGTGATGGCTGTTAGTAACAGGGCATCCTATGGATTTCGGACAACATTTATAAATAAATAAAGGTCTATAAAGATCTTTCTTACACTCAACTAGGAAAGCCTGGGACCACCTGCTTTATTATACAGTGTAAAGTTTATGTGCTCAGAAAATGTAGCAAGTGTGGGTTCGAACCAACAACCTTTATATTGTTTTTGTAAGAATTTTGGGCAATTGGCACTAGCATATGTCCTCGATGTCAATTTACACTGGCTACAAGCGACAATGTGACTAGCTTATCATTGGCATAGTGTAACAGGTGGAAGCATGACTTAACCAAGTCAATCGGATACATTCATTGAATTGTTTGCATGCGATTAATGTTTAAAAAAAATTAAATAAAAATGAAGGGAAGTGAACGTCTCATCTATACGGACAGAACGTAGAACTATATAGTTTCTAGTTTTCTAGTTTCTATAGTTTCTTGTATTTCATTGCTTTAAGTTCGCAAATTAGTAAACAATACTCAGCAACTTACGGTATAACACAATTTTCTTCCCCAAATGGTGATGACCCTAAGGATTGTTGCAACGTCTTGTCATTCTTTTTGATGAAAATAATCTCCTGATTCAATATGGAATAAATTTGGTGCAGCGACCCATCTGTCCTACCATCACTGTCCCTCACGTTTTATATTCTTACATAGGCTGTATTAGAGAGATGCGTCATTTGAATTTTCCCGCCAATTTTTTGGATATTTTTTATCAGATAAATTATGAGAAGCATGTATGCAAAAGGTGACTTGTCCCAAAAAATAATTTTTGAGTTGGTTGCATCGCTAGAATCACGCATTGACTCCTACAAAAAATTTATTAAAATGTCTAATGCGATGCCTGCATTTTTTTTCCTCACTTTTATCCCTAAGGAGGGTCAGCGGTACGGCAGGTTCTCTTCCACTCCTTGCGATTCTGTGCTTCGGCTGCAGTACCTCCTACAATTCTGAGGACTATTGCTCCTACAACAAGCCTGGGCTGTCTTTTTCCCTCAGCTTTGATATGTTTTATCCGCCTTATCAGGTCATCTGGCTGCCTTCTTTCTTGACCATTCCTATATTATCAAAGAATATTAATTAAAATAGTACATCCCACAATGTAGGAGCATGAGATGGTGTACAAATCTGATACAAATATAATATTAGTGCTTCCCTCGCACGCCGCTGGCACTTCAGTTTTACTATAATTACTAACGTTTATTCGGATTATTATAATTATTATTATGTTTTAACAGTAATACCTCGGTTAATGTTTGTCGCATAGAGATGAAAGGAACGTCACATTAATTTTAGTAAAAACTCTTTAAAACTGGCTTCATCATTGGATTGGTGGGTTCTAGTGGAACGTTAGTCCGGATTACAAAAATCACAACGCCTATGATGGCTGGGACACGTCATAAGCATGTCAGACCCTCAGACGACCGCATGCCGAACAAGATATAAGCTACAAAACAAGCATGACAGGATGACGACTGGCAGGACGTCCTCGAAAACGCTGGAAGGATGAGTAAAGTTGGAAACTGACTTTAGCGAGTTAGGAATCCGTAGATGGTGGAGCGTGGTACAAAACCGAGATGACGGAGGAGTGTTGTCTAGCAGGCCAGCCCATCAAGGGCTGTAGAGCCAGAAGAAGAAGAAGTAAGGAAGTAGGGAAAAGAGACATCTCTTACAGAAAGCATACATTTTTTATGAATTTTGCTCCTTTCATAAGAAAAACGAGAAATTAATTAACTATTCCCAACCATAGCTGTTAAAATCAGCAACAAATTGAGTGTTGTTTAGCAGACCAAAGCCCATCTAGGGCTGCAGAGCCGTGGAACGTTACAGTCGAGTCAAAAATGACTAAAAACCGTCTATTCCTGACTTGTAGACTTCTTAGTCTTGGAAAGCAGCAGGTTTTTAGGTCAAGACAACCTGGTATACAAATCTGATTTATATACGTGCGCAGGGATCAGGGCATGATACATTGGCGAAAGCCCACCGTGTGCGACAAGGGGCAAAGATAAATGGCCTGTGCTCGAGTGACTTGCCACACCATCCCAACGTGTTATTGAAAAGAAAGAAAATACAAACATGTGTGCTTTTAATTAAAAGACAGCCGGAATTTCTGTAATATGGTAATGATGAGCTGTTAGATGTCTGCGAATCGGAATTTCTTATTAAGGGTTAGACTTTGTAAGAAAGGAAATGGAAAAATGTACATATGAAAAAAAATAGTAAATTTTAAATTAGTCAACCTCATTTTCGTCATTGAGTTTACAGGAAGCGATGTAACATTTATTGAAAGAAATAACGATGGGGCAGATGGTTGGGAAGAGTTCGAAAAAATGCTCGTCGACAATTCCTGTGAGAGCACAAAATATTACACGGTGTTGTCCCAATTGAAGCTTTTGAACCATATACAGGCAAATTTTACGAATATATTAGCCGTAAAAGCTAAATTTCATCGTTCTCAGGGAAAAGTGATGGCCGGTTAGGCACTTGGTCTCGTCTTGAGCACCCCCTAACAAGACTGACGAAGAAGGTCTAAACACAATAGTAATAAGGTCGTAAGGCCAGTAATATGCAAATCAGAAATGATTTGGTCTAGCACATCTTCTTCCTCAAAAGCAGACAACTATGAGGTATAAGCAGGAGATGAAGAAGCAGAAGTTCTACAGCAAGAAGATGAAGAAGAAGACCGAAGTCACTCCAATAATGAGGTCATAACGCCAGCAATATGCAAATCAGAATCGTATTAAGACCAGCGCCGAATTTACTGCAAAATAAGTCATCGATGAGGTATAAGCAGGAGAAGAAGAAGCAGAAGTTCTAGAACAAGACGAAGAGGAGGATTATGAAGAAGACCCAAGTCACTCTAAAAATGAGGTCATACGGAAGGCCAGCAATATGCAAATCAGAATCGTATTAAGACGAGCACATCATCTGCCCCATTCTAGACAAGTCCGTCAACTCCATTGACCATTGTGAGTCGCAATGATAGAAGTTTGCCATATACGGCATCAGGATGTATAAATATCAATTGAGTTATTTCCTACGACTTCCATAATGTGGTCAGATCATAAAAATGTTAATTATATGGGCGAAGTCGATTATTATTGGCTCATTTTATCTATAACACGACAAAGTTACATGCTCAATAGGTCACTAAGTTATGTATAGGCCTATGTTTGCCTTGAATGAGTTACATGTGGTCGTGACAGAAGATGCAATTGCTTTTTTGTATGGGTGTTTTACGTAGAAGTGGTTTTATTCCATTTTCTTGGATATTATTGGTTATGACCTAGATAAAGGATACGGCTCCGCTGTGGCAAAGTTTGTTGAGCAAGCACCGGACTATGAAATGGAAGTTGGAGGTTCGAGACTCGATAGAAATGGAACAACTTTCATAGCTTGAAATAACCGCTGAATAAGTAGCCTACACCAAATACACGTTACCGACCACTTGCAGAGAGAATTTTCCTATTCATCATCTTCGAATCCCTCTTTTGTCAAAGATTGGCGATCATCATGGCAATCGTACTAATCGTAGACGCGTAGATACTGTACCTCAGACTCCCCAAAAGGAAGCCATGTTTTTAGAGTATCCCACGTGCTTAGTCATGATGACTTTACTGAGGGTTGCAGTGGTTTCCGGTTGCATTATGCATCCTTATGCCGTTGACTTTTGATTAAGTTCCTCCACCCCAGGAGGACAAAAGTGTGATCTAGTAGTGGTTGCTTATTTAGTGGCTGCAACTATTCGCATCATCACACAGTAATCCTCTAATAGTACTTCTAGAGAAGCCAGCACCACCAGACTTGACATCACACCCTCCGATTATGCCGCTGCTTGGTCAGCGACTGCTTATTCGCTATATCTGGTGGCCTTTTCGCTATCCGCCACCTGCGACCCCTCTAGTAGCCTGCAGCTTAGCCCTAGCAATAGCCCCAACAAGAGAGAACCTTGTTACTTATTAATGCATCCACAGAATGTTGTTTGCGAATCATTTATCCAGAAAGCCCAATTATTTTCGCATTGTAACCTATATATCGCCCAGTCATAACAGCAATGCATATGATTATCTCCAGCTAGCTTTTGATTGATGAGCTGCATAATGTTGTTACCTCAGTCAGCCATGAAAGATACCGCGTTGCATACGCCCTGCACTGGTCCTCAAAAACCGCTGCAAATTGTCCATTTTCCCACTATTAGCCGAAACTAACTGCCCGATACTATTTGGAGGTTGGCAATAGATTCAGCTATTAATTACGTATTAGTATCAGCGGAGTATCTCTGAATAAATATGTTATTACTGCGTGTGGAAGTAAAAATGCTTATTACTGACCGATTTCTATTAAGGGTTCAGCAATTGGCACAATGCCTTGATTTTGCTCAAGAAGAATGGTGTAAACATTTTTCCTTGAGGTGTGGCCCATTGACGAATTCTTCTTCTTATCCGTCTTCTATCATGATTTTGCAGTTATTCTGCTGGTGATACATTTTCTAACAATTTTGGAAAACTTATTTTAATGCATCGGTAGATTTATTTTATCCTCTAGAATTTCTTTTCCCCCTATAACACGTATTTTAGTAGGGATTTTTTTTAAAACATCCCCATCATTCTAAGTTTGATTGTTAATGAGCGGGTCACGTGACTGCACAATGTGACGTCATTTGCCGCCAGTTGAGGAACGACTAGCAGTTTCATTGGTAGTGATGTCGAAAACATCGGTGAACATCTTTAGAGACACTGCGTAGGCTTAAGATTGTCGAAGCTCAACAGATGTCGACCGCAGATGTTGACGAAACGTTTGGAAGTACGCTTTCAGATCAACCACGACCCATCATCCGATATTGTACAAATAACTCCGGTCGTGAAAGTCTTTGTAATTATATACATCAGAATCTTGGTCAAACTGTAACTGGCATGTACACTGAAGGATTAAAAAATCCACCGGTAGTTTGCGGAGATTTGAGATGGCTCGATAAACGATAAAATCGAAAAAATACCGTATACCGCCGCGGCCTCGTATCGAATCAAGATGACTATGAGTTATCGCAGGTCTATGAAAGAACCTAGTAAGGCACTTGGTCACATCGATAGTGAATGTCTAGAAGACCATCCGAGTTCTGTAAAGGGAAATGGGACGTTCACTCCACCAAGGAAATTTTCAGAATTTCACGAACCACCTGCTATGTGTTCTTCAACCAAGCAGTCGTAATCAGTCAGTCCATTCTGTCGTGGCCTCATGGCCTACTTTGTACCAGATGAAGGGGGATATTTAAAAAAAACAACAAGAAAACAGTAGCGGTATATGCATTTCACATCGATGGAAATTACCCAGGGCCTTCATTTGGGGTCCCACAGGCGGTTAACTTCCCCCTTGCGACTAATAAAAGAAGGCAAACAGGAAATCATTACAACCTTGTTTAAAAATGTTCCAATTGTCATTGTGCCCCGCCCCCCTTCCCTGAAATAAATTGATATTACAGTCCTCTAAGTGCCTACAGAAGAGCCTGAGAGCCGTGCCATACCTGCCTACTACCGAAACCCATGGTTTAGGGGGGTTATCGGCCATCACAAATATTGCCCCAAATATATAGTCTTCGAGGAGTTATCGCGTTCGGTAGCGGTCTATGCATTCCACATCTATGGAATACCTAGTGAAGAGAGAGAACACTTCCTGAGACCCAGACCTCATCTACTACTACCCAAACGTACGTACGGTTTTGGGATGTCACTGGCTGTTGTGAATATTGGCCAAAGGGTAGGGTAGGGTGGTCTACGCATTCCACATCTATGGAAGGTACCCAATGAAGAGAGAGGACACTTCCAGAGATCCAGGCCTCTCCTACTACCCACACGTACGGTTTTGGGATGTTACTGCGCTGTTGTGAATATTGCCGAATGGGTAGGGGCTTCGGCAAGTATTGAAATCAGTAGCGGACAACGGTCTACGTATTCCGCATCTATGGAAAGAACGTAGTGAAGAGAGAGGGCACTTCCTGAGACCCAGACCTCACCTACTACCCACATGGATGGTTTTTTTTTTTTGGGGGGGGGGGGAACTCGGCTGTTGGGAGTATAGCCCCAAGGATAGGGGCTTCGAGCAGTTATTGCAATGGATAGCAGTCTACGCATTCCACATCTATGGAAAGAACGTAGTGAAGAGAGAGGACACTTCCTGAGACCCAGACCTCACCTACTACCCACATGCATGGTTTTTTTTGGGGGGGGGGGCGAAACTCGGCTGTTTTGAGTATAGCCCCAAGGATAGGGGCTTCGAGCAGTTATTTCAATGGATAGCAGTCTACGCATTCCACATCTATGGAAAGAACGTAGTGAAGAGAGAGGACACTTCCTGAGACCCAGACCTCACCTACTACCCACATGCATGGTTTTTTTTTGGGGGGGGGGGGCGAAACTCGGCTGTTTTGAGTATAGCCCCAAGGATAGGGGCTTCGAGCAGTTATTGCAATGGATAGCAGTCTACGCATTCCACATCTATGGAAAGAACGTAGTGAAGAGAGAGGACACTTCCTGAGACCCAGACCTCACCTACTACTACCCACACCCACGGTTTTGGGGGGTCATTGGCTATCGTGAATAATGCCTCGTCAGAGCCTTATCTTATTCCCGTAGCGTTATCAGAGTCTGTGCCTTGTCGCCGCGTAGAGCGCTCATTTTTCGCCAACCACCGATTTAACGACCGGGATAGTTGATAGTTATGGCGGCCAACTGTGTCCCATACCTTGTTCTATCTTTGGGGGATTGAGTTAGCGGCCATTAAAATTTCGTCGCGTGCGATAAAGTTTTGGGATTATGCGTTTTCACCTTCAGCGCGTGAATAGTTGTACCTCGAATATTTCTTCTCTCTATGGGGAATGTTTATGTAATAACTTGGTTCTGATATCAATTAAATGTTATTATAATTATATTCATAGCAACAGCAATTATAATTTAATACAATTAATACAAATACCGCAAGGCAATGGCCCGTGTGCGTTTCGACGTGTTGGTTACCTATCTCAACAAATAAAAACAAAAACACTATGTAGACATGACTTTTAAATCGGTGGGGGGGGGGGCGATCGTAGGGGGAATTAAAATTAATTAAAAAAGAGAGCATGTAGTAGTGGTTAATAAATTCTTAACAACCATTTGTCTACATTTTTTATGAATATTGTTAAATGTTTTTAAGTATATCGTAATTTTGTTTTAATATAATTGTTCGAAAAGTTTAAATTTGTAATATCTGGACAATATCTACAAACCTACGACTAATGATCATGAATTTTAAACATTTTTTTTTTCTTTTTCTAGGTAAGACAGCAATTGCAGCATTTGTGGTGTGATTTAGCATCGGTATGTAACTTTTCAGTACCATTTTTAATCCCTTTCTACTGAAAATTGCGCCGCGCCTCTTGATGACACAAAATAGTAGAATCTGGGATGCAACATCTGCATTCAAAAAATTTAGTGGCAGTACGAGGACATCTGTAATGGCTTCCACCACCTTCCAAAACATTTCCTTCGCTAAGCATGGGCCCCAAGCAGAGGCAGCATATATGAGGCAAAAGGTCATTTGGGGCATGGGCGTAGCTAGGATTGGTACTGGGGGGGGGGGGGGCAAAACTTCGATTAAATCGATTGGTTTTCGGGGGTTTCTTTTGAACATAAACTTTAAAATCTTGTTTATTATATATCTAGTTTAAATTTTAATTCTTCGCATTATGGTTTACATAGTGTAAATGCGTCAAGTATTAATCTATCTAGTATTAACTCGTAAAATATTTAGGGGGGAGGGGGCACGTTACGATTGACTCATCTCTGCTTTACAGAACTCTAGTGTATCCCAAATCGTAGCAGTATGGTGCATGCTAGTTTCCTCAGCATTGCACCATTACACAACACTACCAATATCTTATCTCGTAAAAAAGCAGGGCTTTAATCTTGAGAGCCGTCAGTCGTAAGCTGAGGTAAGGATTCCCTGCGGCCGCGGTCTGATGCCTAATGACACATAATGGCAAACCAGATAGTCCCGAGTCACAATCGATAACGGTCCTAAAACTGCTGACTCATGGGCCAATGCGAGCCTCCAGTGACACGTCCCCATGTTACGGATCTCTAACGCTCGGGTGGAAGGCCACTGGCACACGTGCTAAGGTTAGGTTCATCGTGCAGGTTCACATGAGGCGCCATTTCGTCAATTTTATAGGTAGGTACTGGTGGAAAAAAATGTCAACTAGTAACTAAATAAACCTGTATTGAAACAAAAATACACAACAATTTTGTAAGATCGCTTGGCCTATAACAATATTCCATGCCACACTTCTTCTTCCTCTTGCCCCGAGTGCCCGTGCCCATTTCTTGAACTCGACCTGGTTGGACACTAACGCCTTGAGCTCGGCCATTGTTTTCCCTCTTGCTCCGGCGATTTGTTCAATCCTTTCCTCGAGGGTTGTCCTCGGTCTGCCGATGGGTCTCCTTCCTTGTGGCCTCCGGGCGGGTGGTTTGCTTCTCGTCCACCCTTTGGACGTGGCCGAATTATTGCAGCTGCTTGTTCTCCAATCTTCTCTCTATGGAAAAATGCCATGCCTTGCAATAGAATAAAATAAAATAAAACTTATTACAACGGTAATCTTACATAATAATTACTAGAAATGCCACAGAACGAACAGTCTGATCCACTATTTCATATAAGGAATCCTCCTTTGGCCTTTTCCCGCCTCATCAGTCATTCCTGAATAAATGTAGAGAATTTTTTTTATTGATAAAGACTGTAACAGGGGTAAGCATAACTACACCAAGTACACGTATACCAGCCCCAGTCCAGGAACCGTCCTCTCCTATGGTGACCAGCCCATCTAATCATTCCACACAACAACGGCACAGTAACATTAAATACTACAAACCTCCCAGGGGGGACATGAAGAATTAGACCTGCATAACTGTACCTGATATTCCTTAGTAAGGACCATAAATATAATGGGCGCATGGGTAAACTATCCAAGAGCAGCGGCGCGAGTAAGTTTGGGGGGCTTAATTCCAGGCAGCAAGATAGATGACAATGATCTCCCCAACAACTTTAATTCCTTGTCATTATCTCCAGTAAAGAAAATTATTGAGGCCTGGTAGGTGGGACGTGAGCATTGTTGTAACATCCTGTGCTCCCCAAAGTATACCTGGATTATTATGAATGGAAATGACACATGAAGGTACTGAGGTTTCTCATGGAGGTGCGGGTCTAGCTTTTTTGTGGGGTTTAATGCGTAATTAGATTGGGGAGCTTAGTTTCATGAAGAATTAATGGAGGTACCAGACGTTGTAGCTGCTGACAAAATTAGCGCCTAAGTACGTCTTGATTACGATGTTGTAAATTGTGGTACCTTCTCATGGAGATGGGGGATTCTTGAATTTAGATTTCTTGTATGAGGGTTTAATGCTTAATTAGATTGTTGAGCTTAGTTTCATGAAGAATTAATGGAGGTAACAGACGTTGTAGCTGCTGACAAAATTAGCGCCTAAGTACGTCTTGATTACGATGTTGTAAATTGTGGTACCTTCTCATGGAGATGGGGGATTCTTGAATTTAGATTTCTTGTATGAAGGTTTAATGCTTAATTAGATTGTTGAGCTTAGTTTCATGGAGAATTAATGGAGATACCAGACGTTGTAGCTGCTGACAAAATTAGCGCCTAAGTACGTCTTGATTACGATGTTGAAAATTGTGGTACTTTCTCATGGAGATGGGGATTCTTAAATTTAGCTTTCTTGTATGAGGGTTTAATCCTTAATTAGATTGGTGAGCTCAGTTTCATGAAGATGTAATAGTGATACCAGAAATGGCAGTTGCTTACAAATTTTGTACCGATGTATTTCCCGATACGATGATGCAAATGGTGTTACCGAGGTTTCTCATAGAGGTGGGGGACCTCTTGAATTTAGCTTCCTTGTAGGGTTTAATGCTTAATTAGGGAGCTTCGATTTATGAAGAATTAATAGATATAAGAGATCCCTGACGTGTTATTTACAAACTATCGTGGGGGCCGCACTAAGTTAACCGCCCCTTGACCATGGAACGGATGCATTAAGGTGTCATTTTAAAACTAAAAAGGGGCATGCAATGAATAAAATAAAAACTAAAAAAAAAATTAAACCAGCACCCATTATGATTTTATATCAAACACCCAAGTTGAAAGCTAATCTACTTACATGGATTCACGATTTGTTTAAACAAATTATTTTTCAAATGCCGGGAATACCCAAATTTTATATGCCCAGCTGGAATTCGAGGGCTGCGTGACCCGAGGACAGGTGATGTCTGCAGGGGGATGATTACCCACCCCTGGCAAGGTCTACCTGAAAACTTAATGACAGCTCTCTTTCTGGGGTCCTGAGGGTGGTTTAACTGTAGTCTGGAAAGCTTACGTTCTATTGAAGTAGCTTACGTGTGTTTCGCTGTCCATATGTTTTTAGTTCAATATTGATTTTTTTCCAACCCTTTAGAAACGAAAGGTATTAACGGGCGTGGATGTGTTTTTGAATTTCCGGAATTTCTGCTTAAAATTTCTGGTAATTGCACGATTTATTTATTAAATAATTAAATGTTTTCCATGGTGTTATATGCATGGCAGGTTCAATGACTTTCCAGTACCCACTTAGTAATAGAAACAATAAAAAGTCCTTATTTATTTATTTATTTTTATTTACCCACATACCCAAGACCCCAAAGAGTCGCAAGCAGACAATCAGAGTCTTTCGTGTGTGATAATTATATAATTTCACTGAAAGGATCGATTGTCTAGTCATAATTGGGATATCATATTAATAATTTCTTTCTTTCCTTTCCTTGCCCTGTATTCCCTGGACAAGGAGCATATATTCACAAAATACAATACATAACAATAATAATTCTTGTATTTTCATAATTGTTTACGTAAGTAGACGGAAGCTGAAGTACCCCCACATGCCACCGTGCGAAGGTAGCACTCAATACCTTTAAACTAACACTTAAAATTACTTCTTTTACTAACTACAGACTACAAACTAATTTGTACTAGCTAAACTATGCCTAAAAATGATTTAAATGTGTAGATACAGTATGTAAAATATAAAACTGGCACTTCAAGCTACCATTGCGCTTGTACGTTCCAAATCTGTAAATCTATTTAGATTTAGATTAGCTATACACTTAATGCAATTTTCTACAGTAAATCCGCTCTCCTGAAAAATTCTACAACTTGGAGTTGGCCATGTTTGTAAACAGCCTATTCAAATAATTATGAAAAATGCTAATGCATTTTGTAATTTGCTATTTGTAGAAGAAATGTTCGTAAATATTTTCATGCATATTATGTAGCCGTTACTAATACAGATCGGCCACAGTTTGAGTTATTAAACTTTATTTGTAAAACAAATAACTGACACTAAGGAAGTTAGGTTTGAGAAGTTACAAAACTTTAGGGCCGTTGGCGTTTATGACGGCCACATACTAATCATACTATAAATCAGAATTTCTCCTACTTTATGACATGTAATTGAAGCTCCACCATTTTCTGTGAAATCGGATTTAATTATTAAAGAACTGCAACAATTAATACAATAATATTGGTTCATATCAATTAAGGCACCATATATACGGGTATTGTCATCCGCCATGTTGTATCCCATATTTCCTATATGGTAAGTATTGTAAGAAAAGTAAAAGAAAGAGAAAAACTAATACACGTTTTAGTAATTTTTTATTAAACACTTCCCTAATTGCTAGCACGTTCTTTAAATAATAATAAATAAACAACGATAAATTTCTTAAAATAACTAGGTAAACACCCAATGCTTGGCTTATACACCAGACTTATAATGGATACAATATGGCGGATGACAATACCTGTCTAATATAGAGCCCTAATATCAATGAAAATAACAATAACAATAACAAAAACCAACGGCCGAAAACAATATACAATGTAGGCAGTGGTTTCAGTACTATCTGCTCGGAGAGTCATGAGAAGAACATGGGCTGTCTAGTTCCACACAAGGCCGTAGCAAAGGGAGGTGGGGGGTTCATGAGGGTTCAAACCCCCTCCCCCCCACCCCGAAATGAAATGGCTTGATACTAGATCAAATCGGATTTTGAGAGGAAAAATAAAAACCACTACCTCAAACCTACTTCTTCTTCTTCTGGCTCTATAGTCCTTGATGAGCTCTGGCCAGCTCGATAACACTCCTCCAGTCATCTACGTTTAGTAAAGCGCTCCACCATCTACGGACTCCCAACTCGCGAAGGTCAGTTTCTAGCGTTTTCATACCTACTGGTGTCCAATGGTCTCTTGTATTACGCCAGAATGTCTTGTTGAACGATATTTCCTATAATTCAGGGGCCATTGCGTAATTACTTGTAAAACTCATCACACATTCGGTCAAGCAAACACTAATTACACCAAATAGGGTGGTAATAATACTCATTTTTCCCATCAGAGAGGCATCACCCAGATTCCAAGAAGTCTTTAGTCTTAGAGATTACATACTAGATACTTTGGGAACACTTTTGTCAACCATATTTACTGTCGCATTATACTTCCATAGACTAATTGCCGCTAAAGTAACATTTTTGTTCTCCTCAAAAACAACTAATTCCACTAATCATACCGTCCGAACCCTTTAACGATCTCAGTTTCTATCGAGGTTCTCTACCTTATGAGAAAATTCTGTTCCCATGCGTGTCATTTCCATCGCGTATAGGCTTCATAATTTGGGAAACCATTTTGTCAACATCAACAGTTTTCGCTTGACATATGTCATCAACCCAAGCTTCTTCTTCATTAAATACCTCTTCTATGACGAAAACCAGCTAATTTTCTTTTACGGTTAGCTTATGAATTTAAGTGTCACCTTTAACGGACTGTAAAGTGAAGAGGGTTGTTTCTATGTTTCCCATGGGTTTGAATGAGACCTCTAGGGGGGATAATATGCCTTTTAGTATTAACTTATATAATTATTAGGGTGAAAAACAAAACAATTTTGAATAGCACTTTCCCACAATTTCACGTTCTTTTATTATTATTATTTTTGCTTTGTTACATTGGGTTAAATTTATAATTGTTCTTCTTCTTTGCAATTTGCAATCTATGGATTGGTTTGCAGTGAATGTTGTAGTCTTCTTCTCCCCTCTCGTCTGTCTTGTGCGGTCTTTTTCAGTCCTTTGTAGGTGTCGCAGCCTAGGTCCTTCATGACATCCTCTAGGTACTCCTTCCTCTGTCGTCCTCTTGGGTTGGTGCCTTCAACCATACCTTGAGGAGCCATTCGTGTCTCAGAATATGCCCCATCCATTTGCCTCTTCTTGTTGAAATGGTTATGATTATATAAATGGTTACGATTAAAAATAAACGCCGTAGTAGGCCCGCTGAAGGTAGAATTTAAAATATTGAGACTAAGTACACGTGTAAGGCGACCAAAATTACTCTTGGCTTGTTTTTTTTTTTCAAGCGGATGACGCGGATTGTTTGGAAGATGTGCAATTGGCGCTTGCGAGTTCAAACAAACTTCTTGACGCCTGGCGCGCAATTATTTTTTCAAAAGTAGAACTCTAAAAAGACATATCAATGAAATGAAAACGGGAAACAAAAAAATAAAAGGCTCAAATAAAAACAATCACCGATCATTACAACCTGGCATCTGCTTTATACACCTCCATTAACATCTTAATGCACATAATTTCAAAATGGCTGCCTGTGAAACCACCGAAGAGTACCTACAGGATGCACAACCTCTTAGGATTGGCGCACTAGGTACTTGCAGCCGCATCCTAAGCTGACTTGGCCAAACTGCGGACAGACGAGCTACCCATCGGTATTCTTACAATTACCCGAACTTTCCCGTAGCGGAAAGTAGCACTTAAGTGACACCTTAATTACCGTTGCATGTTGCTGACTGTGTGCAATTGGGTGGAGTTTGTATGAAAAGTTATTAACTTCGGCATTCTTGGAAATGGTTGCTCCCATAATTTGTTTTTCTATCGTACAAAAATCGGCCAAAGTGGCAGTCTGCGATCATGCAATATTTTTTTGATATAATTTGCCGACAAGTTCGGAAAATGATTCATAAACTTGATTTGAAAGAAAAAACTCAAGTTGGTACTCATATTTTAAAATGTTGAATTACTAGTGATACCGTAGCCTATTCGGAGAAATTGAAGGAATCTTAAGACAAGGTGGTTTTTTGTCAGAACTTGTGACTTTTGCGATTATGTCTAAGCTAACGGCTTCGTTGAAGACGGGAATGACGGGAAGGGGGTCCAAAGACGACCACACCACCAAGAGAAAGAGAAAGACAAATAGTGGTAGAGGAGTATAGAGTAGTGGTACGGACTCTGAATTTCATCCGAAAGGTTGTTGGTTCAAGACCCACACTTGCTTCATTTTCCAGCCATGCTTCGGAGGGCTTGTAAAACAAGTGGTCTCAGTCCTTCCAAGTTGAGTGTAAGACCCTGACTCCATGGGATAGGCTTAAGTTTTCATTGATTTTTTTATTTTGCAATAAAATTTCTAAGCACATTGTTTCAGATTCAGTCTATTCAAGTAGTAGAAGAAAGTTTAATTTTAAGCACAGCAGTTCTTTCCTGAAATTTACAGGGGTTGAATTTACCCCCAGCAAAGGCAAAGCAAGAAAAATAACACTAACAATCAAAGATACCCTATACCCTATAGGTAATATGATGTTTGAAATAAACTTGAAGACAAAACAACGACGACGCCCCAGTTAGGCGTAGATTATGAGTTCAAATCCCGTCAAACCCAGTTTTTTTTCATATCCTCTAATTTCAGTTATAACGAGGAGGTTACCTCTTCAACCAAAGTTAATTTAATGTCAGTGTTATATGAGGAGCTTGATTACAAACGTGGCCAACTCCATTTCTTCACAAAATTGGGTTTTGATCCGACCTTGCAGAAAATTTTAATGTCCACCTGCACGTTGTAAAATAAAGTGGCAATAGCAGCCAGATTGCGCACAGAAGCGTTGAGAAGTCTGGGGTTAGCTATAAACTTAATGCAATTTTCAACAGAAAATCCGCTCTCCTGTAAAATTCTAAAACTTGGAGTTGGCCATGTTTGTAAACAACCTACTCATATAGTATGTGTACATAATATACCACATAGTACTGCAATGTATTGGCTGTTATAAAACATAAGTTTAACTGTTCAGTTAAAAAATAACTTTCACTAGCACTCGAACTCACAGCCTCCAAGTCAATAGCTTGGTATTCTACCTACTGGGCTATCCCGGTCTGTAAGTAGTTAGGTGGATAGCCGCGGTGCATTGTTCGTAGGGAGTTCACCTGCCCAAGGGCGTCATGCATGATTATCACCCTTATTTAAATATTCATAACAATTTATCAAAGCATAATGCAGTCGCAACGAGTTGAGCCTTGCATTTATTAATAATTTGACATTTATTTACCCATTTCTTATTGTTTTTCCTCTAATAAACATGTCTGGCTAATAGAAAACGACAGAAATTTATTCTGGTGGGCTAACAGGCCTGTGCTGTGGGCCAATAAGCTGTACGGGACAGAAACTTTCAACAGAGTTCTTCAGCACTGCATCTTCTTCATAAGTAATTAGCTGCAGTCATCTGGGTGTTATACGAGGGCCTCCTTCAATCCCTCCTCTCTCTCCACTTCTGATTATGGAGGAGTTCCTCTGGCAGCAGTTCCACTCTTCCAAGATCGTCCTTAGTCTGGTTTCTGTATCTCTTCTTAAGGATTTCCTCTTCTTCGTATTCCCCCTATTTCTTCCTGCTGTCATTTCCTTGCCCTCCTGTTCTTTAGCACTGCATCTTCTTCATTACTAATGAGCTGCAGAGGTTCGGGTGTGACACGTCAATCCCTCCTGTCTCTCCACTTCTGATTATAGAGGAGTTCCTCTGGCAGCAGTTCCACTCTTCTAAGATCGTCCTCAGTCGGTTTTTTGTATCTCTTCCTAGGGTCTTCTTCTCCTTCGTGTTCCCTCTGCTTCTTGCTTGTTCTTCTCGGTAGGTACCCCGCACACCATTAGGTTAAGGGGGCCTACAATATATAGGTATATTGTTATGTCAATAATGTTGAGAAATACACGAATTATTATTATTATTATTATTATTCCTGCAGCCATTGCCTCGCCCTCCTCCTTCCACTCCCTCCTATCTCTGTACTGCTGATTATATTCAATACGTTCTCAGGTACAAATCCCACTCATCCAAGTTCCAGAGTCTGCTTTCTGCATCTCTTCCTCTTCTTCGCGTTCCCTCTGTTTCTTCATAGCAGCCGTTTCCTCCCCCTCCTACTAATGACCGTTAGTGAGCCTCTTCCACTCCTTCCTATCTCTATACTTCTGATTATATTACATTTAACACTGCCTCTAGGACCAGCTACACTCTTCCGAGATCTTCCTCAGTCTGGTTTCTGTTTCTCTCCCTCTTCTTTGTGTTCCCTCCTTTTCTTCCTCCAGCCATTTTCTCATGAACCTGCTGTTATGTATTCGCATGACTCGCACCCCTACTTGGTTAAGCTTTTCAAACATTAGGGTTTTTTAAATTATTGGCTTCAAAGTTTGCATTTTTTTTTTTTTTTTTTTTTTTTTTTTTTTAAGAAGTTCATGAGTAATTTCTTGTTAAATAAAAACACAACTAATAGCGCATGCGCATGTTTTCCCTTAGGGTGCCAGTTGAGATTCCACACATCGTTGCCTTATGGCGAGTACATTAATTAAGCGGCGTATTGTCGTAAGCCCATTGTTATCGACGCTAGTTCCATATTTTCCGTAGTCTCATCAATTCTGTCTTCGTGGTTATGCTATTTCACCTTTGACTCGCACCAACACGACTTTAAAACGAAAAATTGTTTATTGTACACAAACCTGTAGAAAAGGGTTTCTTTATTATTTAAATAATGTACAATAGGTTCTATACCAATTAGTACCACTACAGTTCTGTATAAGAGAGATGGGTTATTCGCTTCCCGCCAAAAATTTACCTTTTAATTTCAATTGTCACCGGCCACGTATATATATCATATCAAAATTCAAATAAACCATCGAGACTTTGTTGATAATTGAAGCTTCGATGGCCAGGTGGTAACGTGCTTGCACTTGTGCGAGTCTTTACACGCCATGCAATCGGAGACGTGTCGTACTCATCACGTGTAATAACCTACAGAGGCGACTGAAAAGGTCAATCGGATACATTCATTAAATTGTTTGTATGCAATTTATCTTTTTTATATAAAAAATAAAATAAAAAAATAAAAATAAAAATAAAATAAAAACTCTCGAAAGAATAAAATTAAGTCTACATTATTCAATGAATTCTACCTTATAATAAATGTTTACCTATCTAACCATGATAATTTTACGATTTTTTTTTATACCTCTGGTATCCCCTCTTCATGGATAAAGTCTCTTCTGTCTTCATTCACACATGTATACAATTTGGGCATTATAGACCTAAATAACTCTCTTTATACGCCCACTAGAGCACTTGGCTCACTTTTGATTTCCCCCAGATATTTCTCCAATTTTAAGTCACATAAAAAAAAACGTAATTTTTCGAAAATCCGCTTAAGCATAGGCTAATAATTGAGAGAGTACTTAGTCATTTGTAGCGTAAAAGAGTTATTTTCATTACAACAGCTTTATGCTTGGCATCCTGTGATATTTACATTTATATTTTATATTTATATTCATATTTTATATACAGAAAGGGGTGCCATTTAATAGCTTTGCCTGACCCTGAACAAATCCACTTAACGGCCCTGCCAAGGCCTCGCGATACTTCCCGGGTTTTCCATTTTCAAAACATGGTAGCCATACTCCTAAAGGAAAAGCTAGCTCCGACCCTGCTCCACTTCGTTTTCAGGCCAAAATTATACTATTTGAAAAGAATATTTGTTGGTACGTCACGACCCCATTACCGGTAATTTCTGGGCATTACCTCGTACTCGGCCCTATCTTACCATCAAAGAGTACTTTTTTCGGATCGACTTTTTCATTATTTCACTCAGGGTCAGGGCCAGAAACACTAGCCTCTCCAAATCAATTATGTGTAATTGCAGGAAACACTCAAATGTACCGGAGAATTGGATGTAGAGTTCAGATCAATATACAGTAGAAAAAGAAATACGCCATTGTACGACAGCTCATAAATAAATAAGGACTTTTTTGTTCTATTACTAAGCCAACCTAGCAGAGTTAGGGCTATAAAGCCCTCTCTTACACTCAACTAGAAAGGCCCGGGACCGCCTGCTATATATGCCCTCCGAAGCATGGCCAGAAAATGTAGCCAGTGCGGGACTCGAACCAACAACCTTTCGGGTGAAAGTCAGAGTCCGTACCACTACTCTACATGTCCTGACTAGTAGTAACTCAGTGAGGTCAGGGCTGCTGGAAGGTCCTCTCTCTTGACCACGGCTCTATTTAGGACGTTGTGGTCAGCAACATGCCTGACACCCGCGCTTTTCCCCGTACGGATGAAAGTATATTAAGGTACCCTTCCGGGTTGGGTGGGTTCAGTCGGAATATTTTCCCTTTTTGTGTCTCGAACCTAGGTCTCCCGTTTCATTGTACAGCTGTTTACCAACTAACTATTTCGGTTCATGTATTACCTAGCTTCAATGGATAATATGCGCTCTTAACTGTCTTGTCACTTTTGAAATAGATCTACATACTAATCTGATGTTGAATTAGGACTTTGTGTACTACAGGTGAAATATGAGTCTGATATAAGTATACGCCTAAGCCTGGAAGGCTGGCCTATGGAAGCCACCAGTTTTTAGGCTATGTAATCCTCATATTAGAGAATATTAATCCGATCTGTAAAAAAAGACCCTTCTCTTCTTTAAATACCTCTTCTATCGAAGAATGGCGATCATCTTGGTAATTTGGATCGTGGAGACTGCTGCTTTGAAAAGGGTAGTGGTGCTCTTGCCAAAACACTCCCCCAGGGTGCTCAACCAGGATGTTCTTCTTCTGCCGGGAGCCCTCGGTCCTTCTACCTTCCCTTAGATTATTATTAGAATTTAGAGTGAGCAATCCTTTTTTAAAGGTCCAACTCAGAAAATTTACTTAAACTTATCCTATTCGAACCTTTTGAGATGAGTTTTTTAAGTGAAACTTTTATGGGAGGTCTTTCAAATTCAGTGCGGCAACCTTTTCGTGTAACGAGGGAGTGTAAGGGGGGATTGGCCCAGCTCTACTATGCGGCACGGCGTCAAATGGCTTACCAGCCAAGGACGGGCTGAAGAAGAAGAAATGTAACGAAAAACAGCGTCGCTATCTTGTTGGTTGCGAGGCAAAACGAATGTGAGCCTCTAGATTCTAAAACGACCAGCCGTCACCCCAAAGCATAGGGAGTACTACTGCTCTCTGGTGCGGCTTGGAATTTAGGAAACTTCTGAGTTTTTCGAAGCGACAGGCCAGATAGTTCAAGGAGGCATGCAATACTAGATCGGGCCGTCAGTGAATGAGAGCCTTTGGAATGTCCAGCCATTACCCCCAAGCATAGGGAGTACTATTCCTATCTGGTGCGCCTTGGAATGTAGGAAACTTCTAAGTTTTTCAAAGCGACAGGCCAGATAGTTCAAGGAAAATACCAGATCGGGCCGTCAGTGAATCAGAGCCTTTGGAACGTCCAGCCGTCACCCCAAAGCATAGGGAGTGCTATCTGGTGCGGCTTGCAAAGTGGATGACCTCGGGGTCGTTCGAAGCGACAGGCCGGACGGGCAAAAGACAAGGGGCGTGACCCAGGCCATTCAAACGCCCGGGCCTGCCAACATGAAAACAAGAAAATTTAGCCGACTCGCTAAAAAAAAAGTTGACTCTTCTTGGACAGAGGATGATAAAACAACCATGGTTCTGCGTGCATCAGCTACATAGAAGTCGATATGAATAGGAAAATTGAAATGATTTTAATGGGTTATGAACATTTTCTTTTTGTATCGGAAAATGCTCGTTCCCAACCAATAATAATGTACCCAACCACGCCCAACCAATCAGGTCGTTGGGATTTGATCTCATTTTTCTATGGACTGCTATGTGAAATAGGCCCTCTGTTTTCATTTCTTTTTAATAATAAGTAACATTCTGAGGGCTTCCGGCAGAAGAAGAAGAACATCCTGGTTGAAAAACCAGTGACAGTGTCAATAGCAGGACCTCACCCCTTCAGAGCAGCAGTCTCCAAGGTCTAAATTGATCGCCAATATTCAGAGGCCTACAAAGAAGAACTTTAAGAACCGAGGCTTGTGGTTCATTGGTTAAGACGCCCCGCTCAGGTGTAGATCGTGGGTTCAAATCCCGCCAAGTCCAGTTTTTTCTACGGTATATCCTCTAACTTTGGTCAAACCTAGTAATAAGGGGTACTTCTTTAAAACCAGCCAGGATTTTTCAAAAACAAATTACGACAACCCTTGCCCCCACCCCCTCTCCACCCAGCACGAATACTGGCGAGGCGGAGGAAGAAGAACGCAATGATCCACAGTAAAATACTTTAATAGTGACCGGTTTCGGATAAAATCCATCATCAGACTAACAACACATGAAAAAACGCCAGCTTATATACTACGGGAAGGGAGTGGAAGTCACCAAGGAAACTCTCACAAGGACTGGCGAGGCTCTTGTGGTGTGTCGAATTTGCTCAAAATAAAGAAGAAAATCTTTTCAATAAACCTGGTCAGGTAGTAATTTCCAGGATTTTATATACACGTTGGGCAGAAACCGTTACTAGGTGGGATGAGTCAAAATAAAGTATAGGGAGATCACACAGCCCGGGAGCTAGAACCAGCCTACTATACATGCGTGCGCAATAATTAGATAGGCTTAGGCCTACAAATTAACCGATTCATATGGTAAATATTGGAGCATAATTTTTAATTATTCTGAATTAATTGTATTTGAAGTACCCCTACTACGCAATTTTTTGTTTTTCGCTTTTCGCTTTCTACGCTGTCACTGAGGCACTAGCAAAACGACAATGAGAGAACTATCTGAATTTTACGATATTTTGACGATATTACTTTATAATTTCTTGTCGGTTACTGGTTACTCAATTGTTCAATTCAACAGAAATATTCTTCTTCTTCCCCCTTAATGCCGCGTGCGTAGCGGTGGGGGGGGGGGACTCGTTCCAGACTCATTTCCTGAACTCGTCCCGGTTGGACACTAACACCTTGAGCTCGGCCATTGTTTTCCCTCTTGCTCCGGCGAGTTATTCAATCCTTTCCTCGAGTGTTGTCCTCGGTCTGCCGATGGGTCTTCTTCCTTGTGGCCTTGCTTCCGCCAACCTCTGGGTGGTCCTGTTTTCGTCCATCCTTTGGGCACAAATATGTATTTATTTATTCATTTGTACGAAGTAAATGTTCACTGGAAATATCGATTGTAGAGCCGCTAAAATTAGCCATTAAATTAGCAGAAATGCTCCTCTACATTTCGATATATGACGTGTGGCCTTCACTAACTCCGATTGGGCGTTCGTGAACTCCTCGGGACCAATCGTTTTCGGTACAAATCAAATTTCAATAATTGTGGCCAATCCGTGTTATAGAAAGAGGTACGTATCGTATACTGTATATCAAAATGCTCCGAAAATTTTCTTCTGATTGTCCACAGTCAAGGTGTCGATCAAACGGCCCTCTACGGCCCTGAGTGTTTGTATTTTGGTCCGAAAGCGATTTAGATAATCGGGAATTCAAATCAGTGGCGAGTATATATATATATATATATATCATATGGGGGGGGGGGGAGGGGCGAAGCCAAGATCACTTCTAGCTATCAACTTCTTACCACGGGCATAAGCCCAAGGCGACGTTGAATTATACCAACCAAACCGCTCCTGCTCTGGATCTGGCCAATTATTTATGACTACACAAGTCATACCATACCCCCTTCCTCCATATATATGAGTGTATACGCCACTGATTCGAATATTGCCATCGGCTATAAACCAATAAGACAATAGACCAAAATATTTATAGTTCCAAAATTCTATAAACAACACAAAAAAACAGACCCGATACCGGCTGGCCCAAACTGGACATCACAGTTCTTCTAAGCGACACTAAATTCCGAAACTTTAGACGCGAAAAAACACCGAAAATCATAACCCTATCATTGCGAGCTCATTCATTTAACAAATCCAGGTATCTTATCAATAATCCTTAAATGAATTAAACCGCCGTAGCCGTATCGCAGCAGGGTCATTCATTTAACATAGTATTTGTACATAGCTGTGGTGTCATTCACACATGTGAATATTTGGGATTGACCTGCGTGCGAGAAGGGGACAAATGGTGGGGTTTTGTTGAGGTTTGGGGCCGCTTTGGTTTGGGGGGAAACTCGCTTGACAGGCCATGGTATCCATAGCTTTTGGTTTTCGTCACCTCTTCGCATACCATCCTGCCTTTACTCTTCATTTTAGCTCTTTTATACCTTTTTTGTTCTTTTTTTTGTTCTTTTTTTTGTACGGATTGGGCCCCGTCTTAGTCCAGTTAGTAGAGAATGGGACTATGATCTGGAAGGTCAAGCGCTCGAGGCCATTAAGGGAAAATATATTCCCACTGGGTGACTGGGCTTGGGTCCGACCAACCTTTTTAGCATTGACCCGTTCAATGAATGCATCCGACTGACCTCTTCAGTCGCCTCTGTAGGTTAGTACCCGTGTTGAGTTACGACAGGAGTTCGATACAGCATGGCGTGTAGAGGCTCGCACAAGTACAAGCACGCTACCACCTTGCCATTCAAGTCGGACATTACTATGACATTTTTATCACATGTGTATTAACTTACTCATGGGGTTAAAACTATAAAGAAACCAATTTTGAATAGCACTTTACATTGTAAAATTATCTTGTTTACATTTTTAATACCAGGGTAATATATTAACCCCGGTATTGTAATCGCCAAAAATTGAACCGGTGTTAAGCGGTTGTGTGAATTTTATTGAATTCAGACTGTAAAATTGAATATATTAGCTGTGTAAATAGATGGAGCAACATTACACTCACGTATTACTGCCGCAATTTCAATAAAAAGAGCCAAACGGATGAAGCGTATTCTGACACATGAAACTATGAAACACTTCTCAAGAGCATGGTCGAAGGTAGCAATCCAGGAGAACGACGGAAGAATAAGTACCTGGATGACATAAAGAAGGACCTAGGACACCTACCTTGCACTAAGAAGAACCACACAAGAAAGACAAGAATTGAGAAGGAGACATTCGCTGCAAACCAATCGATAGATTGAAACTCGAGAAGAAGACACCCACGTATGGCAGCTTCGGTCTATTAACACGGATCACTGACTCAGCTCTATGTCTAATCGTTTTTTGAACGGCCGGCTTAAGGATTATTGTAGGTGTTTAAGCACCGACAACGGGATTTGGAACACATCCAAGCTATCCAGCCGGCCATATTGCATTCATCGCAAACGCATTACAAAATGCACTTTAATATAAAGACGCGGATTCCATATACCTGAGTTATGTACCACTTACAGCCTGAATATGTTGCAGAACTTGCTATAAAGTAAACCCTATCGGAAACCGATGTAATTTCTGTAATGTTTATTGATGTTTATCGAGTTTTATTAAAGTATAAATGTTATTTGACTAGATAAGAATAAATGGAATGAAAGTAGTTTTTGCAGGACACTGGGACAGTTGCTGAGAGGGGTATAACATTTGGGCACGCCAAAAATATTTTTTTGAAACTTGGGGCCCCCTGCTACGTCTTGTTAAACACTGGCCTGAGGAGATGCGGTTTATTACCGCATTAGTAAGTTGTCACATGACGGTGTTAAAATATGCGCCGGAGATTCAAATTAATTATTATTGTATTATAATTATTTGAATACAAGGGAATGGTTGCATTGTCTTATAATTTAAGGAAATATTGATTTATCAATATAAAATATAAACATTAATATGTACAGATAGAATTTTGAAATATAATATGAATTTTAATTAATAGGCCTATGTCTACATTTAAGGGATAATTCTATGGGCCACTATAAGTAGGCATGGGTCCATAAAACGTCTTTAAAAAAAAAGGGAGAAAACGTTGAAAACTAAGCAAAAATATAGCTGAGGTCCGAGGATGAATTATTTATCTATTTGAATTTCCCGCGCATTTTGCATTCATTTGTTAAAAACGATTGAATAAACCCCGGTGTTACGTTAATCTCAAATCGCCATAATACAGCTGCTGGTTAGATTTTCCTAATTGGAGTGACCCCATCCCCCCCCCCTCCATCATACACGCCAATATTACCGAAAATCTTTTCACAAACCTTCCAAGACAACACTGCTCAATACTTATACAATATCAAAAGGGGGAAAAAGTTGAAGTGCCGGATTCCACATTGAAGATGACTATAAATTATGTCTGAACTGTACAGGTATATACAGTACCTGATTCAGGGATAAAACAGGCATTGACAGTGAGACGCTCATTTCTGGTAATATTTCTGATAAATTTTCATGATTGTGCGTAGCAGGCTCAAATAAATATTCCAACTCTTATCAGTTTTTTTTTTCTTCTTCTAATTCTAAACTTCAGAGATGGTTTGCAATTTTTTTAACATTTTTACAGTCCTGGTTTTTGGCAATTTATTTAAGTTGGGTGCTATCTTGGGTTTGGGTGGCCATTTTTTCTGATAGGTTAATTTAATTACGCTTGTTTAAAATGGCGGCTGTCGATAATATGTGATGTGTTGACTCCCGCTTATTATTGTCTTCTGTATAGTAATCATAGAATAACTCATTGTTAAAATTAACTTTGTATAGTTTTACAAATAAAATAAAATTAAAAATTCACAACCGGTTTCGGCTCACGCCATTGTCGTTCTAATCATAGAATAATATTTCTGCACTCCTTTTAATGCCCCTTCTACAGTGGCGGTGCTAGAAATTTTAAGGCGGGGGCATAGGGGGGGGGCATGACTTCTATCTGGGGGGGGGGGGGGGCAATTAAGACACAAACATTTTTTCATTGGGAGTAGGTATACCGTTCAATAATTCTGCAATTTAACACCATGTAAAATATCTCAAAGTGGGGGGGCCCCGGAGGGGCCGGAGAAACGGTTAGGGGGGGGGGGGCAGGCTCCCTCGAGCACCCCCGTAGCGCCGCCACTGAAGGTGATTTGTACCTTTGAGACTCCTGCTCTGAAAAGCTCTGAGTCGTTTTTGCCAAACCACTGCCTTACTAGACTATTCACATCTTTAGATCTTTAGATCATAGCCTATTAAGAGGGTCCACATGAATTTTATTTGAAGTCTCTCCTACTTTTTTTTAACGTTTGATTTAATTTATTTAATTTAATGTATCTGATTGACCACTTCAGTTGCATCTTTTTTTTTTTTTTTATAAATTGGGGTACAGGTGTTACCTGTGTGCACTTAAGCCTATTGGCCTATTGTGCCCCCTACAACAAAGTATCTACATCACTTTCTCGAGGCCTATCTCTCTCACGAGAACCAGGATCTTGAGGGGGTTCAGAAGTGGCAGGTCTTTTACATGTAACTGCAAGCTTTCCGAGCATGCTGCTCTTCTTCGTGCGATTGCATCGCATCGTCCTCCGCACCTTCATTGCAAAATCTGCAAGACTATAGTTGTCTCCATAAGAGACTCCAGATATTTAACCCCAGGACCAAAGACGCCAAGGCCTGTTCTTGGTTTGGTACTTTCTAGCCTAGAGCCATCAGTAAACCACTTGATTGTGTGACTATTGAGAATTCCTGCTGATTCGCAGCATTCTTTCATTGTCCCTAATATAGTTTCGAATTCCCTCCTAAAACAGTATTTTGGATGGATTCTATCGCTTGGCATATCCAGGCAGTGGTCAGACGTAGTCAGAGAGGCTGAGTCTCTCTTAATTGCCCTTCCACTCCTAATAATGCCATTTCTGCTGAAGTTTCCACTGCAACATGGAGGGGTGGGAAGTCCAGTACTATCTCCATTGCTGCAGTGGGACAGGATTACATAGCCCCTGTAAAGCATCATGTTAGAGAATACGGGCTTCTGAATGTAGCCATAATTTGGATTATTCAGAGAAAAATTCTCATGTGGTTTGATTTTGCCGTGTCCATGAAGCCATGACCAATGGTATGGTTACAGCAGGAAAAGACAGGCTGGTTCAGTCACCTCACAAAGTAACATAATTGATACTCGTTACGAGGTGCGACACGTCTCCGATCTCAAGGTGTGTAGGGACTCGCACAAGTACAATCACGCTACCACCTTACCGCCGAAGCTAATTAAAAGTAACAGAGCTTTACAAACTTATAAGAGTGTACAGCCCTTTGGAAATTGGCAGCCCGAAATTTAATGAGTTTTATTTTTTATTTATTTAACTGTGCAAGTTATTAAAGGTTTGGCTCATTTAAGTTGTATAGAATTTTTAATTTTTTGGAAATTGTAGTTTTTTCATAAACGCGATAATAATTTATACACTTTCCGTGTAAAATAGATACTAAAATAAAACAATTTCGAAAATTAAAAATACCTTATTATATGATGCATGAAGTAGTCTTCTACAACTTAAATGAGCCAAATCTTTTTAAAATTTGCTTAGTTAAATAAAAAATAAAAAGTATTAAATTTCGGGCTGCCAATTTCTTACACTCTTAAAATTCTTCAATATTAAAACACAAAACCAACCAGAAAAAAAATGTTTTCGATATACTTATCAGGCACAGACATATCCAGAAAAAAAAAAACTGAAATACCAACACGTTGCATTTACGAGGTTTTAATGCAGAAATTATATTATACTAGGTATTATATTACTGCAGGTTGCTAAGAAGTAAGTCTCGAGATATGAATCATTGCCACGGCGAATGTATGAACTCTTTAATAGTTTTATTTCACTTTCGGACGACCCATTTGTCATTGGTTTGTCATTATTTTATCAAGTTCGGTGCGTTTTACCAAAGTATACTGAGTTGGGGAATTTTTCGCGCCATTCAATTTTTAACAATAAATCACCATAAGTGATGTGTCCTCAGATATACTTTCTTGGTGTTGGCAATAAAAGAAATTTTTCAATTTGATAAATGATGCTTTTATTGCATATTATAGTAAGACAGTTTGTCTTATTTTTTGCCAATTTGACTTTTCTGAAATACTTTTGGCGCTACCCTCTTAAAAGTCGTATTGAAAGGTCATTTTAGATTGCAGTACATGAAAAAAAATATATATATATGCCACCTGCTAGTGTACGTAAATGCAGATTGTTCCCCAGAAACTGGGACTAAGTTCCCATAAAGAGGTGTGCGGTGATCCCAACGCGTCTTTCTGGCACCTGTTTTTAGATTTTTTTTTTTTTTTTTTTTATAAACACGCATTATTATTTATTAATATTACTGAACCCAATTTTAGAAAAGGAGTGACTTAGTTCAGCTCAGCTAAGAAAATTGTAACCAGAAAACTCTTGCTAGAATAAAAGATTGTTCATTAGCAAAAAAGATCTTCAGGAACAAGAAGTGGTAATAATCAACAAGGGCTCATATACCACTTAGACTAAATACCTGTCCCAAAAATATAAAAAAATTAAGCAAAGATAAGAATCACCGCTTATCTTCTTCTCCTTTAGCATTAATGATCCAAAATTGTGCTATTTGCGTGAATTCCACACATTGTAGCCTTCTCAACTGCTGACGGCTAAAAAAAGGGAAACTACAATCCTACAACCAAGAGATGAGGAACGATCGTATCGCCTTCTGCTTGTAATATTCCAATATTTCAGTGGATTCCATTCAGTAGATTTACACCTTTTGACGGTTAAGAAACGGAAACTAACATACTTGTGATGAAGAATGAAAATTATCGCCTTCTGCATGTAATAATCCAAGGGAAGATAGAAGGACAGAGGGCTCCCGACAGGAGAAGAACATCCTGGTTGAAGACCAGAGGTAGCGGTTTGCCAAGAGCACAACTTCCCTTTTCAGAGCAGCAGTCTCCAAGATCCAAATTGCCATGAAGAACGTCAATCTTCGATAGAATTGACATTAAAAGAAGAAGTTGTAGCCTTGTTGACGTTCATTTTGCAGGAAGATGTTTTAAGGGAGGCAAACATTGCAAAAACAAAAACCAGTGGTTTTATTATATGCGAAAAATTCTAGCCATTGAACATCTGTGAGTTTATCATTGACAATTTAAAAAATTCTTGGAAAACCAGTAGGACTATGTCCAGTAGAATATTACATTAATTTTGGCTAGCCCTGGGCGGTCCGGCCATGTTAGCGGTCGTATATGTTATTTGACAATATCCGCGCGCCCATTGTCTTGGCTCTACCGTTACTGTATATCTAAATATGGCCGATTAATTTAAAACCTCCTTATACACCGCATATGTTCTGCATCTCGCCGCTCCCAGATAACATCAACTACTATGGTAGGTATGGCACATCATGGTCTTTGAGGTAGGCAAAATCTTAGTCTTACTTTCCACAGTCCAATAAGGAACGCGCATGTGTTCCGTGGGCAGTGTAAACAATTTTGATTGGGTACAGTTGTTTGTTTGTTTTCCAACGCCTCAGCATTTCTGCTTTTAAGGAACCCTGTCAGCCTGGCCAGGGGAGTGAGTCTATTTCTAAACTTTAGGCACCTTAAGGACAGACTCCTTTACCTCAGGGAGAAGGGGAGTTGACTGACACGGTGGACCTTCCGATTATAGTGGATTCTGAACCACTTGGGGATCATAGTAAAGTCACACGATTAATCCGGAGGTGACCAGGACTCGATACGCCCTTAGACTGAATTGGTAGTTATCAGGCGCGGATCTTTGGGGGAGGGGGGGCATCCCCCCATTAGGTCCTCAAAATGCGTAAAACCCCACTATTTCAGTCCTATTTCTCACACCCCCGGGCCCCCCTTGTGCTCAATTGTATTAATTCCCTGTAATCTAGAAACCTTATTGCTCTGAAAATGCGTAAAACCCCAATATTTCAAGCCTATTTTCCTATTTTTCAAAAAATGTCACTTAGCCCCCTCCTTCGTCTCATTCTAGATCCGCGCCTGGCAGTTATCATGGCCCACCATGTTCCCCTGCTAACGGTGTCCACACTGCCAAATTTGATATTTGGAACAGGCTCTTTTCTGGTGGATTCAACTTAGTATGGCCGTTGGTACAGTTGTGTGAAATATAATAACACCTTACCACTTACCAGCCATGATCTTCTTTAAATGCCACTTCTATCGAAGATTGGTGATCATCAAGGCAATTTGGACCTGGGAGACAGCTAGTCTAAGAAGGGATGTCGTGCTCATGCCAGATCACTGCCTCAAGTTTTGCCAACGGCCATACCATGTTGATTCCATTAGAGCAGAGCATGTTTCAAACTGCGGCAACTTGGTAGTGTGCACAGCGTTGGCAGGGGAACCTGGTGGGACATGATGACGCGCTTAGGCAGTATAAGTCGAGTCCTGGTCACCTCCGATTTAATCGTGTAGCTTTACCATGTTCCCCAAGTGGTTCGGAATCCACCCCGAGGTGAAAGAGTCCGCCCTTAGGGTGCCTCACGTTAACAAACAGACTCACTCCACCCGCCAGGCTGACAGGGTTGCTTAAAACAGAAATGCTGAAAGCAGGCGTTAGAAACAACAACAACAATTTTTCACCCAGGATGTTCTTCTTCTGCTGGGAGCCCTTTGTCCTTCTATCTTCCCTTGGATTATTACATACAGAAGGCGATACTTGTCGTTCCTCATCACATGGTCGTAGTAAATGGCCGTAAGATACATGAAATTTAAAAAGAAACCTCGTTGTAGGAACAAAAGTTTATTTTAGATTAACATTAGATTCTTATCCATTATCCATAATTTCAGTGAAATTAGAATTGTACAAAAGATTTATACATAAAACGTCCGATAAAAGTACTTATATAATTCTACTTCCAACTTCCCTAAACAAACAAAAAACGAGTCTATAGGCTACTTGGAGCAAATGGCATACTTCCAAACTTGTGGGACATTTTTTGGAAGTTGAGTCCACCCAACCAACAACAAAAAATACAACTTAATCGGTTTTGTCTCGTAACGCATGAATGATGGATCAGGTGTTGGGGCAAACACGGATACAGCACTTTCTTTAATTTGACTATCATACCCAAATGTCACACGTTTCATTTTTTTTTCGTAGATAAAGCTCGGACGGGCCTACAATGATTGAATATGCCACTGGAATCTGAAGCCTGGGAGAGACTAAATATTTGTTAATGGATGTCTTATATAGTTGTGGGATAGATGACGTGTAGTGGGAACTAAAAGTTGGAGGTTTCGAATCCCACGCTAGCCAAATTTTTTAGTGGTAATAAATGAGGAGGCTGTTTACAAACATGGCCAACTCCAAGTTGTAGAATTTTTCAGGAGAGTGGATTTTCTGTTGAAAATTGCATTAAGTTTATAGCTGACCCTAGACTTCTCAGCACTTCTGTGCGCAATTTGGCTGCTTTTGTCACTTTATTTTACAACGTGCAGGTGGACATTAAAATTTTCTGCAAGGTCGGATCAAAACCCCATTTTGTAAAAAAATGGGCCACGTTTGTAACCAAGCTCCTCAAATAGATTGCATATCGAGCTGTAGCTCGGGTGGCACTAAATCCTTGTTAATGGATATCTTATAGGGCCAGAGGCGGAGGGGGGGGGTCCAGGGACCACCTTCCCTCGAAATATTTGCAGCGTACACTAGATAGAATGGAGTTTTAAATATATTGAGGTTACCTGACCTCTGGTGACGTGAGAAGACACCTCTTATAATTCATATGCCAGTTAGTATTGGTATTATCTACGATGATAGTGATCAACACTTTTTACGACAAATCAACCATTTTAAGATGGCGTCCAGTCAAAGTGAAAATAATTTGAGAAGTACAGTTCATAGTTGGCATTGTGGTTCGAAATTTGGAACACAAGAGTGTTATGTTGTGGTCGGGAAAATAATGAAGTATTTTTTATTTTTTATTACATACATAGGTATAGGTAGCGTATAGGAAAATCAGGGTCTGCAGAATCTCCCTACACCTGAACGGCCTGCGCCGAAAGGGATTTTTTTTTTTTTAAATCACGCTATCCAAATGTTTAACTGACAGGAGATATTGTAAATTTCCTTTGCTTGTTTTTTTTCCAACGTCTGCTTTCAGCATTTCTGCTTTAAGCAACCCTGTCAGCCTAGCAAGGGGAGTGAGTCTGCTTTCTAATAACATCAAGCACTCTAGGGGCAGACTCCTTCACCTCAGGGAGAAGGGGCGTTGACTAGCAAAACACTTAACACCTTGGGGCTATTTACAATAATTTAATCCTATTCCCGGTGTTAAAGTAAATCCCAAATCGCCGTACAGCAGCCCGATCATGGCGATTTGGGATTATTATAATGCCAGGATTTATTTTTTAATACCGCACTAGTAAGGTGTCACGTGGCGGTGTTAAAAGATGTGCGGGAAATTCAAATTAATAAATTATTAGAATACAAGAGAATGGTTGCATTGTTTAATAATTGAAGGAAATACTAATAAACATTAAAATGGACAGGTAGAATTTTGAAATATAATAAGGATTTTTATTAATGTGTCTACATCATAAGGGAGAAAAAAATTGAAAACACTCCAAAAATATTAATAAATCAATTTGAATTTCCCGGGCATTTTGCACTCATTTGTTTAAAACAATTGAATAAACCCCGGTATTATAATAATCCCAAATTGCCATTGTAGGGCTGCACCAATAACTTAAAATGGGATTAAAAATGTAAACATTATAATTTTACCATAGATAGTGCTAATCAAAATTGTTTTGTTTATATTGGTAACCCCAGGAATAGGTTAAAACTAAACGACATAGTAGGCCCACAGGAAAAAACCTAAAAACTCCCGGCAATTCGTAGAACTGCTAAAATTCAAGATGCAGGTACCCGAAAAAGGGCAATTATGAAAATGAAAGTTACTTAAGTTTTAAGTGAAATAATCATCTCAGACAAAACAAGCTTAAGTAGTCGAATGACTGTGGTATTATTCCTGAGTCAATATCTCGACAATAATTAGTTTCTATTTCTCGGAACTTTCCGGTGGCATCACCTTATGGACTTAGCTCTACGGATCTTAGGCCCGGTACACGCGGACGATTCTCCAGTCGCGATTTGCCGACGTTTTTTTCCATTGTAGGGGTAGGGTCTGATTCAGAAGATTTCTATGATCTGGCGTGACTAGGGGAGAACCGTCCGCTTTAGTGCGGTCGACTTCACGCCAGCTTCCGGAATCGTCAAAAAATTTCTAATAGCCCTTTGGGTACAATGGAAAAGACGTCGGAAAATCGCGACTGCGAGAAACGTCCGTGTGTACGGGGCCTTAATTTTGATCTTTTATTACTAGGGCTACATTTATAATAGGCTACAATTTTTTTAAGGCTAGAACGTAAACAAGACTTTATTGTTCGCCTTTTGAGTTTTTCAATAAAGTGGTTTTTAATTTCATTTCATTACCTCGGAATTTTCAAACGTTATTCACAGCAAAAACGCGCCTAAGCATTTGCCGCAGTTGTGTATTTCAAATAGACTACCTACGTGGCTGGTAAACACTTCTTTAACCTTGAATGTTTCCCTAAACGCAGCAGGTCGGTGGGCTTCTGTAAGGATGTGCATTGCGTGCGCGCGCGCGCATACAATTTGGTGCACACATAGGCCTACACACACACATGGACGTATTGCGTGCGTACAAGCTGCCTCCGTGTGGCTCCAATGTTGCGTGATCGACTGTTAGCGCCGTGAGGACACCAGCTTCTGTTTGGAAACACAAAATAAAGCGTACGGTTATGAATTTATTATGGCCACCTACCTGAGAGCGAAATAGTCGTCCAATGCATAGAGAACTGGACTGTGAAATGAAACATTGAGGTTCGAGAATCAACATAATTAAAGGGAAAATGACATAGGGTTAACCATACCCTTCAACGGCTGAGAAAAACGCGGCTGTTTGGCATGTTGCTGACCTTCTTCTACTTCTTCATATGGCTCTTCTAGCGGCCTCCCTTTTCAGAGCAGTCTCCAATGTCCAAATTAATATCTGATTTTTAAACAAATCAAGTTCTTTACTTTGGACAATCGGTTTTAGTGGCGGTGATATCTACACACTATAGAGCACATCAACATGTTGGGGAACATTTCTTCCGTGTAATGTGGTAATATTTTGATAGCATCCCGGGAAATTTCATTTTTGTAGGCTACTTAGATTTCCTTCTGTAGGAAACCAAAGCCCACCTATATGTGATTTTTATACATTATAATATTATAAATTTGAAATTAAGTATGAGGTGGCCCACGGATCAAAAATTATTTTGGCGCACTTTATCTGGTATACTCGATTTATTTCCATTATACACAAGAGTTCTATAGGAGAGATAAGATATTCTAGTGCGCCAAAAACATTGTTATAATCCTGATGCCACGTCTCCTACGTATTGAAAAACAAATACCAGGTGGCCCACGGAATCAAAAATTATTTTGGCTAACTCGACTGTCTCATCTCTCCCTTATTGAGCTCCATCTATGATAATATACAATAGATCTGACTTTTTACATTTAAAAAAAAAAAAAAAAAAAAAAAAAAAATTGAACAATAATAGTTTCCAAGCGTAAACGGTATCGTAATTGCCCATAAAGACAAGCCTGCTAGTTGTCGAGTTCTCAAGATGGACGACGGATAGCGTGGCAGAAGAAAAGGGCTGAAATGGAAGGTGGAGCTGCATTAGCAGTTGTTATCAGTTATTGCCACGACGTTTCCACGACCCAATGAAAACCAAGCTATTGCGACTCCCCCGTAATACATTTTTGCGCATATCTTGCTGGATACCTGCAAGTTCTCATAATAAAGTCTGGCTGTATGTGGGAATGAAGGCTCTGGCGTAGACCAGTTGATAAAGAATTCTGTGAAGCGATAGGTCGAGCTTCGCGAATCGATAAAGCACAAATAATTTTCCATCGGGCTTCAGAATAAATAAATAAGTAAAGAGGATGGTCCATTTGGTAGATAATTCTATTTTAAACCGGAAGGTGATGGTTCGAGGCTCAATACAAAAGGAAAAGGTTATGCCAATGGCCATACCAAGTAGAATCCACCAGAACGGACCAAAATTGCAGTAAACTTGGTAGTGTCCACACTACGGATGTACCTATCATTTATAAAAAATTGTTCTTGCCCCCCCCCCTCCAAAATTAAATCCTGGGTACGGGCCTGACTGAAAGCAGGCGTTAGCAACAACACAGCAACAAACAGCTTCCGCCGGGTTACCCGGACGCCATAACAAGAGTTTTTTGTACAAACTCTGAAGAAAGTAGATTACGAAAGCGTAGTAATTATTATTTACAACAAATTAATTGAGTTGTTCTATAGACAATAGGATTGGGTAATGACATTCATATGTATATGTATTCGATTTAGTGATAACAGGACTACTACGCATCAGCCCAAGATTGAGATAAAAAATTAACTATTTAGCGTACAATTCATGCGTGTTACAATTCCCAACCCCGTACAAATTGCTCTTTAGTCCATATAGATTAGACGATTTAATGAAATCTCTCTCTACCAGTGCATTTTCCATTTAATCAGTCCGATCAATGCAATTGCACTTCTGCAAGCTGCAAAGGTTAATTGGTGGACATTCCTCCAACACATAACCGTGGGATCCAAGCGGAAATGTAGTAACTGCGAATTAGGGTCAATTTTAATTGAAGTTACATTGTGGGGGTTGGGCTTGCTGCGTTAATTTATCATAAGACTTGGATTTTAATTTGCAGGTGCATTTTCGCTGGGCTGTAGTTGTGAAATTTATGGGAAAATGCAATGGTTTGCTGATCAGAGGTTATTAGTTTTCGTACCTTTATTGGTACGTCATGCACTTTTTAAGCTTTTTTGCGAGGAGATTTTGGTTAAATCAATATTCTTTTATAGGATTACATAATTAATTAAACTATTGGTCAACCCTGGATCACCCCTAAATCTATAGAATAAAATGGAACCGAGTTGAGCCATACGTCTTAGCAGTAAAATCATGGTAAGTTGACTGAGGCATACTATGCAAGTATTACGCGATCAACATACATGTAATGTAGTGGCGTTCCCTTTCACCCGAAATGTTTTTGCTTCGAGTCCCACACTTGTTACACTTTCTGACCATGCTTCGGAGAGCATGTAAAACAGGCGGTCCCTGGCGTACCTAGTTGAGTGAAAGAGGAGACTTTATAGCGGTAACTCCACTGGCTTAGTTAGCAACAGAACAAAAAGCCATTATTTTTTTATTTAATACAGTAGTATATCGTACCTAGCGCCATTCTGGTGGTCTAAGCCTCATAATATAACATTCTGTATACCACAAAAAGATTTCCTCAGTTAAGGCGATGCACCGTGAAGATATAAAAATGGTATTCTGCAGTATTTAATGACCAAAAACAATTAAGAAGATTTGCTCTTATACATTTTACGATCCTTTTGTCCCTGCATAGTCAGTCAACTTACGGGTTTTTCTATTTTTAATTTGTCTGCAATTTTTTTGTATTATGGATATTGACTGGGTCAATTAGGTATAGCGAGCTAATGCACTAAGAAATTGGCGCCTTCGTTTGTACCTGCACGCAACCCCAGTATTTCATTTTTGAGACGTTTTTTATTGTTTTATAAATGTCTGATGCATTCTCAGCTTAGTTTTTTTTTTTTACTGTTGGCTAATGGCAACTCAATCGTTGAAGAAGCGGATAAAAGGTTTTTCTTTTCGTCCTTTTCATTTCTTACTAGTGAATCCTGCGAACTTCACATTGCCTACTTTCCCGTTGCACATTTTTTGTGTGACTTGCTTTTTGAGTTATTCACTGTACTATGTTAATGTAATATAGGCCTATATTTTGGCCCAGGAACCCTCCCCTCTGGAGCGTACACAAAACTCCATACCAAAGTTGCATCACAATCTGATGTGGTTTCGAAAAAGTTTCCTATATTGTTGTCCGTACAAACACCACACACAATTTTGAAACCTCCCTATAGTAGAAAAGCTCAATATAGCGTAGTGTTGACACAGTCATTGAATATTATACGCACATTTATATTCCAATAATACTTAATGGCTGAGCGAACAGAATCTTAGATATCTTGCCTACCCAACATAGCTTCCTTCAATTGCAAATGAATCGCCGACAGTAGATTCAGGTATGCTTCCATAAAGCATCATTCATTAGAGCAACCACTATCTCAGCCTAATTATTTATCATTAAGACCATAAAACCCCCGAAAAAAGGGCCCTAAAAAACAATTGACTTATTAACAGGATGGTGTTTGAACGTTGGAACAGCCGTGAGATTGCGCAAATACACATAAACGCTGCGCGCGCACAAAAAATGTCGGCCATTTTGTTTTTAGTACAATAGATTGTCGGTTTTTTCCTCCCGTCGTAATTATATTCTAAAATATTAATGGATGAGAAAATAAACTTGTTTCATTGTAATTTGGGGTCTAAATGGGTACAGTGTTTATAGCGCTTTTAGTCTTACATTTAGGAGCGACCAAATTGCTCGGATTCTTGGCCTCTTCGAAACAAAATGGTGTACGATGACTTAGGCTCTAGTTATAGAAGTAAGGATCTGACTTTCCTGTTCTTTTTTTAGTCAGTGGGATCTGACTTTCGTGTTCTTTTTTTAGGAAGAGGTTATTGGGTGGAAAAGTGGCTGATTAGTAAATTATGGGGCAATTTCCTTTGATTGTTCTTAATTTGACTTTGATTGTTGAGTAGAAGTTGCCAAGACAGGTTATGGAACTGCTGGAGCGACGAGGGTGTTAATGATCTGCGAAGGATACTGGCGGTGGTTAGGGGGAGGAAAAAACGCTGACCTCGAGCTGTAGTACCGGAAGAAGAAGAAGAAAAAGAAGCAGAACTATAGCAGAATCCAATAAAAATCTAAGATCATACGAATGGTTTCCATAAAATTCCAAAATATTACATTGTTACCGGGTATGGAAGTCCAAACTCTACCACCACGCGATTTTCTTCTTCTTCTGAGGTCACAATCATAACAATAGGTTGGCAGCAACTCCCTGTATATCATCCTGTGTCCCCTCAAGTCTCTATAGAGAACTTAGTGCTAGGGTTGCCATTTACAATGTAAAATATTGTAAAAAGTAATATTTTATTTACTTACTTATTTACCAGAATTATTATTATTATGTCATTATATATTATTATACCAAGTTGAATTCACCAGAACGTCCAGAACAGATTCTGTTCCAAACTGCAGCTAACTTGGTAGTGTACACAGCGTTGGCAGGGAAACATGATGAGACATGATAACGCGCTGAGTCTACCAGTCAGTCTACGTGCGTGTCGAGTCCTTGTCACCTCCGAATTAATAGTGTGATTTACTATGCTCCCCAAGTAGTTCGGAATCCACTATAATCAGGAGGTCCACCCTGTCAGTCAACTTCCCTTCTCCCTGAGTTGAAGGAGTCTTGCCCTTAGGGTGCCTCAAGGTAATAAACAGATTCATTCCCACCCCACCAGACTGACAAGGTCGCTTAAAGCAGAAATGCTGAAAGCAGGCGTTTGAAAACAAACAAAAACGTACCTGAATTATTGAAAATAAAGAACACTGAGGATGTCAGGCCGAAGTTCCAAACTTTATGACACCTGATTTATGGATCTACAATAGATATTCCATGAGAAATTTCAAACAGAAATTACCTCAATTTGCGCTTAAGTCCTAAGTGGCAGCATTGTACGTATTTACTTCAAAATCAAGTGTGCCACCTTCACACGCTTCTGCTTGGAGGGGGGGGGGGGGCAGCTGTGTTGGTGGTTTTTTGGTTGATAAATACAATTTTCTATCTTCTATATTTAAATTCAAGGAATTTGCCAACTCTATCTCCATATTTAGCTTATGGTAGCTAAAAAGACATGTGCCTCTTAACTCGGGAGTGCATTGTACGTCCGTCCACAGCTACCTTTCACCGCATTCTTATCTAATGTCCCACGACTGCCTTCATCGGTTTTCACGATCTACTAATTCTCACCAAGCTGCCATCGCTTCAAAATCACCTTTGTTTTTTGTTAGAAAAAAAAGTAGAAAAAAAACTCAAAGAAGATAATATCGAAAACGTGCCTCTTTCATGACTGTATGAACGGATTTTGAAAATATATTCGATACATCAACTTATCAGAATTATTGATAAATAGGAAAGCATGTACGAGTTCACACGTACCAGTTCTTTACGTGCATTTTATCCGGCCACCCCTATATTGAAGCGTAATACCAGTGCCGGATTTGGGGGCACCGCAATTCTGTGTGGGCCAAGGACGGATACAGGGGGGGGGGTAGAGAGGGTAGCTGCCCCCCCCCCCAAAATTTGGTAAATCTATTGTATATTAAGTTATTACGCTCTAATTTAGTCGATCCTACATATGTTTTTCCTATTTTGACCCTCAGCTACCCCCCCCCCCCAAAATGGGCTGGATCCGTCCCTGGTGTGGGCCCTTTCTTGGGCAAAAAAGTCTTATACCCTTACACGAATATTCCACTATCATTTATAAAAAAAATAGAGACTCAGGATGCAAAATAGAATAGTATAGAGTAAGTCGTTAATGCCACGGCACGTTCCAATTTCCCGCCAAATATTTCGACTAGTTTATTTATTTGCTTTAGCTTGTGGTTTTAGTATTTTCTTATAATCTATTGCGATTTTGTATTTTGTGGGGGGGGGGGGGTTGTTGGGGCCCTGGGGCCATGGCGCTCCTGGGGCCCTGGGGCCATGGCGCTCCTGGCCCCATGGCGAACCCGGCACGGCGTAATACCACATAATTATTTGTTAAAGTCTTTTTATTGGAAGCCTACTCGCACCTTAAACCTTGCCCAGCCAGCAACCTCACCGATTTTTGCACATGTTATTAGTAGTGTTTCCGTATGTATTTTGGCCGCTGGCAGACTGGTAGCTCACGTTCTCCATGTCAACCCACACCGGCTACCAGGGACGATAGACAAGATATGCTTACCTTTGACGTTGTAACAGGTTTTAACTCGACTTAACCAAGTATGGGTACGAGTCAAATTGTTGAGTGTAACAGAGGTCCTTAACTCCGATGGTTTATTAATGGCCTGCGATAGAGCAGACGTTATTATTTATTTATATAGTTCTGTACTTGTATGATCCGGCGCCTGAACGTGACTTTCAATTGGTAGCCTAGTTGCTAGAGGAACTGGACTGTAAACCTGAGGTTTAAAGTTCGAGACATGAAAGGAATAAAATTCTGGTTGGCATTTACTACCTTACCTCTTTCTGCCACTGTTCATAATACATAACAATGTAGGAAAATTGATCTGTTGACCAGTCTTGGAATGAATAAACATAGTCCAAAGTTCGTTAGAGAAACCAAAACGTTGTAAGATAAAATTGAAAACATTTTTTTTTGTCTCGTAGGTATCATTATCAAAATGGGTGAGAACGCGACGTAGGGGATTGTTAAGAAGGCCATGCCTCGCGATAAGTCAACTATGCGGTGATAATATTTTGTAGTTTTGATGGCTCCGTTGACAGCCCCTGATGGATGATCTAGTACCGACTCAGTGGTGGGCAACATTTAGTGTCACTAATAGCCTAGAGGTAGAGCGTTCGATTTTGAACAAGAAGATCGTTGGTTCGAGTTCGGCTCAGACGATGTTATTTTGTAGTTTTGACGGCTTTGTTGACAGCCCCTGATGGATGGTCTAGTACCGACTCAGTGGTGGCCACTATTTAGTGTCCAAATGGCCTAGAGGTAGAGGATCTGACTTCATATTGGAAGGTTCTTGGTTCAAGTTCGGGTAAGACGATGTCATTATGTAGTTTTGACGGTTCCGTTGACAGCCCCTGATGGATGATCTAGTACCGACTCAGTGGTGGCCACTATTTAGTGTCACAAATGGCTTAGAGGTAGTGAGTCTGACTTCATATTGGAAGGTTCTTGGTTCGAGTTCGGGTAAGACGATGTCATTTTGTAGTTTTGACGGTTCAGTTAACAGCCCCTGATGGATGATCTAGTACCGACTCAGTGGTGGCCACTATTTAGTGTCACAAATGGCTTAGAGGTAGTGAGTCTGACTTCATATTGGAAGGTTCTTGGTTCGAGTTCGGGTAAGACGATGTCATTTTGTAGTTTGACGGTTCCGTTCGCAGCCCCTGATGGATGGTCTAGTAACAACTCAGTGGTGGTCAACATTTAGTGTTGTCACTAATAGCCTATACTCAAGTTTTGTTGTCTCCATTGACAGCCCCTATTGGATCAAATAAAATTACTCGGCACTTCGTGGAATTGCTATATAATAAACAAACAATAAATCAGTGTTTTTTTTTGTAAAACCCAAATAAACGTTACAATATTATTAACCTTGTCGAAAACACCCACTTACGTTATTAAAAATCTAATTCACATTTGGCAAGGACTGCCATATATACGGAAGGAAACTACTAGCACAGTTGCACCTTATCAATGATTTGTGACTTGCTCCCCTAGCCACCCCTTGCTTACTAATACTTTTCCTTTTGAATCACACTTTGAATTTACCTACTTACGAGTACATAGCCTTAGTACATTCCTTTGTCGGCAAAATTTAAACTATTCTCTTCAGTAGCATACAAATTATTAACGAATTTTCTTTGTTTTTGGTTTCAGGTTTCTGCAACGGATCCAGACTGTGGGGTGAACGCTATAGTCAACTACACAGTCGGCGAAGGTGCCATTCGAATGAAAGAATTTCAAATCAATTCGACGTCGGGTGAAATTTGTATAGTTGCCTCACTGGATTTTGAAAATAGGGAGTCATACGAATTTCCTGTTGTAGCTACAGATAGAGGTAAGTTTTCTAATTAATAAGTTCCTGATTATATATTTCAGTAATTGAGCGGACCAAAGCTTATAGAGAATAGAGTCAATGCATTTAAAATGTGGGTATACAAACGAATGCTACACATATCTTGAAAAGTTCGCGTCCCAAATGCTGAGGTCCTGAGGCTAATGAATACAGAAGGCTAGTTGCTGCTGACAGTTAAGAAACGGAAACTAACATACTTCGGCCATGTGATGAGGAACGAATAAATATTTCTTTCTGCATGTTATAACCTTAGGGACGATAGATGGACAGAGGGCTCCCGGCTGAAGAACATCCTGGTTCAAAAATTCCTTAAGCAGTATTTGGGCAAGAGTAAGACTTCCCTTTTCAGAGCAGGCGTCTCCTGGGTTCAAATTGCCATGATGATTGTCAATCTCGGCTCAAAGAGAGAGACCCCGTCAGGCTGACAGGGTTACTTATAATAGCAGAAATGCTTAAAGCAGGCGTTGGTAAACTAACAAGAACTTACCTGAATCGTAAAAAATATCGAACACCGAGGATGTCAGGTTGAAGTTCCAACTTCCCTTAGGGTGCCTCAGGTTAATACACAGACTCACTTCACCCGCCAGGCTGATAGGGTTACTTATAATAGCAGAAATGCTTAAAGCAGGCGTTGGTAAACTAACAAGAACTTACCTGAATCGTAAAAAATATCGAACACCGAGGATGTCAGGTCGAAGTTCCAACTTCCCTTAGGGTGCCTCAGGTTAATACACAGACTCACTTCACCCGCCAGGCTGATAGGGTTACTTATAATAGCAGAAATGCTTAAATCAGGCGTTGGTAAACTAACAAAAACTTACCTGAATCGTAAAAAATATCGAACACCGAGGATGTCAGGTCGAAGTTCCAACTTCCCTTAGGGTGCCTCAGGTTAATACACAGACTCACTTCACCCGTCAGACTGACAGGGTTGCTAACAGCAGAAATGCAGCTGGCGTTGGAAAACAAAACAAACCAACCCATTCCCAGCCCTAGAGCAGCATCACCAAGTCCTTAGACTTGGGCAGAAATGGAAGAAAACAGGACAGCGTTGAATGTAGGATACCATGGTAGGCGAATAAATCACTGAGTGTCCTCAAGGAATCCGGGCCTGCGCCCTTCTCTTTCAACATGCTCCTCGTGCTCTTTAAGCCTCGTTCAGACGGGGTACCCTCCTAAAGATTAAAAAATGAGGACCTTCTCAGCTCAGGTATCTGAACTAAGTTCGATCTTCTTTACATGCCTCTTCTAGCGAAGATTGACAATCATAATGACCAATTGGAAAATTGAAAATGATACTATTGCATGCTAAGCTTCCAGAAGAGTTCCAAATTATCTCCACTGCCATAGGATTTGAACCAAGTATGAGCTATTTTGATGAGTTTCCACAGCGGTACCTCGTCGAATCACTAACTACATCCCACTGCATTATATAATTTAACAAAGGGTTAGTTAGACTTGCATTGCCTGCTGTGTTAAAAGTCATTAGGCGCATGGGCCTGGGTTATCGAACAATTAGCGCGGAACCCATTGGCAATGTCTGTTAACACATCAGGAGCCTGATCGAGGCGATTATAATACCGGTATTTATTTAATTCCCTGGTATTAAAAATGTAAACAAGATAATTTTATAATGGAAAGTGCTATTCAAAATTTGATTGTTTACAGTTATAATCCTAGGGTATTTATTTAACCCCGGTATTATAATCGCCTCGATCAGGCTGCAGGCAGTGTAAGTCCAACTAAACCTTTGTTCATGATACCAATAACGCCCGAAAAGTCAATGCAGGGAAAGGTTCAATGGGCCGCAACAAGTAAGCCTAGATCCCTAAGGTACTTTTCAAATAATTAAGCCATGGTGCAGACCTAAATTAGAGGATATAGAAAAAACTTGACTTGGCGGGATTTGAACCCACGATCTACACCTAACCGGGGCGTCGTCTTACCGCTAGACCACATGTACTGGGATGCCTTACAATAGTTAAGCCACTGACAACCACCATCTCCCACAATTGCCAAAACTATAGGTCCCATCAGCAAGTTTTTGCTTTCTGACAAGTTTAAGCAGTCGCTATTATGATTATTATAATTGTGTTGTAAATAGGCTGAAGCCTTTTGAGCAGTCTTAAATCACTTCACACTTCACAAGTCAGTGAGTTTTGTTTTGTTGGCGAACACATAAGCAGTCTATAACATGCACACGGTCATTGAGTCCATTTAACATAACAGAAATATGATGCGCCGTGTTAAAATTTCCCGGACAACCGGTTGCTGCAAGTAAACCTTCCCCAACAAGAAGAACTGCATTACTACTAGCTACAGATACCATACTGACTGCGAATACACTCATGAGTCCGATAAGAAACCATTAATTGCAACAAACAACCAAACAAGAAAGGGGAAAACTATACAAAACGGGAGTCGGGACACTGCGCTAAGAGTTACTAACGATGGAATAAAAGGCATTTAATTTTCAGCATCAGGAGTATAAACAACGCTAAAAGGAATTAAAGAAATGCAGGCCTTTGACCTTAAATAATGGCACGGTACCCAGGCATATGAACAACGCACAGATATGCGAGAATAAACCTTTCCGAACCTATATATGTTTGTATGCTCCCTAACATCCATAGGCTGCCATTGTTCAGAGTCCCTGCCACGGCTTGTTTTGCATACAATTTACTATAGTCGGACTTTTTTTATCCTTCCATTTAGGTTTAAATTCGAGTTGAACAGCCAATATTTTAATTTTGGCCACTTGTGATTGCCACCGGCTCCGTAGCCCGTAGATGCCAGACTTGCAGTGGCGCTTTGTCGTTGTCAGGGAATTTCGTTTTTATGGTGAACCCCAGTGGCGGTTTTGTGGATTTTTGTTTGAACGGCCCAAATAGTCCTCACGACCGGTCCTACTCATGATCCCAACCCTATTTAAAATGTTGTGGTCAGCAACATTGTCATCAATAATGGTCATTGGGATTGGGTGTACCCAGGCCGTCAGCTTCAAAATTCATATAGGTTGAAAAAAATATATTTTAATTTCGGCCACTTGTGATTATGACGGGCCCCTTTGCTTCTAGACTTGCAGTGGCGCTTTGTTGTTGTCAAGGAATTTTTTGTGTGTGTTGAAATCCAGTGGCGATTTTGTGGATTAGTTGATTTGACTTGTAGTCCAGTAAGTTTAGGAATTCTTATATCGGGCAGCGCTACGGGACGTCTCTATCCCAATCATTGCAATTTTTTAATGATATTAAAACTGTAATTATACAATTAATATAAAATAATGTAAAAATATAAAAACAAAAAAAAATGTACCAAACAGCGTCTAAAGCTTCACAGAAATCAACGAATAAACGTGAAAATTAGAATCCACACAGATTGCAAATGCAAAATAGTGTAATAATATAAATGAGTGGTATAGAAGCAACCGAGCAAAGGCGACAAAGTTCTGAAATTGAGTTTTTGGCAGCGATGAATTCGTCTGGTTGAAATACATCCATTGAATTTATTATCAGAAGCTATATATAATAATCTCCCGAAGGACTCTTTATTAACCCGTAGTGGCCCCACTATTTCAGTCCTATTTTTCACAAATTTTCTCCCGGGGGCGACCCCCGGGCCCCCCTTGTGCTCGATTGTATTAATTACCTATTAATATAGAACCCTTATTGGTCTTAAAATGCATAAAATATTTCAGTCCTATTTTTCAAAAAAAAAAAAATAGTATTTAATCTTAGTCCCCTCCTTGGCCTCATTCTAGATCCGCGCCTGGCCCATTGGTCTCTCTTGTCCAATGCCAACGACCTCATGGATTTAGGACATTATTTGTAAGTAAGGAAGTATATAATTGAACAATCAATGAGTTTCTGAATGCATTTTTGGTCATTGGCAGAATAGTATGTGTCCTCGATATCAACCTACGCCGGCTACAAGCGATAATGTACAAGCTAACACAAGCTTACCTTTGACCCAATGAAACAAGCGAAAGCATGACTTAACCAAGTTCAGATACGAGTCATTATCAGAAGCATTGCCCATCGTAAAACTAGTTCAATTATTGGATTGAGATGCAATCACTGGGCACTTATAGATCTACAGTTTCTTGCCTCCTGAAAAATTAACTAAAATGAAATTTGCCCGGTTTGCTTCTATACCACTCAAATACAAAAAAAAAAAAAAAAACGTGGCAAACAGCATCAAAAGCTTTACTAACATCAAGAAATAAACCTGAGCATTGCAATCCGAACAAAACAAGTTGGGCATGCTTCCACGAGGCAGCGCTGCGGGGCGTCTTTATCCCAATCATCGCAATGCTTTATTGAATGATAGCATTACTGGGATTGCGTAAGTGTACAATGGCAGCAGTGAAAGTATTATAAGGTGTGATATCAAAGGCGCCGAAGCCACCCGCGTTCTGTTAGATTACAAGACATAATTTCTCCGACTGTATTAATCAACTCCATCGGTATTGCAATGGTATTAATAATGATGAAAGATTGCTTAGGTGATGCGAAAATTTTTCATCATTCACTGTTTAATGATAGGCTAAAACTATGCCTGATAATGCACAAATAGTTTTAGTATTGAATCAGTTGGAATCAGTTCAGTTAGTAGAGAACTGGATTATAAACATGATGAGACGGATGGTCGACGTTCGAGACTCAACTTGAAAAGAAAATATTCCACCTGACGTGGGTCCCTTTTTTTGGTGGAAGGAAGGCTTTCAATAGCCTACAAGAAGGGAACTAAGGCGGTGGTCGACTGCTATTTCTACCAATTTTAAAGAATATATCTGAGTTTGAATAAATGTCAATAAAATCAGTTTACAAGCTCACAATACTTATTTTCTTTATACAGTATATTAAGTAAAACCCCGAAAAAGCTATGTAGTCGCAATTTTAGATATTGGCGCCAAATTCACAATTCGTTGGCGACTCGTGCGCCACGTATGTTTGAAACATTCATAATATACCATCTCTAAAACCTGCCAAAAACTGCCAATAGTTTTGAATATTATCAATTTTCTAAGTCATTTTGTCCTCATTATATTATTAATACAACTGCTACAACACTGCTGCTGCTGTCTGCCAACATATCTTACTGAAGAAACAAAACGCCAGGTACCGAGCTCGGGAAAAGCTGCACAGTCAATAGTGAGATAAACGCATTATCTATAACTAATTTAATTCATACATATTTACATAACTAGAAAACTTCTATATGGGGGGGATAATGGTAACGGTCCTCCAATTTTTTTAGACCAACTAATTCCAGGAAGAAATATAAAATAAAATTGAATTTGTAGAGAAGTCCCTGGATCACGAAGTATAAAGACTGATTGCATATAGGTGTACAGTTGATTGAGATTCCTGGATGCGTAGGCGATCGGTTAAAAAATGGTAATAGTATTGATTCTATGAAAAAATGCATAAAAAAACATTATACTGTGTATGCAACGTATGATAGTATGATACAAGTTCCATGTTATGGCAACTAGCGAGTAAATCAAACGGACGGGGAAGCATTATCGCTCTGATACCATCGACAGAATAATATTGAGTGATGGCATGTTGCATATTCTGTATTTGTATATTATAGTTGGCAATTGCAGCGTAGTGGGATGTAGTTGGTGATTTGACGAAGAAACTCTGTGGAATCTCAGCAAAACAGCTCATACCTGGCTCAAATTATTGCAGTGGTAATATACATCCGTCCAGGAACTCTTGCTATTCGTCTATCCGCAAATATAATCGCAGGCCACCTCTTAATAACTCTTCTAGGTAACACTGGCCCTACATTATCAATTATTATATTGAATATCCTTATTTTTACCCAAATTCTTTTACTAACTTTAGAAACAGCCGTAGCTTTCATCCAATCATATGTATTCGCAATATGTGTATTGAAAACAATTTTACATTACACAGATCAGCAGTAGCCACAACAGCTACATAGCTGAAAGAGAATCAACGTACATTATCACTCAAAATTAAAACTTAAAATAGAAATAAATAAAACACAGCATCACATAATAAATTAATTGAATTACATATTTTTCATTAAATAAATAAAGGATTTATGAGGACAGGAGGAACTCCACGTTTTCTACTGCACACAGCCAGACCCTAAGTTGACTGGCGAAAGTTCTGGGCTTCATGTCAGGGTCAAAAAAGAAGGGCAGAGCGTTTAGCAACCTCGAAACCAAATAGTTCGGAGATTTCCGATTTGAGCTTCTCAGCAAGCTTAGAGAAGAATATTGGGTAATGCCGCGTTGTATTTTAAATGTAAAATATGTAAATTGTAACACATTATCTACTTACTTACTAGTAGTTCGTATTTCTCTGTTACTGTAGAAACTGCGTTCCGTTAAGTCATGACATAGTTCGGTTGGTAGGAAACTGGGCTGCGAAATGTAAGTTCATGGTTCGGGATTCAACATAAGAGGTCAACTTTAGATAAATTCATTTGACTTTGTTCAAAATACAGTTTAGTGCAAGTGCGGGATCCGTTATTCTCCTAACGATTACGACGGCATGGAATACTGACGTCTTTCCAAAATCGTGAGGAGCGCTGTTTGTAAACAAACTTGTTGATAAATAGCAACACCGAGAGTAACAACTCACATTTGTAGCTCGTGATGGCTCGTTAACACGTTGTACCCATCCCGTATGATAGCAATCGGCAAGTTTTGGTTTTTATTTGTTCATTATGTCTGTGTTATTCCCAGAGTCGCTATGTTATGGTGCCATAAAACAACTCGGTCTCATTTACACTTAAGACACCGTTTCAGTTCATCATTGTCACTCTACATGTGCGTAACATTAATAAATTAGATGGGACAGTCGTATTAGGGATTATTGACGGCGTGTAATGATGTAAATTAGGCTATCAACGGACAGCAGATTTTTGAACAGAAATACATACATACAGTATATCTTCTTCTTTTTATGCCTATGGCAGTTGTAGTCATGATGACTGTACTTTGGAATTGTAATGCAGTGGTTTCCCGTTGCTTTCTACATCCTTATACCGTTGAGGCGTTGACTCTTCATTGAGGTACTCCGCCTTAGGGGCCAGTTTCCCGACCCCAAGAGTGCAGTATATACACTACAGTATATATTCAGTACAGAAATTTTAACAGAAATAGCTCGAAATCTGTTTTGGGGCATACTGGGAATTTTCGGGACAGTTTTTGAATCGAACATTGGTTATTGTACAATGAAGAATATTGGCTTACATTAAGTAACAAGTATTCAATAAATGTGCAGAACATTGTTTGCAGGTCTGATTGGAGTTGCTAAGTTTGCTGCATTTTCAAGCTTGAACTGTAGTTCACCCCTGGTACAGTAGGCTTCATGATACATCCAGGGCCCAGGTTTCATTGTGTCAAAATCGCTAGTTGTTATCACTGTGACATTAGAGACTCTACGTACCACTGACTCTCTTGTTATCAAATAAACTTTAGATATTTCATTATTCTTTAAAGTTAATTTTTTTTAATGATTCTCTTCCACGAATTCACTGGAGAAATCTTGTATATTAACGAAATACCTGAACTATGTTGTCAAACTAGTGGAGCCAAAGAAGATCCTTCCCTGAGGCGAAACATTGCATCTGATATGTTTGAAAACTCATGAAACATTTATTTTTCAAAATTTCGCAAAGGTGGAGTTCCCAGCCCACGACTCTCCTGCTAACGGAATCAATTTCTTACTGGATTCGCCTCTAATAATCATTATCCGACTCTAATACATACCGTTTAACTAACTAAATTTGATTGCTTCTGTTGTAGGTGGTCTAAGCACAACAGCCATCATCAAAATCCAAGTTGCCGACATCAACGACAACCGGCCCATTTTTTACCCCCGCGAATACAACGTCTCTCTCAGCGAAAACGGCAACATCCAATCGTCCTCGCAGCCGGTCGCCGTTGTCGTGGCAACTGACCGCGATTCCGGCAAATTCGGCACCGTAACCTATCGAATAGTCGCCGGAAACAACGCCAACCTGTTCCGGATTGACCGGAAAACTGGCGAGATTTTTCTGACGCGTCCAAACATGCTCTCGACCCGATCACAGCCGTACCATAAGTTAAACGTGAGTGCAACTGATGGCGCCGGACTGAAATCGGCGCAGGACGCGGAGGTGTTTTTGAGTGTTACCGACGCGTCGCGGCGTCCGCCTGTTTTTGAACGCCCGCGGTATACGTTCACAGTTCGGGAGGACGTGGATCGGAACGCGTTAGTAGGGACCGTTAAAGCGAGCAGTCATGGACCTGGTAAGTTTAATGTTCTTAATTGTCACTAGGGGTAGGCCAACTGGTACTCACAAATCACAAGGTGACGTCTGAACTTCATGGAAAATGTGAAAATAGACATCAGACGGATATTAGTAAATATTATTTATTTTAATATTAATCGCAATCACCTTTTTTATTTTATTTTTAAGGTTAATCTCATGCAAAAAATTGCATAAATGTATCCGATTAACGTCTTCAGTCGCCTCTCTAAATAATAGCTGAGTTGAGTTACGACAGATTTCCGATCGCATGCTGCATGGAGGCCCACACAAGTAGGAGCATATTACCAACTGTGCCACCGAAGCATAACATTATTTTATTAAGGAATTTTGTCGCTCGCCTAAAATGGGAACTGAACCGCAATCAAGGATATCCAGGACGAAAGGGGGCAACACGACCAAAAAAGGACAAATTCTCTTATGCTTCTTACCATAAAATAATATATAGCTTATCTCTTGAAGAGCTGATGTCATACTTTTTATTTATTGGCAGAATAGATTGCTAAAGTCTTAAGTGCATCATAAGCTACAGCACAAACAGTACGGTTTACAAAAATATCTAATTTTACTGACACTATGGAAAATCCCTGCCATCGTCATCTTGAATCTAGCACATTGAATGACAAACTCCCATGTCGATACAATGACTACAAATCTTATATTGACAAAAATCCGAATAGATATTTTAATGCATATGAGGAGTGGTACGCCGGTATATGGTACCTGGATTATGTAATTGTATTTGTCAACCCATTTGGCTCAGGCTGTTAACCAATATTTATTCCCCTTGGCGGTCCACCATTGGCGTCCATTTTTAAGGGACATTGACTTGGTTGATGGTTAACTTGGTCTCATTATCTGATGCCTGTCGTTCTTACCGTTATATATAGGGGAGATGGGAAATTCGCCCCTGAAAAGAATACTTTTTGCATTTCTGGTGCCTTCTGTGTCAGTGGGCGACAACGTCGTGACAGGTGGCACCAGGCATTCAGACAGCTAGCTAATGTTCCATCTCCGCTAGATGGAACTCTACGCGTTCCAAGCCAGGGCTCGTGTAAATAGCAGGCGGTCCCAGAAGAGCCAAGAGGGTCTGGCGAAAATAAACGTAAGAAAAGCTTGCAGTTTCTGTATTTACATAGAACGTAGTCTCTTTTTAAGTTATGTTTCACAAGGTTTCTAAGAAGGATACACTTTGCTGAATGTAAACAGGGAATGATAAGCTCATCCTTCACGCCAGACACGCTCCCGCAACCTCCTGATATAAACAGGCCCTAAAGTGATTCCGGGCCCTATCCAATGACTAGTAGTTACACAGGGTACTTCTGCTTTCAGGGGCAGATCCAGAATTTTTATTATAAAGAGCAGTGGGGAAATTGGTCCCCGCAGATGCAGGTGTGAAAAAGTATGCGTTCTTAGACATTTAACATGAATAATTTTACCCAGGTACGCCCCGTCCGACCACCTGACACTTGACAGCTTTTGTGACTTGTGCCCTACAGAAAACTGTAGGTACCCTACCTAAAAATATAAATAGTGAATAGTAGTTTACATGAATTTTATTTATAGCTAATGTTTTTCCTCTTCTCCTTCCATTTTGTTCTAGCTACTTTTGAATGCACTTAAGCCTACGATCTTGCAGAACTTCGGCTCTTTTCAAATTACATTTTTCTTACCTCAAGGTGCCGAACTAAGTCACAAGCAATTAAACCTACGATCATGCAGAAGTGCGACTCTTATTTTGTATTAATTTATAATATATTAATATTATTTTATTAATATTTGAATTACTTTGGCGGGAAACTCCTATACAGAAGCCTTGACCACAGACCACTCTAATAAGAACACATGTCTTAGCGAAACATCCCATATTTCAACGACCCAAAGGCATACAGAGTCCATTAGAAGAATGTGCCACGCCTATACTTAAACTGCACTACATTGAAAGAGCTTTTCAGTCAGCAGTTGAGATGTATCGTGCAGGACTGCCGAAGGGCCGAGCTGCGTCACCATCGAACATATACTAACTTAATTAGCTCGGAAGGCACATTTCAGGTTTGCGTAGATTTATGTGGCAACACTGGTGATGAATGGGTTTTGTATGGCGGAGGATGTAGAGAGGGTTGCCAGACCGGTAAATCACTTTCCCGTGAATACGTAGTCTAGTGGTAGCGACTCTGAATAATACGAAGGAGGTTTTTGGTTCGAATCCCCATTTATATGGTCAAGATAAATTTTTATTGTCACCATAAATTGTGCTGGCTACCCACTGTATGTCAGGACTTGTATAATACATGTATATTACATTATACATTATACATTGTATAATACATATTGTTACGGACTCCGACTTTCAGCCGAAAGGATGTTGGTTCGAGTACCCCACTCCCCACATTTTCTGGCCAGATATCAGAGAACATGTAAAGCAAGGCATTCTTAGTTGAGTGTGATATATTTCCTTCAAAATGTAGACATTTTGCCATAGAATTACAAGAGACTGGTACAAAATCTGATTGAACCCATCATTTGTTCATTTATTTTTTTCAAAGTTGTCAGTGCCTGCAACAACCAACTGTTTATATCAGAAGAGGCGGAAATAGGCTCTAATTTTCAACCCCCATGGATTGGCTCAATATGCTTGTTTTGTCTTGCATACATAATAGACTCGAATTCAACCAAACATATGCCAACCAACCGAAATCCGGCAACTCTGCTTCTGATATCTTCCTTTTCACATCTCTTGAAGACCATCCTCAATACGTCTCACACATTCAAATCGGCTGTCCAAACAAAGTCATAAACTAGAGACGTAGCCGGATGGAATAAGTTGTCGGTCACCTAGAGTACAAAGCAGTGCATTCTTTTCTGATTTCCATGTATTTACAACCACGTTAATTGACTTGTGGGGCAGGACCTAGAGGGCCCCAGACACGACGCGTCGTGAACCTTCCGCGATTTATGGACATCCTCACTCTTCCTCGGGAGGCGCAGGGAAATGAGATGCACGATATCTCGCCAAAATACCAGTCGACGGGTCGTGACTTCTGAAATTTGCAGTCCATGTTGTAGGGGTGTTCTTCGATGGTGCAATGGTCTCGCTCTCCTGATCCGTTTTAGTATGCAGCAAGTTCGAAGCTTCTCGCTGTCTCATTTTTTCGTTCAGCAATAATTACTGTTATTCGATTCTTACTTAAGAAGCGTGATACCACGCCGAAATACTAGTCAATAGAACGCCAAAATACCAGTCGACGATCATGACTTCTGAAATTTCCAAACCACGCTGTTGTGGTGTCCTTCGATGGTGTAATGGTCTCGCTCTCCTGTTCCGTTTCGGTATGCAGCAAGTTCGAAGCTTCTTGCTGTCTCATTTTTTCGTTCAGCAAAAACTGTTATTCGATTCCTACTCGATGATACCTCGCCAACGGAACATGAAATTTGCAGTTTGTGTATGTTGTTGCAGGGTTATCCGCAATGGTCTCCTTCTCCTGTTCCGTTTTGAGTGAATCAAAATCGAAGCCTCGTACAACATCGTTTTTTCGTTAAGCAATCAGCGTTTATCCTCGAGAGGCAAGATACTATACTAGTCAACGGGTCATGACTGCTGACATTTTCAGTGTATGTTTCAATGTATGTTGTTGCTGGGGTGTCTTTCGATCAACGGTCCTGCTCGGTTTTGATTGTTGAAAGTTCGAAGTGTCTTAGACACACCCAAAATACCAGCCGATTTCTGAAATTTGTTGATCTTGTTGTTGACGATTGAATGCATTGATAGGTGTAGGTTTCCAGCTTCATTTTGACTATAGTAATTTCGAGACCTCTTACTGCCGGTTTTTTCGTTCTTCCCCAAGAGCTGAAAGGAAATGAAATGCAGGTGCATAATATGTTAGATCCATACGCACAAGAAGCATTGCAAAAGGAAGAAAAAAAAAATGTTTAGCGATTTTCACAGATTTACTGTATATGTATCCTCATATCCACGTTACTCACTAATATTACTAAGATTAAATAAACCAATAATTATTAGTAGTTCTCACTAAATTACAAAAATTGATAAAACCGTTGTTTCCAGTATTATTTACGATTTTACACCGAATTAAAACAAACTACATCGAAACAAATGAACCATAGCACGACGTTGACTACAAACGACGATTATTTCCCATAGAAAACTGCAAAAGGTTCCGAAACTGACGAGAGGAAACCTTCTCTCTCTAATTGAATGGTAATGAAGAAACCAAGGTAAAACAGCTCCATTGATTTATATCAACAAAAAACAAAAGACAGCAAAATAAAAGGTAAAATGGCGACGACGGACACGACTATCTTAGCTCGTGTTAGTTTTAGAATTTTAAATGTGTAAAATGCAAAACGGGTGCTGCAGTCACTCACGAATTAGCAAGGGGGCCCTTTTCTGCCACCGACGTCGAAAATTCCTCGCCTCACACCCACTACCTACGCTTCGATGGTTTCTCCTCGCTCTTCCTCTAGCAAACGTCTTGGTTCCTTTAGTGGTCCTTCAAGCTGGATTTTTATTATTTATTTTTTAAAGGTTGGTTGGTTATTTTGTCTTTTTTGCCACCGACATCGATTATTCCTCGCCTCATTCCCACTACCTACACTTCTCTGGTTTCTCCTCGCTCTTTTTCAACAAAGGTTTAAAGGTCGTTCGAGCCGTATTTTGACTTTTACTTTTCTAAATTAAGTGTCATTTGCTTGGTTACCCTATTTGTAACTTTGGGTCCACTTTGGGTCCGACGACGCTATGCATTGGACAAGGAGAGGACAAACATCTTACAACTACTGCTTACCTATGAAAAGCTAAACAATTAAAAATTAGGGCTGGTATAGAGGTTCCTCCTAGAGTTTTCTATTGGAGAGTTGGGACATTTGCATCCCACCAAAATACATATTATATTTTATTTCTGAGGCCACTCGCTTCCAATGACCAGCCATTGTAAAAACGTACTCAGTGGCCCCAGGAGTCATAAATATTTTTGACGCGCTGGGATGTCCCATATATCATATATGCATATATAACGCTAGTTCTTGACCACTGCCAGCTCTATTTGGGATCTTGTGGTGAGCAACCCCCCCCCCCCCTCCTAGTAAATTACTCATTAGACTCAGGCTCATTTTCATTTTCTGTCCAATTTCAAACCTTGACATATTGTTTCAGAATTCAGTACCCTTCACCACCTACCTAGTGGACTGGTTCTTGAAACTGAGCCATGAACATAATTCGCGTAGCTTAGCAACGAGGTTAATTAGTTAATCTACTCGGATTTTATAAGCCTGGAGAAAAGTCTAAATATTCAAATGAAGCAACAGACAGGTAGTTAGTGAGCGTATACATTTTTCTTAATTGATGGTGTTTAAAACAAAGGAGATCGTAAAGTAGGTACCCCCTATATCCTTTTAATTAGGCGCCTTCCACACAGCAGAATACGCCTTGACATTCTGCTGGCATAAACCACCAATGAAGTGAATCTTCTAGAGTGCTTATCATATGTTCCCGGGACAAGGGCGGACTCAGAAATATTTCTCGGGTTTCATGCTATAGTAACTATTTGTATTTGTTTTACGTGGCAAGTGCATTTTATCTAGTTTTCAATGGTTTTTTTCGGGGGGGGGGGGGCATTTAAAAAAACTTAGGGGGTCAATTGTCCCTCCTAAAGACCCCAAATCACGCTCCCTGACCAGTAGCCATCTCGAAATTATCCATGCGCACAGAATCTTCTATAGCAAGTTCAGATAATCAGAGCTCTAGTTATTTAAGTTCCATGACAATCTTGTAGTTTTCTCCAGTGGAGCCACGATTTTGTACTGGAACTCCAGGACACGTATTTGCTGTAAAAGCGATAAAACTAAATTGGTACGGACTACTGTGGTTGTCTGCCTTGATAGTTCTGACAACCCTTTGTATGGTCGCCAAGCTGCATCGAGGACATCGCAGACTTTAATTCCCGGGATAGGCACAGTATGACATGGCCCGGCAAGTAAGAAGGGATCCAATTTCGGATGGGGGGGGGGGGGTCAGTCTATGAAGCAGTCAAGCCTCTCCCCATGTGCTTTTGTACTTCCAGCGGCCCTAATATGGCGATTATTTTTAATCTTAACCTGGGATTAAAAATGTAAACAAGATAATTTTAGAATGAAAAGTGCTATTCAAAATTGTTTTGTTTCCATTTTTAACCCCATATATAAGTTAATGATAAACGGCATTCGCGTATAGCGCAGTTCCCTACACCATCTGGGCGACGCCTGCAATCTATATTTCTCATTATGTACCTGTATACATTGTTAGTACCTCTTTCATTTGGACCTTGCTTTCAAAAGAGTAGTGCTCTTGCCAAACAAGGTTTTTCAACCTGGATATTTTCCTTCAGTCCTTCTATCTTCCCATGGGTTATAACATACAAAAGACGATATTATTCGTTCCCCACCACAAAATATGTTCGTTTGCGTTTCTTAACTTTCAGCAACTCAGCTTTTGTAACATCGAGACTTCGGCATCATGATCAAAATCTCTCCAATATATGCGCAGCATTATAATTACAAATACATTCACGGTTGGAATTACTCGATGAATCCGGGATGATAGGCCGTGGTCGATCTGAAAGCGTATTTCATCATCCTGGATTCTATATGCGCGGTATTCATCCGCTTATACTCGGATTCTGTTTTCCATGTGAATATACAGTATACTTCTCCTTCTTTTCGCCCTATAGCCTTTGATGATCTTTGGCCTGCTCGACAACACTCCTCCAGTCATCTCGATTTTGTACAACGCTCTTTGTATCTTTGTACTCCCAAGAAGGTCAGTTTCAACTGAATCAACTCATCCTTCCAGCGTTTTCGAGTAAATATACAGGATACAGTATTTTAAATTGTAAATCACAAACAATCTGACATTTCCGTTACCCATTCATCTTCTGCAGCAAAAATTCTCCAGTTTTGATAACCTCGGAAGATATTCTTCCACGGCTCTAGTTTACTTTCGCTATGTTAACACGTCAGGTAGATAAATTCGATCAAGTCGGTAGTAAACAATCTAGTGACCTCGTGAATACGTTATCAGCCACTTCATGTTATTGGTCATTTTGCTCCGTTTTAAATCTGCAAAAGGGGCTATCGCCATTGTTTTGTTTGAATTGTCATTCGCAACATCACCCACGCACTCTGCCAGTATCACTGTGTGTTTTCATTTTTTTATGTTGTTACCATTGTAGTAGACATGGTGAAATTGAATGTGAATTGTTGTTTATGTTACGTAAATAGAGAGTGTGTAATGCAGGCTTGAAGGGAAATTTTATTGCTCAGAACTAATATAATGCTACATTCAATGATATGGGATGATCATAGCATTAAGAGTGTATTTAATTAATACAGATCCCAAAAAATAAACGCGTACTACGCCTGATTAAAACAACAACAACAACAACAACAACAATCAGGGTCAAATCAAATTATATTTTCCATAAAGCAACTACAGCAAATGATGTCGTCATTTAAATACATACTGTATATACAGGTACATAATTATATAGCCCTATTACCTAGCAATATGAAGAGTGCTGCATGAATTGAATTATTAAATAAAATGCACTGTCCATTGAATATATTTTATTGCGTCTTTGCCCGAGGACTTGACCGCTGCTCAATTTAGGATGGTCTGGTCAGCAACATGCCCGTGTTTGGCCCCTGCCGATGAAGGTCAGGTACCCATAAGGGTTGGGTGGAACATTTTTCTTGTTATAGCGAGTCTTGGCCTCCCGTTTTATAGTCCAGGCCTCTACTTCTTCCATTTAGCAAAAAAAAACGGGTGCAAAACTGCTTTCGGGAGCACACTGGACAACGAGGTTGCCCAGGGACCTTCTAAAACAGCTTGCCCAACGTCCTACCACTTTTGTCTGATACCATCCAGGAAGTCGACCACCTCCGTCAACGCCTCTCTGTTCAACTCCTGGAGCACATATAAACTATGTGAGCAGCTAAACGGCATATCTCTATCATACCTAGTTTCTATGCTATAAGGGGTTGAAGATATTGTCCACCGTTAAAAGGACTTTCAAACTTCAACTGCGGTTTTCTCAAAATCAGTCAGACAGTACTTGTACACATTGGCTTCTAACCCATTCAATTAGACTTTTCCTGGGATCTAGATCATTCAGTCTCTTTCCAAAAGTCTACCTAATGCAGTCCATGCTAGCCAAACTGTCTTAGCAATATATATTTTTTTCAACAATGCAACTACGAGAGTCTAGCCAATGTTATCAAAACACACAGGCGGCAACACCCGTGTTTCCTCAATGCCTAGATACCGTTTACTGACCGCTTTAATAACGCTGAACACTTAAATTTTTTGACAAAACTACAAGAACAACAGGCTGAAAACATCCGGAAAACCAAACAATTACACAGACAAATATTTTACAATTTCTATGAAATTTCAAGTTTAGCGCGTTGGGTGACAGGTAGACTCTAGAAACAGTTAGTTTTGCAACTCCAGAGGGTTTCAAGAGTTGTTTGGCACGGATTTTGTAGTCATTAGGGGACAAACTGTAGGTTGTTCTCACGCAAGTCGGTCCAGTGGGATGTAGCCGTTATATATCGTTTGTCGTCAAAAGAGTCACTTTGAAAATTGTTGTACATTTAAAATGACGTGTCGTCGTGAGGAAGAGGTTGAATTTACGTTACTAGAAATTTCAATTTACTACCTGTACCATTATGCAAATGTTCTTCTTCGTACTCCTCCTCTAGGACTGCATATTTTCCTATTTACCCTTTCGAATATTTGTGCGATCGTCTTCGGCTGGGAAATCTTTTGATCCGCTGCTCAATGTAGTGGTGACTCATGGGGATGAGTCCCACACTTGCTACATTTTCTGGGCATGCTTCGGAGGGCATGTAAAGTTGAGTGTAAGAGAAGGCTTTATAGCCCTAACTCGCTGAATCCACCTTGGGACAAAAGCTAAGAAAAGGAAAGAAAGAAGCATAACGCATCTGAGTAGGCATTTTTTTCCCATAAAAGTCAACTGACCTATGTTGACGACATGTCTCTGAATTTCAAAAAAATTGACTCATCATATTACTCCTCAAACTGTCATCGTCTACAGTCTTATTCAATATGGTACAAAGGTTCCCACTATGAGAAAAAAAAATAGATGGGCTTTTCGACACCCGCAAGGAGGGCGGCCATTATGAAAATGTAGGCAACCACGTGATGAGTGATGGGCCGTCGGGGGGCCTCCTAGGGCCACGCTAATCAACGTTAACAAAGGAACTTAATTAATGAGATGGAAGACAATATGTGTCGACTGCGAAGCCGCACGGCTCTACTGTTTTCGGCCACTTGCTCGCAGGATATGTGCTGGTAACGCCCTCGTCAACCCGTGGTGCCTTCCATCATTGTTCAATGGGTCGCTGAATGGTCTTGTGGGGAGCAATTAAGATTCTTTGAAGAATTTCATCATAGAAGGAAATCTGGATGTCGATAGATTGGATTTCAGAAATTTTTTCCACTATATCCGGTCCATTGAGCTCTCGGCTGGCTTCGAATTTTACTTCTAGCTGTAGGTTGTCTTCCCCTGATCGTCCCCAATCGTTAACGCCTGTAGTGCCTTGTGGTCTTGTGAGGAAGGGGAGCAATTAAGATTCTTTGAAGAATTTCATCATAGAAGGAAATCTGGATGTCGATAGATTGGCTTTCAGAAATTTTTTCCACTACCAGAAATGTTTTCCACTATATCCGGTCCATTGAGCTCTCGGCTGGCTTCGAATTTTATTTCTAGCTGTAGGTTGTCTTCCCTTGACCGTCCCCAAGCGTTAACGCCTGTAGTGTCTTGTAGTCTTGTAAGGAAGGGGAACAATTAAGATTCTTTGAAGAATTTCATCATAGAAGGAAGTCTGGATGTCGACAGATTGGGCTTCAGAAATGTTTTCCACTATATCCAGTCTATTGAGCTCTTGGCAGACTTCGAATTTCATTTCTCGCTTTAGGTCGTATTCCCTTGATCGTCCCCTACCGTTAACGCCGGTAGTGTCTTCCATAATTGGTAAAAGCAAACTTGGTAGTGCGCACAGCGTTGGCAGGGGAACATGGTGGGACATGATAATGCACTGAGACTATCAGCCAGTCCAAGTGCATGTAGAATGCTGGTCACCTCCAAATTAATCGTGTGACTTTACTACGCATGTTAATCGTGTGACTTTACCATGTTCCCCAAGTGGTTCGGAATCCACTATAATCAAGAGGTCCACCCTGTTAGTCAACTCCCCTTTCCCCGAGGTGAAAGAGTCTGCCCCTAGGGTGCCTCAAGTTAACAAACAGACTCACTCCCCCCGCCAGGCTGACAGGGTTGCTTAAAGCAGAAATGCTGAAAGCAGGCGTTAGAAACAACAACAACTTTACTACGCATGTTCCCCAAGTGGTTCGGAATTCACTTTAATCAGGAGGTCCACCCTGACAGTCTACTCCCCTTCTCCCTGAAGTGGAGGAGTCTGCCCTTAAATAAAAATGGTGTCTCATGTTATGAAACAGACTCAATCGCCTGGCTGATAGGGTTGCCTAAAACCGGAAATGTTGAAAGCAGGTGTTGGAAAACAAACATTAATTAAAATTAAGCATTCAGAGAACTGAGGCTACCTAATATCTCTCTCTTGCCATCACCAACTTTCTTCATAGGTCACCTTCCACCTTGTCTCTCGTCGATTCCGTGGTCTGCCTTGTCGCTCTCTTCTCCCCATTTTGGCTCCTCCTCTGTGCACCGAGGTAAAACCCAGTGTCGTGGTATGCATATTGCATTATCCATCATCAGATGCAAAAAATACTCTACGACATCGTAAACCCCCATGCAAGCGTAATTTCTGCCCTCCCCCTATATAAAGCCCAATTAGACAGATATAGACCTCCCACAAATAGCGTCTGGAGGCCCCACCAATATTAGTCGTAATGTCCCCCACCTCTTTGACCCAACTACCGTCCCATCGCCGGTGCATTTTCGCATATAACCGCTATAATACCTCACTGACAGGTACCGAGGGGGCCTATAAATCATAATACCTGATTATGATTATGCAGGCATTCGAACAAACCAGGCGATTTACAAAACAATAGGCTCTCGCGGACGGGAACACGGTCCGTAGGCCCATTACACCGCTATTATATGCGAAAAGCTACCTGAACCTACGAATGCGGTGGGAGGTGGTTTAATTTTTATTGTGTGTTCCCCCTTTCAGGTCCCGGGCCGGCTGCAGCAAAGGGTTTATTGTTATTTATTGTCATTGTTGCATTTTTTTTTTATTGTTATGGATGCGGTGCACTACTGCACTTTGATTGTGGTTGGGGAAATTTTAAGACTAATAATGGTTAGCCAAACTCCTTGCCTGAACATGGTTAAGTCATACTTACTTACTTTTACTTTTACATCGCCTTTGTCCTCAGGGAGGGTCGGCGGCACTGTAGCGGCGTTTCCAAACAACTCTGTTTAGAGCGTCATCCTTGTTCAGGGCGAGAGTCCTTATATCTTTTCTGGGGAGTGTCATTTTCGGTCTACCCCGGGGGCGGGGTCCAGGGAGTGTCATGTTCTGTATACGCTTTAGGAGGGGTGTTTCCTCCCTCCTCTGGACGGGGCCCCACCAACTGAGTCTTCTTTCCCTTAGCTTCAGTGCGACATCAGCAGTTTTCATCTCCAACCTTATGTCCTCATTTCGGCGCCGGCCTTGCAGGGTCAGTTAAGGTTTTGGTTAAGTCATGCTTACAACTATATACATATTGTAGTGTCCAGATTCGTTAACATGATCTTTTCAGGAGGGGGGGGGGGTTGGAAATCCTATAATAAAGCTCAATCCGCCCCAACACAGACGGAAAATCGAAGCACGAGCACCCCTGGGGCTGAAAAAAATCGGGAAAGGTTTGGCATGATGAAGCAGTAGAATCCGAGGTGTTCGAACTAAAATCGTATTTCCAGTCGTTCCATCATCATCTGCGTGCGACATCTTCGGTAGTTATTTATCGGAAGACTAGTTGGACTTGCATTGCCTGTTGTTGTTGCCTCATAGTCATCGAACAATTAGGGTGGAGCTGATGGAACTACTGGAAATACGATTTTGGTTCGACTACCACGGCCCATAACCTCGGATTCTACTGCTTCATCAGGCCATACATTTCTTGATTCTTTTCAGCGCCAGGGGTGCCCGTGCTTCGATTTTCCCCCTTGGCAGGGGCGGTTCGAGCTTTTTGGTGACTCAGGGGTCGGCAACGTGAGGCTCTTGTCTCATTGGGTGCGGCTCTTCCCTATATAACCGGTTCTATACACAAAAAGTTTTCTTCAAGTAATTAACATAGCACATCCAGATGGCTACCTTCTTTTTATAGTGCATTCGTATTTTGAAGACACCTAATTGCCTGTAAATAAATTATTTGCAATAAATTTTGTTGTTTTATTGTTTGGTTGGGATGTGTGTCTCTTCCAACAGATCTAAACCAGGTTATTTCGAAATTTGCCTCAGCCTTTTCCATATCCTCTAATTTCGGCTTGCCTCAGCAGGTTGCCAACCCCTGCTCTAGGTCAAATGCCTGACGGAGTCACTTTTTATTGGTAGGTATATGTTTAGGTATCTTATTATTTTCGATTTTTCTTCGGCAAAGGGCGCCCTTTAAGCTCGGGTTTAGCGGACTTAATATACATCCGCCCCTGGCCATGGGCATAGGTCATCATTTAAATATGAGGCTACCTTATTAGGCGGAGGCACAGGATCCCATCTGAACAATTGGCAAATGCAGTACATAATTGACAACGGCTCTGTACGTTTGCGGTGACCACAGAGAGAAATACGCATGCGCATTTATCATAGCATGTCCTATTAAAGGCAAGTGTTAAATAGAATTGTATCGCATTACACGATACAGCCTGTCTCTATTTTTTTTTCTTTTTCGTTTGACGCAAGTACCGAATCAATGGAAATGTAGAATATGTATACATATAGTCGTTATACATAGGTACTCAGCAATCTTGCTAAGCTACAGAAATACCCGTTCTGGATGGTCATGGGGAATACAATTGGGGATACGCTTTTCTCTATACGTAATGAAATATTGTATGAAAGTCCACCCTGACCTCTCTGCGAGAGAAAGAGCGTGCGCTTGAAAACACCTTTTAGTAATCAGAGGTCAACTTATAAAATGTGTTTTTTTTCCCCTAAAAAGTATATACCCTTTGCTATGCATTTAAATGTGTCTTTTTTATCCTAAACAAACACAGCCATTATTGTGCATTCGTAATGCAGTCATAATTTGGTTAAGGGCCTTTCTCACTCTGCATACATTCATGTTCTTTGAATTCACGCTCCAGCTGGGCTCAAGAGTGAAGTGAGGGAAAGACACAATATACAGGTAAGTTGATCCCTAACTACTACAAAGTGCTTCCTATCTTTGTCTTAGAAGATAGATACGCTTGTGTCCTTTGGGGGTCAGGGTGAATCTTCTTACAATATTTTAATGGGTGTATTCCTCTCTGTTCTCCTTATACATCCGACACGAATTTTGTCATAGCTTGAAATTACACCAGAATACATAAATCGACTAAGGTACCGGTACAGTATTATCTTACCTTATAGACACTGAGCTATTTGGATGGAAGTAGTCCATTTATTGTTAATTTTTACTTTTTAACCCCTCTTTTTTCAACTGTTTTTCTTAAATATTGATCAGGACTGCTTCCTTAGGCACCAGGCTGTCCATGGGAGAAGAAAAGCTCCTAAAAAGCGAATGAACTGGATTCTGGGAACATTCTGGCATATGATGAGAAAAGCAAGGGGAATATAAATAAATAAATAAGGACTTTTTGTTGTTTCTATTACTACGCCAACCTAGCGGAGTTAAACCCCTCTCTTACACTCAACTAGGAAGGCCCGGGACCGCCTGCTTTACATGCCCTCCGAAGCATGGCCAGAAAATGTAGCCAGTGTGAATATAACGCATTAAAAGTCCAAGTGTCATCCCAAGAACCTGCAACCCAAGAATGGTTTGTCCCAAGAAATCGCGAAGATTGGAGACATCACTGTGAAGGGATGCTGCCAGTGAGATGTCCGACTGTGACTTGAAAAGAAAGAGGAGCTTGTTGTTGTTGTTGTTGTTCTTCTTCTTCTTCTTGTTGTTTGGTTTAAATCTTTCGATTGGTTTGCAACAAAGAACTTCTAATATAATATACTAGAAGTACCATTGGCGCTAGTGTTGCATGGTCATATTTTGATTTCCGCCATTTTGGGCTCACAGCAGGTGGTATTCTGTATTTTATTTAGAAACTAAGAGAAAATACCTTTTTGTTGCCCTGTTGTTATTGCCTATAATTTAATTTTGCATTTGCTACATTTTAAATTTCATAAGGTACAGTACAGTTGCTGTTTTGGATGATTGAACTTTTTTGATGCTATTGTTTATTTTTAATCCACATAATTTTCAGCTATTTTGGGAAAGCATATTAATTGTAATAATGAAGTTAGACAGCCTAAATATTTAATAAAGACACTTTTTTTTTGTTTTAAAAATTTTGGGTTAGGTACCATAAGATAACTATAGTTTCATTTGGCGCGAAAATGTGAGGCCAAAAGATGGCGGATCTTCTGTTGGTCCCCACTTCCGCAAGTAAATCATATGGAGGTGTAGGGGCTTGGTTTGAAACAAAATTTTCCTCAATGGTGCCTTCTGTTAAAATGTCAATGAGTCCGTCGCGTCTTATGAGACACCTCTTCTTATATTATTTTGATTTATTATTCCTTCATATTATATACAGTAGAATCTTCTATCTTCTATCCCATTGCTTATAGGCTTCCAACTTCTCTTAACTGCAAAGAACCAAATTACAAAATTTTCAAGTAGTCCCCTCGCACAAAAATTCCCATAAAACGTAATAAGGTATTTAATAATAGGTTCCGAGACTTTAAGAATAGATGCCATAACCTAAAAATTATTTTGTAGTGCCTTAAATCACATTTGGAACGGTTGCTACTTCTCCCCAGCCCAGGTTCGCTGACCCCTCCAAAATCTGACAGACCACTCGCCAGGTTATGGGCCCAGAAAGGATGTAAATTAAGGCCAACACGGTTTATAGCCCATTTTGCCACTCAATTGTATTATTCTCTCTTATACAGTCTTTTGAAATAGGTCATTCACTTTTGTGTTTGTGGTAATAAAAGCAAATTAGTGTAAGAGACATTGATGGAAGGTATGTGGAGATGTACTCAGGCTCAGGTATAGGATGCCCCCACGCGTTTTATTATTTTAATATTGCTTTTTGGGCAGCCGATACTTATAGGTACCAAATTTAAATCGTTTTAAATCTTGTTGTTGCAACGAATAGTATTTGGAAACCAAAACAAATCCTATGGGTGTTATTCCACTAAGACTGCTGGGCTTTTTTGTAACGAAAATTGTTTTTGTCCTAAAATTCTGCGAATGTTCTCATAGCCCCAATGGTCATAAAATGAAGATTTGCATTTCATTGGACTTTAAGTCTGTTTTCCAAATAAATGGTTATTTGTTTTATTTATTTAGTCATCATACCTTTCTTGTTGAGTGTAATAATAAGTCTGTAACTTCGCTAGGTTGGCTTAGAAATAGGACAAAAAGTCAATATTTATTTATGAAGAACCGAAACACGTTGTTCCCAACTTAAAGTGTCAAAAGATAAAAATCCATTCATACTGCAATAGATACCTAGTTAAAAATAATCATTATAAGCCTCAGAGAAATGGGCCTGCTGAACGGTTTATTAGCATTATAAAAAAAATGCAGCTTTTAAATCAAATGCAATCCGCATTCTCGCCGTCACTTCAATAAATGTAATGACAATAATTTTATAATCTGGCGCCAGTGTATTGCAATTTGCAGTGACACAATTCGTGTTATGACAAGCCTACGACACGGAGAAGAACTATACGTTTCACGGCAATTCATTCTGGAGTTTCCTTATATGTGAAGCTATGCCGCTCTTCCAGTTTATGATGTACAGTATGTAGACTGAAGTGTTGTAGAAAATGTGTGCATTCCAGAAATTTCGACCTTGTATAGTTCATTGTAAACCGTTTCCTTCTCTCATCGGATAGACAACTGGATTATAAAACAGAAAGAAAGAAAATGGTGAAGAACCAGTAGAATCCAAACGTTCCGTCAACAGCTGCGGTCAACATCTTCAATAGGCGCTGCGTAGTCTTCGAAGGTTGTACCTCGGTGGCTCCGTAGCCCATCAGCCCGGATTCTACTGGTTCTTCATATGCCTCCGGTCGTGAAAACCTTTGCAGTTGCAAAGAAAATTGTCTTTATTTTCCACCTAACCAAGAATTCCAACTAACCCAGAATTTACAGATGGTTGCGGAGTTGACTGGAATGGAAATCTACTGTTTGTACGGTAGGAGAGACGCATGTCCCGAAAATATTTTTTTTTTTTTAAATTCTGCAGCCTCATGTCGGCCCATTATGCTGCCGTTTAGTATTAACTTATTCTTGGGGTCAAAAATGTTTTGAAAAAAAAAAAAATAGCACTTTCCATTCTAAAATTATCATGTTTAAATTGTTAAACCCAGAATGAATGACCCATCTCTCCTGAATAAAACTCTAGATTTACCTTCAATTGAAAAATATGGAGACAATTTTGCATTGTATTTACATTTGGGTATTGCTTTCGTATTTGGTTTAGACAGTCACCAAAAGACGGCTGAAACAGATTTTTGGTCAATTTACAAGCTAGAAATAATTTTTTTATGCGCCATTTCTTACAGATATTTGTAGCTCGTGTCTCCGCGCATTCATATCGCTCTTTGTAACATTTTAAGCATTCCACATCACCAATACAGTGTCGTAACAATAACATTATGATAGATGTGTGTTGAGTGTTTGTAAATTAGGTGTGCGCCACCCTCTGCGCGCGTGATTGACTGATCAAAATTGCCCCCTCCCACGCCCAATGGTCATTAGTTAGACGGGATCTGAGGTCATTTGCTGAAATTAGCATAAAAAGAGTTTAATTATTGTTTATTGTTATTACTGTTGTTGACGTCTCAGCTTGTGGGCAGTGTAACCTTGTCCCTCATATTACTGTGTAATAAATACATGAGTATTATGAGACAATCTTGGGGAGAAAACCTTTACGGGTGTAGAAATTTCAATTTCAATACAATTATATTGATTGTAGAAATTATTGATGAGCTTCTGAGTAATGCCGTGTGTTCCCAGAGGCGAAGACGCGAAAATCCATGATCTGAGACTGAGCAGATTGGGTACCGAGTTTGAGCCAAGATAAGCGAAAAACACAGTCGTTTCTGTGCAGGGCATTTTTTTTGTTCTGGGGTTGGGAAACTGGCTTCGAAGGTGTAGGAACTCAGAGGAGGATCAACGGCATAAGGATGCAGAAGGCAACGAAAAACTACTAATACTATTCTCCAGTACAGCTATAATCACTGTAATTGCCACGATCTTCGATAAAAGAGGCATTAGAAGAAGAAGAAGTAGAATTACACAAATTATTTTATTGATACAGACTCCAACTTTCACCCGAAAGGTTTTTTGGTACATTTTTCGGCCGTGCTGCGGAGGGCATGTAAAGCAGGCGGTTCCGTGTCTTCCTAGTTGAGTGTAAGAGAGGGCTTTATAGCCCTAACTCCGCTATGTTGGCTTAGTAATAGAACAAAAAAGTCAATATTTTATTTATTTATGTATTTATTACTGAGGAAACGTTTCTCTATATTTTGATGCACCATATGTGACCGTCACTAAAACTGATAAAAAAAGTAAATTCGTGTCGGGGTGGTACTACCCGTGGTACAGGAGTTTTCAGGTTGCATCAACAGCCTCCTGTTTAACCTATCGACAGTCAGGGAAGACTGCCGGGACCGCCGGCTTTGCATGCCCTCCGAAGCATGGTAGTCAGAAGATAAATAATTGTACCACTAGAAAATTTTGGCATTCGGGTGGGACTCGAACCAGTCACCTTCTGGATGATAGTCCGAGTCGTTACCTCTACGCCATTCTGACTACTAAAACTGATTATTCAACTTGATTAGTGAAAATAGCGGACAATGAAAGAAAGAAGAAAGAAAGAAAGAAATGAAGGTGTGACGTAGGTGGTATTGAAGGGAGTCAACTGAAGTTAATTCTACCTTTTGCTCGGTTTCAGGTCCTCGTGAGCCAGTCCGATACGCCATCTACTCGGGCGATCCAGACAGCTACTTCTCAATCGACCCGGACTTGGGTGTCATTCGAACCGCGGGCCATTTGGACCACGAGGTCCACAAATCAGTCCTTCTCAATGTTCAAGCCATGTCTGGCGATCCACCAACCTATGCTCATGCTCAGGTAAGAAATTGTGCAGCTCTAGAAAACATTCTTCAAGTTGGAGCTATTCCTAGCTTGTTCAATTGCATAGGCATTATTGTAAGACCGCTATGGCTGCTTATACATTTTCAAAATTTTTCCTTTTCTTGTCATGTCTCGCACCTGGTCGTCCTTCCAGTTGATATTCTTGATGCCTACTAACTGAACTCCACTGTGTCTTAAAAAATCCGCTGAATTTCTGTCCGGCCATCGACTCCGCTTTGTTTGCATGGCCAGACGCATTAAAATAATATTCCGTCTGCGAAACTGGGTCTATAATTTAGTTAGGTATAGTTCTCATTCTTGTTTCTTTAATTACACATTTAGTTTCGACATCAAATCTACGTCGTTTCATCCATATTACAGATGGTTATCTCTCTGAAAAGCCACGCTATACAGTTGTATAAGCAGTCTTGAACGTTTGAACAAAGTGGACTACCCCCCCCCCCCACTACGTGTTTAGGATGGCATTTGGAACACTTATAATAATCGGTGTTCCGCTTATGCGAGTTTTCGAACACATAAAGTGTTCTGAATTTCATCTTTTCGCGGTCAATTAACATATAGATTTGTTTTGTAGAAAATCCATATTGATCCTGGAATGATGTCAGAAATAGTTCACATCCAGAAAAAAGTTTCACAGGAAATTCTGGTTGCAGAGCTATCACTAGACTAAGCAGAAAGAAGAATTAATTATTGTTCATCTAAATTATGAAATATGGCATGTAGCCGTCACTTACATAAATTGGTCATATATTTATGTAAATTCTGTCCCTAGCTACCCGACATTATCTGCGTTTTGGACAAAGGAATTTACACACCTGCGGACAATCAGAGTTAGTAAAAGCCACATTCTCTGTATAAAAATGTAGAAGAACACTTCTTCTTTTTAGTAATGCCCCAATTACAGCACTATTATTCATATTTCCTATAAAAAGCGAATATTTTATTTATTTATTTAATTTATTTATTGGTTGTATAAGAAAAAAAAACAATATAAACCTGCCATCAGAGCGAAGTTAGGGCCGCTATGGGATGGCAAGCAATCATACACATGCGTCAGTACAGGTGTAAACAATATCTTTCAAGACAATGACTTGCACCTATAAGGGTTTACCCCCCCCCCTCCAGTTGTGACCCCCCCCCCCCCCGTTGACATTTTGGTAGTTTATAAGCAAACCTTAAGCACGTGCTTCTACGGTGACCTTGAGGTGACAGAGCCTTGTTAACAGAGCATCCTGCAAGCCTGCTGGTGCCCACCTACTCTTCGCAGGTGCGTACCTGAAGAAATCAGGTCATGAGATATATCTAACACTTGCAAGCTTATTAACCATAGAGCCCACGCTTCATTGAGTACTCCTATTACTTCTTGCATTTTAAGTACCCCGCCCTATACGCCGTAAGTCGTTACGTCAGAATTTGAAGTTGGTGTTTACTGAACCCTTACAGAGTTAACCCACTTTTGTAAAGAAATTTAACTTTTAGGCGTGAAAATGTTTTAAGTTCCCCGCCCTATACTTAGTAAGTTACAGCAGAAAGAGACTGGGGAGGTCGTGTCCCCAATGCTGAGGCCCTGAGGCGAATGGATACAGAAGAAACTAACATACTTCGGTTACGTGATGAGGAAGAAACTATATCGCGTTCTACATGTAATAATCTAAGGGAAGATAAAAGGACTGAAGGCGCAGTAGAAGAATATCCTGGTTGAAAAACCTGAGGCAGTGGTTTGGCAAGAGCACGACTTCAAGGTTCATATTGCCATAATTACGGCCAATCTTCGATAGAAGAGGTATTTAAAGAAGAAGAAGAAGAATACAGAAAGTAATTTGGGGAGCAACATAGGCTACAGTATACAAATAGGCTAATGAGCCGGAGTAGGTCTCAAAAAACTAATTCTTTCTTGGCGAAACATATAATGGATATTAGATTTGATTCATCCGGGCGAAGACATCATAGACCCTATGCGGTATCATCGTTCGGTTGATGACGGTACAAAAAATATTTCCACTAAACCTAACCAACTCAGGCTAGTTTTTGTCCTCATATAAATTATTAACCTCACCCATCCTGCCTTGCTGTAGGCTGTTCATTCAAACTTTTTATTTTAACTAAAACGGCATAGTCCAGTTGGTAGAAAGCTGGGCTATGAAACAGGAGTCCACTGTTCAAGAATCGACAGAAAAGAAAAAATTTCCACCGTGCCCCTCCCCCCTAATGGGTACCGTGAATGGTGGTGAATAGGGTCAACATTGACGTTTTGCCTTTGTTTCGTTCTAAACTCCAAGGCCGTCCCCCGGAATTCTGAGGGCGGCAGGGGGGGGGGGGTTGAATGCTACCCTCGCGGTTTTGGCTTGAAACACCACTATGACCCTAATCACCCCCGCACCATTCACGGTACGAATTGTTCTGTGAACTCAGTCGCTTGAATTTTACTATATTGTCTGTTGCTCGTGACTGCTTTCGGGGGCGGTACCAAAAATCTATTTTTGGGACCAGTAGCAGCGGTAGCAGCTCTTTGTCGGGTGCATTTCAAATGGATCAAGCAGGCGGAATGCATATGAATTAGCAAGATGCAAAAAACTGGTAGCCTTCGAGGATGAAAAGGACGCTATTCAACAGATAGCGGCTTATCTGTGACATAAGATCAATTAGGCTTCTCATCCTGAAGCTAGTGGACATATGGACGTAATTACTGGTACTTGTTTACATTATACGACCTATTGTGTCACAGGCTGCTGAGGACGAAGGTCGCCGCAACCAATTACTAACTAACCATCGGAATATTAAAATTGCGGTAACTTAATGACGAACAGTGTAGTTGGTCACAAGGCCGTAGCCAGAAATTTTTCGGGGGGGGGGGGGTTACCCCAATATATATTTAAAACTCCATTTTATCTAGAAAATATTTCAGAGGGGTCCGGCCCTCTGAACTTTCATATGGATGTGGCCTTGCTGGCTCCTGGCGTTTCGATCGGGGAACGAAGGTTCGAACTCCTAGGAGGAAGACAATTAATTTATTACCATAATATTAAATTATTATTACTATTTGAAAATATTAAATGAAAATTTCGGTAGTGACAACTGACAAATAGTGCATTTGGTAGGGGCTGACGAAAGGTTCAGTCCTGAGAAGGTCACTGTAAGTAATTATTATAAAAATAGCCATCGGAATATCGAAAATAACTTAATAATGAACAGTGTAGTTGGGAGAGTGTTGGCCCCTTGCGGTCAGATTGGGGAACAAAGGTTCCAACACCTGGTAGAAAGGCAATTTTTTTAGCCAGAGCCAATTCAATAGTATATTATTACAATTCCAGTTCCTATTGACGAATCCTCACCCGAGGGGTCGGGGGGACGAAGAGGGGCCCGGGGGTCTCCCCCTGATGAATTATTTTGAAAAACAAATAGGCCCAAAATAGTGGAATTTACAACCGTTGAAAGCAGTTAGGGTTATATTTTACATGTGAAGAATATTACAGCTAACAAGGGGGGCCTGGGGACTACCCCGGGGAATGTTTTTTTTAAAAGATAGGTCTGAAAAAGTTTGTATTAACAAAACTGGAAACTGGGGGACCGGGGTCTCCCCGGGACTTTTTGAAATAAATATCTGAAAAATTTGCTGTTTTCCTAAATATAAATTGGGGGGGGGGGGGCTGCGCCACTGTGACGAAGGGTCCAATTGGTATAGTAGTCTATTGGATCGATAACTCAATCGTGAGAAGTTCACCGTTTACTAAATAGCCCTTGTAATATAAAAATCGTGGTAATACCTAACAGTGCAGCAAGAAAGTTTACTCTGTTGCATAACCACATTTTTGTGCTTTTGCCCTGAAACCCTGCAATTTCAGCCTAAAGTACAGAAAAAATTAATTAATTTTTCGTTTAACTTCCAGGTAAACATCGTCATAGATGACGTCAACGACAACTCGCCCGAATTCGACTCGGCTACGGTGCGGATTTCGGTGCCGGAAAACGTCGAACTCGGCTCACCCCTATACGAAGCGCACGCGAAAGACAAAGACTCGGGCGAGAACAGCATCATCCGCTACCGGCTGGCCGACAGCTCGGCTTCTGGGCTCTTCGCGATCGACCCGCGCCTCGGTCACCTCACGTTGCTCCGACCCCTCGACTACGAGCTTTCCCAGCGACATACGCTTATTGTCGCCGCTACGGACACTGGGGTGCCTTCACTGTCGTCGAACCTGACTGTCCATGTGGATGTCCAGGATGTAAATGATAACACTCCTATGTTTGAGCAGGCCGAGTATGCGGTGAGCGTATTGGAGTCGGTGCCGGTTAATTCTCAGGTGAGTACTCAATTTATAAATTTTGTAGTGTAAGTAGAACGTGAAATTGGACGATTTTAGTCGGTCTAATCGATGGCTACTTTCCTGTCATCTGTTCTATTTGGGATGCTGTCGTCCGCAGCATTCCAGGCAGCCGCGTTTTTCTACCACCAGTCAAGGTAAGGTAGGTATGAAGGTTGGGACAGAAATAAGCCGTGGCACGACAACCGAATGGGGCTCTAGGCCTAAGCTCTTATAGGAGATCCTCTCTTGTCTACAGCTCTATTGGGGATTTTTTTTTTTTTTTTTTTTATAAATTGGGGTACAGGTGTTACCTGTGTGCACTTAAGCCTATTGGCCTATTGTGCCCCCTACAACAAAGTATCTACATCACTTCCTCGAGGCCTATCTCCCTCACGAGAGCCAGGATCTTGAGGGGATTCAGAAGTGGTAGGTCTTTTACATGTAACTGCAAGCTTTCCGAGCATGCTGCTCTTCTTCGTGCGATTGCATCGCATCGCATCGCAGGTCCTCCGCACCTTCATTGCAGAATCTGCAAGACTATAGTTGTCTCCCTAAGAGACTCCAGATATTTAACCCCAGGACCAAAGACGCCAAGGCCTGTTCTTGGTTTGGTACTTCCTAGCCTAGAGCCATCAGTAAACCACTTGATTGTGTGACTATTGAGAATTCCTGCTGATTCGCAGCATTCTTTCGTTGTCCCTAATATAGTTTCGAATTCCCTCCTAAAACAGTATTTTGGATGGATTCTATCGCTTGGCATATCCAGGCAGTGGTCAGACGTACTCAGAGAGGCTGTGTCTCTCTTAATTGCCCTTCCACTCCTAGTAATGCCATTTCTGCTGAAGTTTCCACTGCAACATGGAGGGGTGGGAAGTCCAGTACTATCTCCATTGCTGCAGTGGGACAGGATTACATAGCCCCTGTAAAGCATCATGTTAGAGAATACGGGCTTCTGAATGTAGCCATATTTTGGATTATTCAGAGAAAAATTCTCATGTGGTTTGATTTTGCCGTGTCCATGAAGCCATGACCAATGGTATGGTTACAGCAGGAAAAGACAGGCAGTCTATTGGGGATGGTAAGCCGCGTTTCTCTCCTGCCGTAGAAGATGCACATTAGACTCGTTCCTAAACTTGGTTAAGTCAATGTAATGTATGTTATGTTAGCCATAAGCATGCCTTAGCTTGCTTGCTCTTTGGCACCTGCAGTCGGCGGGGATTGCCAGTCTGCCAATGGCTAGAAATTCTTTCGGAAACAATACCAATTATGCCCGAAACCCGAAGGAGTCGGTGACAGGGCACGGTCCGCAACATGGTCCATAAACAAAAAAGGTAGCCAATAAGGTTGGGTGGATAGTTTTTCTTTTTATGTTGAGTCCCGATACTTGGCTTACGGACACTGGAAGAGCAGGGTTCGGTAACTTGAGGCTCGCAGGCAATTAGCCAATAGCGCTTCCTATGACAGTCTCAGCAAACAGTGCTGAGACGGCGACATCTTAGATAAATGTCTCGTCAATCTTTTTTTGACTCTGACTCGTACTCTAGACAGGTTTTTTAAATTTTCAATTAATGCTGTAAGATGGGCCAAAATATACGTAGGCCTATATTATATTGTAGGCCCACAGACCAGCTGGTCTATTCTTAACCACATTTCCGTTACTTAGTAAGATTGAAATGATTAGAATCTATAGCCACTGATGACAATCATCAGGGTTCCAGATATTAGTTCTCTTTTCTCACAAAATGGCGGCCACCGCCATATTGATGGATCGCCGCCATTATCCGCCAATCTGCATATTTCTCTAATTAAATGTAGTCACGGCCGCGCGCGCTCTCATTTTAAAAAGTTTCCCAATCCCGTGTTATCGCATTTGCCGGCTTTATTATCTAACTAGTTCACATGAGTAATTAATAATAAAAAGGAATTATAAAACTTGGAGGTTCATTTCCACGAGATGTATAATGAAATCTAACGAGTTGTCCCGTTCGTGTAGAGTACCCGGCTGCTATGGGAAGACTAAGGTTTAAAATCTGATAAAAATTGTGATTTTTCAGTCAGCCCCGCTTCTGCTTCGACAGCGCTCGGTCATGGACAAATAACAGTAGATAAATTTTCAAATTATATTAAAACCAACGACAAAAATGAAATGTATAACAATTAATTAATTTTCCGCAAGATATAACGTTGGTTACGTATCTAATAATAATAATAATATTTTTTTATTTTTTATTTTTTTAAATAGAAAAAGGTTAATTAATTGCGTACAAACAATTTAATGAATGTATCCTATTAACCTCTTCAATCGCCTAACTAAGTAACCTTATAGGTACTTGTGTCAAGTTACGACACGTCTCCGATCGCAAGGTGTGTAGAGACTCGCACATGTACAAGCAAGCTGTCACCTAGCCACCGAAGTCGCTTAAAATAATAATGAATTTATTGAAAAATAAAGAAATGTAGATACATAGGCGTGTGGCCCTCTCTCACACCTAGTAGTAGTAGTGTTCGTCGGGTTAATAACGACTTAGGCCTCAAATTTGGGCCCATAGAGCGACCCCGACTTGACTGTCCTATGCCCCAGCCCATAGGACAGTGGACCTCCTGATTATAGTGGATTCCGAACCACTTGGGAAACACAGTGAAGTCACACGATTAGTTCGGAGGTGACCAGGACAAGTCCTACCATGTTTCCCTACCGGCATTGTGCACACAACCAAGTCATCTGCAGCTTTGAACCTGCTCTGGTCCGCTGGATTCAACTTGGTTTGGCGGCCGGCTTCTCTCACACCTAACTAGTTGTACATATTAACGATGGTTTAATTGAAATATTTGTATATAATTAACATTGGCTATCTATCAATGCTTATCACAGCATCCAATATAAATAAATTTGAAGTTAAACCAGTTAAAAACAGGTCATTCAATATGAAATCGTCCTGTGGGCACTAAAGCAAAATATTGAGAAAAAATGTAAGAACTTAAATCGGAGACCAATATAGGAGATATTTACTTCCCGCCAATAATATAATTTTGTATTTTTGGGGCCACCCGCAGCGCTACGTCTCCTATAGCCAGCCATTGAAAATACGTAGCAGGTAGCCCCCCAGGTTAAAAAAAAATTTCTGTTGAATGTCCTATCTCTAATTATTTATGTCCTACGTCTCCTTGACTGAACTCTAGAAATTAAAAATTATTGGTAATTCTGCGTAAGAATGTTCTGATTAAGGTAATTTTTGTGTTAATTCTAATGATGAATTAGAATAATTACAAAATGAAAGTATACTTACGTAGCATAAATCTTAAGTATATAAAATTATAGTATACAATTGACATGACAGCTCATTGTATAGATAAGCTTACGTCTTCTGATTCTTGCACTTGGCTAAATGCAGTGCAAGAACCAGAAATAGTCCAGTTGGTATAGGGAACTAGACTGTGAAACGGAAGATTGAAGTTCGAGACATGACAAAAAAGGGTCCACCCAACCCCAATGGGTACCTTCGTCGGCATGGGAAAAACGCGGCTGCCGAGAATGTTGCTCGGCCAGAGCAGTGGTCATAAGGTAGGATCCTACCAGTCCTCAGGGTCTAGACTTCATTGGGCTGTCGTGGCGTGGCGTTTTCTTCTATATATTTTCAATATCTGTGTCATCCAGACCTGCCCCAAGCGCGGCAAAACATTGTAACTCATTATTACAAGTCTAAAAGGAGCCAATCGATCATGGAACAATGGGCCAACTCCCGTTATCTCCAATAACCTATTAATTGTCTATTACTGACGTTCATAAAGACAGTGTTGCGCCTGCGCGGTACAATAACCATTGCACATCACTGTCTAATTCATCCTTGGGCACATGTGAAGGGCGTATCCTACAATCGCTTGAAAAGTCTGGGTAACAAACACTGGATGGCACCACCGTGTATCTATGCCTGGCTGTATCTAGAATTCCTTACTAAGATTTTTCAACGGATGATGTCAACCGTCCTTCATAAAATCTGGCGGGATTTTCACTCGAACTTTTAAGTTAAGTCATACACCTGTTATACTGTGGCAGTGGCGGATCCATACCCAATTTCATAAAGTAGAACAAATATACCTCTACATTTTGATACATATTGTGAGGCCTACGTCTACGGCTATCGTCTACGTCTCTATGATCGATATTCCATGTGACATTTTTAATTAAAAAAAAAACTTATTTTATCTTAAGGCCAAACCGGAGGGTTGTGGCCTTGACCGTTGAGCGTTGAATACATAGAAATATAATAGAACTGGAGCGGCGGGAGTCATAATATGCCTTACGAGGCACCCGTTAATCATAAGCCAAAAAGTCTTACACATTGCAGCATAGCAGAGCGGATACCTGGACCCGGTCAAAAACTCTGTAGTTTAGTAGTTAGCTTGTGCAGGCTATTTCCCCGCCGAATCGCGTACTTATCTTGTGCAGGCTACACTAGCAGCCATATTGATAACGGTCTCCAGCCTCGGGATCGTTGAATATCCATTTTATAAACATAGCCCCGCGTGTCGTACCTGTTCCGTATTTGACTTGTATTATTTCAAATAATTGCAGTTTTACCTATTTCTGGCGCTTTATTGTCAAATTAAGTGTTGAGCTTCTGAACCAAGTGCATTTCATTACAAAAGTTTAATTTTTATTTAATTTTTTATTCGTTTTAATCTTAAATTTCTTTCGGGAATATTATATGCACGCATATGCCACTCCCTGAAAGGTACGCCGACAATACAAAAACTTCCCGTGGACCAATCTGTGGGGGTTTTATGCATTGCAACGGATGTATTGCTTGTGAATCTCCATAATGAGGGTTTATTAATTTTGCACCCTGTAATAACGTAAGTCCTGCACTCAGGGGTTTTTCTTCCCTGTGGGGCACGTAAAAATGTTCTAAAAGGTATGTTTTTAATTGCTTCATGCACAAATTTTAGACCTAATGTAATTGTAATTTTTGGTTTAGTCAATAGTGTAAGCATGTCTACGCGTATACTATACCCTTCTATCGATTTTTACTATACCACTGCGGTTTAAAACACATATTACGAACCCTCTGCAAAGACATTTCCAGGCCAGTCACGTGACCCCCTCCGGTTTGGCCTTAATAAGAAGTCATATATTACACTAGTCACTAATGTATACTTTACAGGTGTTGGCTTGCTGTCGATAATTTTGTTTTACATAGCTTCTGTGCTCTGTGGACAAGCAGACCCAGGTCTAATGCTAAATCCCAGCCTGCACCAATCTCTTTCTGCAACGAATCAGTGAACCTAAACGTTAAACAACCTTGGGGGTCTTTCTAATTACAACCAGACACCCACGCCATGCAAATGTGCGAATCCCGAAATGACACCGACCTATTTGAAACTGATAAAAATGATGCTTAGAGTCAACTCTGACATGAGGGTCGCTCATCTCGTGCCTGTACCTGTATATATATATATATATATATATGTAAGGTTACTGAACCGCCTCAACGGTACTAATCACGGGCCTTTTTTCTCCAAGCCCCTCTCCCGCTCCAGTCCCATTAAATACCATGTAGTAATTATGGGCGCAAGTCGTACTTATGTCCATTCCAATGACTAACTTCATATTGCTAGCGTAGAATTGCTCTGTGCCGCGCGATACTTTTTATTTATACTCATTGTAAGAGAATTAAGGTAGGTACCTGCGATTCAGGTGTACCTGGTATTTCTGCTTCTTCTTCGTCTTCTTCCGGTGCTCGGGATGAGCTTTGGCCTCTTGCACCACCTCCCTCTTGTGATGATGGTCCCTCAACGTTCTTTTGTCCTTTTCAGTGACCATTACTAGCGTTGAATTTCTATAGGCCCCGCGCTGGACCCTTTTTAGTTATACTCGTAAGAGACTTAAGGTAGGTAGATACCTGCGATTTAGGTGTATCTGGTAGTTCTGCATCTTCGTCTTCTTCCCGTGCTCGGAATGAGCTTTGGCCTATTGCACCATCTCCCTTAAGACATGAAGGTTCCTTATGTTCTTATGTCCATTTCAAGGGCAATCTTTATATTGCTAGCTTAGAATTGCTATATGCCCTGCGATAATTTTTATGTATCCTCATTGTAAGAGAATCAAGGTAGATTCAGGCGTACCTGGTTCTTCTTCTTCTTCTTCTTCTTCTTCTTCTTCTTCTTCTTCTTCTTCTTCTTCTTCTTCTTCTTCTTCTTCTTCTTCTTCTTAAGACATTCGACATGAAGGTCCCTAAATGTTCTTGTGTCCATTCCAGGGCCGTCCACATTGGGGGTAATTGACTACCAATAGCGTACACCACAATACGTTGTCTGGGGTGGATCCATAATTTTCGCCAGGCGCCAGTGCAGGGTGCAGACAGGATTTCGACCAAGCAAGAAATTTGTTCCTCTCCCCAGGCTGTTTTCATAGTGAAATTAGCAACGAGCTGTCGCACTTCTGGGAGAGGAAGCCCGAGAGCAGGATTGATTAGGGGGGTTATTGAGTGGCTTCTATAACAATTAAAATTTAGACCTGCCTAATCAGACGCAATTGTCGTATATGTCGTAAAAATGGTAAAAATAACTCGCCTCATTCTCTTGTTTCAGATTGTCCACGTCACAGCAATCGACAACGACACTGGCAACAACGCGCGACTAACCTATCGGCTCAAAACCGAAAACACCAACGACTCGGAAATCTTCGGCATCTTCCCCAACAGCGGTCTCGTCTACCTTAAGCGGCCCCTCGACCGGGAAACGCGCGACCGCTATGTCCTCACCGTCGGTGCAACCGATAACGGCACTCCTGCCGACTCTACCTCGGCCCGCGTTGTTGTAACCGTTCTGGATGCCAACGACAACAACCCTACATTTGATAAAACTTCGTATGAGTTTGCGGTGGAGGAGAATCAATCGCCTGGTGCTGTGGTTGGACGTATTTCAGCTGTTGATCCGGATCTGGATAATAATGCTGTTGTTCGGTACAGTTTCATACCAGGGAACTTCAGCTTCAGAATCAACCCTGCGACAGGTAAGTTTCAACTTGATATTAGAGTGTATACGAAGGAAGTAATGGCTATGGCTAGTTAGCACTTAGTTTGGGTAAACTTAAAGTAATTGGAATCTGAAAGGTGGTCTCATCGGTTCTATTCTTTAGTTTTTGTTGCGATTTAGCTTTTTTCAACGCACTGCAAATGACTGCAGTATCTGTTGCCCTAGGTTTAACTTTATTTTTAATTTATCTAACAATACTGTATATTATAGGATCCACTGACTTTTATGAAACTACTCTTAGCGTAACCGCCTTCTGGTGCCGCACCTGCCAGTAGAGTAAAGTCAGGTCGTTATTTGGGCTCTGGATCAATTGACACGTTGGTAGGTGGACAGCTTCCATGCGTTCACTGCAACAGAGTGGGTATTGTTCAAAAGCAGCCAGGCTTACGTAGGTTAGGTGACATTGCAAGCAGTTGTGCATCGAAACCAGGAGGCAAAAACAGCTCTTGGCAGTTCATGGGCTATGGTGTTCTTCACCAGAGGTGCATATGGATCTACTGCTACAAAGGTCGATAAAGCTTCTTCTGGTTATAGCACAGTTGATAACCTGCTTTGTTTTCTAGGTTGAACTAAATTTGGCGGCACTATATGATCCGATAATTTTATCCGGAAATGGCAAGAATAGCTGCTGACAGTTTAGTTAGTTTGAATTCTGCTTGACGGCAGCAATTACTTTCGCCTTTGGTTCACTGGTGCAAATTTGGTCTTGATAACCGATTCCCAAGAGCTGGTAGAACTTGCAAACACTTGCTTGGACTTGATGGCAATTGGCAGGATAATGTGTAGATTGAGTATTGTTAATTGAGTATTTGCTGATTGTTGGGGTTCAGTAGCGGCGCGTGAACCAAATGATCTCTCGAACTAATAATAGGTCTAGTATGAAATTATAATGAAGCGTTACCCGACGTCAGTGACACAATTGCAGAAAGGTGTTGGAATGTTATGAAACCCTAATCAACTCGCCTGACTTCTACCCCGATTCTTCAATGCGGCCTGGTAAGAGAACACTCCTAAAAATGCCCTCAATACAAAACCACTCAACAATATATATAAATTACAAAACTGCAACTGCTAACAGCTCAAGGGATTCAACTCTCGAACGGTAATCGCAGGCGTAGTCTGAATAATGTCCGATAATAAAGACAAACCACACAGTTAGTTCCCCTCCGATTAAAATGAATGAAAAATGTCTATTTCGTAAGACTGGGTTAACAAGCAATGCGTTGAACAAGTGCCAGAGTTATCAAATGCTTTACGAAGATCCATAGATAACACCCAGCCCCATAGGTCTCAATCTTGACCTATCCCAATATAATGGCCGCTATCTCTGCATCTGCCTGGACCGGTACGGTCAAGGTAAAAGCTATATACAAACGTGGGTGACTAATTTATGACATAACCATGATTTTTCACACTAGATTTGCTGTATATCAGATAAATAACATTATTTGCCGCCAAACCCTGTATTTTGAATTTGAATGGCGGTTAAATTGTCCCATCTCCCCCACACCTTTTGAAACCTTTAGTACATCCATCATCATTGATATTGCATCTTGATGCTCCCTTGCGGTACTGACAGACTCGTACCGGAATTTGGTTTATCACGCTTACTTTTTGTCCATGCTAAGCATATCTCAGCTTGTCCATTGTCGCCTGTAGCCTGTGTGGATTGACATCGATAACGTGCACCCTAAGAGATCAATGCGAATAATAATGTCCGAAAGTATCAATGGTGTCGTTGGCGATAGGCGACGAAATTAGACCTTCAATAATAACAATAAAGTGATATAATAATATTTCAGTATTATATGGTATATATAACATTAAATTAACTTTGGTTGAAGTGGTAACCCCTTCGTTATAACCAAAATTAAAGGATATAGTAGAAAAACTGGACTTGGCGGTATTTGAACCCATGATCTACGCCTAACCGGAGCGTCGTCTCCTTAGGGGTAGACTTCTTCACCTCAGGGAGAAGTGGTTGTTAAAGTTGGTGTCAAATTATTGCTAGTATACCTAGGTATATTTGCCTGTGGGCTATAGTGGGTACTCTGAATTGAGTATCATAGATAGAAAATTAATTAATATTTTGCAATCCCACTGCTCTAAGATCACTTTATAATCGAAAGTTTGAGTGTGATATAATTATTGTACTGTTTGAAATATTGTCAATATATTAAATCTGGGGTTACAGGACAAGGAAAAAAAGTGAAGTGTTCAATCTATTTTAAAATGTTAAAAAACCCATTGAGTTTTTGACTTATATAAGCCCAAATTAGAGACAAAAGCCGGAAATGTTTTTCTAGAATTGCTCAGCCAGCTTTAGGGTTTCGCAGTTGAAAAATTGGTGACGCAGATTGCATGGTACCTAATAATATATACTTTTTTAAATACATAACATTAAAAGAAATCACCTTTACCGACATTTTTTTCTACCTACAAGTCTCATAAAGCTATGTCTATCTACTGTACAGAAATGTGGGTAACCGATTGATGACATGACCAAGATTTTTCACACTGTGGTACAGCAATTATAACTCATTTAACCGAGAATTCGCAATTTTCCCTTGGTTAAATTTACCTTAACATTATATTTCCCGGTAATGGCAGTTGAAAGGTTACCATAGGCGGCAATGCGTTGGCCAATCGATGATAACGCTACGGTAGTTGTTCAGCCGTACGATTATTAATGATTACTGTTAATAATGAATCGTTACTTGGTTACGTGGGAAAGGGTGAACATTTCTTCAATGAAGATATTTTATGTCGATGTCTGTCGTTTGAGAGGTTTTTCATTTATTTACTATTTATTTACTGTAAAATCTGCTTTTTTTTTTGTTGGCTTGAACTTTTACAGATACCGAGAGTGATTTGTACATTTCCAAGTGCCCCCGTACCTGTACCAATATGGATAGATAACGCGTTTGCAAGAATATTTTTCTTTTTTTCAATGTGCGGCATCCTTGTGGGAAATTGCGCCGTTAGGTAAGGGTTTGCAATAGGTGATGGTAATGTTTTTTTTTTTTTTTAAATAAATATCTATTTCTGTTAAATTATACAATGCACGTAATCAACAAGTAATTGACAAGAAAGTATAAAGTAATATCGTTAAAATCAGGTAGTTCTGTGATTGTGCTAGTGCCTCAGTGACAGTGTAGAAGGCTTTCTCTAAGAGATGGATTCTAAGCAATTTAGGGAAGTATTTCAGCTCTCAGTTCAATCGGTAGTTTTGTAAGGTAGGCGAAACCTTGTAGTATAGGACCCAGTCGCTGACACTTGGCTGTGCGTGACGCTGGCCTTACAAGTTTGGCAAGTAGTTATTAGGAACGCATTGGAAAACGAGGTAGCCCAGTTTTTCCCTATTATCGATACATCGTATTGTAATATTATTATTTTATTTAAAAAAAAAAATAAAGTTAATCGCATTCAAACTGTCTAATGAATGCATCCGTTCGACCTCTTCAGAGTTTAGTCACTTCTGCAGGTATCACCCGTGATGATGGTATGTAGACCCGTACAGGTACAAACACGCTACCGCATAGCCACTGAAAATAATATAATATAAAAGGACTTTCACGCCATCGTGCCCGCAGTCTGATGATATAGCAGTGAAATTCGAAGTGGTGGGCTATCTGAAAGCGTACTTCCAAACGTTTCGTCAATATCTACGGTCGACATAGTCAGTGGTACTACGTAGTCTTCAATGGTTTTATCTAGGGAGCTTAAAATCAACTGCCTGGACAAGGGGATGTGCACTAATATTTATACTATGGGCCGGGGTGGGTGGTTGTGACATTCTGGTCCATGCTTGGCTCACTGTCAACTCAACTTGATTTCCGGTTGATGGTGTCAGTCTCTTTTTTATTGTTGCTTTGTCAGGGCTGGATACCAATGTCTGTTAACTTGTTGACTTAGACTTAGAGTGCATTGTAAGTTCCTGCGTGTGTGAATGGTAATTTTCAGTAATTTTGTCAGAACCAACACGACAATACCTCGACACAAACTATCCCAAGAGCGAGTGGAGTCGCATGTTTCGGAAATGCCAAGATAAATAGAGAATTAGAAACGATTTCGATGTCGGGCATCGGTAAACAAGGGAGGATGTTTACGGACTCTGTTTGATCTTCGGGATGGGGTATCAAGTACCTTAAATGATGTGCAAACACTACCCAGTGACCACTGCATGCCGCGAACCATTAACCTGCGAAGGCTTTTAAGTAAGAATTTTGATTCATTAATATCTTCTGAGTCAAGAAACCAAGCCCCTAAACTACCATTGCTGCTGAACAAGCGCGGGTCTAGGATTTATGTCTTCTCAATCCAATTAAGGAACAATTACACGACTGGAATTGTTAATAGCCTAGTAAATAATTGTAAACTACAGATAGTACCGTATGAAGGAGGGTCCGGGGGTCTCCCTTCAAATTAAGAGCAGGCACTACCCAGTGACTACTGCATGCCGCTCACCATTATCCTACGAGCTACAAGCTTTTAAGTAAGAATTTTGATTCATTAATATCTTGAGTCAAGACGGATTGGCTTTTGGAGCAATCTCCCAAACTACCATAGAACAAGCGCGGATGCAGGATTTCTATCAGCAGGAGCACAAAAAGGACTCAGGATAGAGTACCTTCCTCCTCCCCTTCAGCTATAGTGAAGAATATCGGCTAATGCGTAGATAAAGTAAATTATAATGTAACAGGAGGCATATTAATTTATTTTTATGAACTACTTTAGTACTTCTGACACTAGCCAACGACTTGTTGTTGTTTTCGGACACTTTGTATGAACTTTTGAAACCGATGCACGTCCTCAATGTCAATGGACAAACTGAGACATGCTTAACATTAACACAGTGCTACAGACGCACATAAGTGTGACTTAACCAGTAACCAAGTTTGTCTTTCATCAGGTATTAGTCTGAATCTGGAGAGCATATTAGAATCCGTTGTTTACTATCTAATAAAGCCCACTATATCCCAAGCTATTGTCTGCCGGACAGTGGCAACTTATCATACACTTTAACAGACACTGACATATTCGCCTACAAACAGGAAGATAACCTGAAATTAATTATATGGGTCAAGTAGCATCGGTAAACAAGTGCTCGCATAAGCATATATGTTAACATACACATGCATCCCGCTGTGAAGTGCATGAGCAACGCTATTTGTTTTATGTAGGTTTACCGTAAATGTCAGGGTAAAATTTTAACCAAGGTCGACTATGACAAATTAAAATGAGCTTTCGTTTAATGAAGATATTCTTAGGTTTACAGGTTGGCTAGTTTTATTGGATTAACCTTGCGTTGTGACTTTTATGGTTCAAGACTCATTGGTGGTTAAATGGAGTGAATATTGTAAGGTGTTGGTACTAAAACAGGATGCTATATTTATATATTATATAATAATTTCTCGTTAGACCCGCGACCAGGCCCTGGGCCACAATAGCGCCGAAGCCTAGAGGCCTATTTAAGAGCAAATCAGAGTACCCCCCCCCACTGCGCGTTTTTTGTACCAAGTCGGTTTTCACAGGAAGTATCGATCGTAGATCGTAGCAGCCAGAAATATCCGTTATATCAGCAAAAAAAAACAAAAAAAAAAAAAAAACGGAAATGCTCCTCTGCATTTCGATACATGACACGTGGTCTTCACACCAATTGGCCACAGTTCTTGAACTCTTTCCTCGAGACTACCACACGTATATAGTAGTTTTTTGTACAAATCATATATATCATAATCAATAACTGTGGTCAATCTGTGTTAGAATGAGGTACATGTCATACCTGTATATAAAAATGCTCAGAACAGATCTGCGATTGATAGCTATATTTGACTTTTTCACGTTTAATGCGCTCTCCCCCCCGATTGTCTCATATGACAACCGATACGAGGGACCCAGTCCAGACTTTCCTAATTTTCTGTTAGTGTAATCCATGGCAAATAATTATCCATAATTATCATGCTGTAGTGATTTCCCTATACTAAAGCCTTGGATTGATGGAATAAATATAAAATAGGCAAGCTAAGTAGTAGTAGTATGGTTGGACACAGTCCCAGGCCACGGTTTGGGCCCATAGGACAGGGGACCTCCTGATTATAGTGGATTCAGAACCACTTGGGAAACACAGTGAAGTCACACGATTAGTTCGGAGGTGACCAGGACAAGCCCTACCATGTTTCCCTACCGGCACTGTGCACACGACCAAGTTATCTGCAGCTTTGAACCTGCTCTAGTCCACTGGATTCAACTTGGTATGGCGGCCGGTTTAAGCTAATGTATAATACTAAATATTAATGGCATGGCATGCATAAGGGTGTGGATTTAAATAAAAAATGTATTTTTTCTTCAAGAACAAAACTTTTTTTCTTGAAAACATTCTGTTGGCTTTTGTTACACTAGTTCACACCTAAAGAAGTGTGAAAGTTCTCTATCCGGTCTCTCCGCTTTATTTGTCGCACTTGTCGGCTATCATTTTCATTGACCAGACTTCGTGTTCTGAATGCAAAGAGAGTAGAATCGTTTTAGATTGTCTAGCTATTGCCAGCTAAGTGGTGTGTAATCGCTCAAGTGGCGTTGAAGATGTTTTATAGTTTGTTATATTTTTTTGGACATTTATGGGCGATTTTAACAGTATATTGTACCTGAATACCAAGGGCAGATCCAGCATAAAATTTAGGGGGAGGGGGCCACAAGTTGTATGTAAGTTTAAAAGGTAATTTGTTTGTTGAAAAGATTAGTTTCATTAATTGAATTTTTTTTTACTATCATATGAGTTTACTTATGTAGGGGGTTCCCCCGTTTTTTTTGTTATTAATTATAGAAAGCCACCAGTCAAGGGCGTTGGAGGCTGTCAGGGGGGGGGGGTATAGGATAAAAGCTTAGGCATACTTAATTGTAATACTGGCTGGTTTTATGCATTTGCATCCTACCGCCAATTGAATTAAGATATAGGTTAATACTGAAGGTAGTGTTCCACACGTAAGAATTCTTGCCTTACTTGCATTTAGAATTAGTCTTGCGAGGAAAATTAACCCCCCCCCCCCCCGCAAGGCAAAAAAATATTACAAATCGAACCAACCGTACATATTAACCACTCCTTGCGGGATTGCACACTCCCTTTCTTGCTCACGCAGTCCTGAAAAAATGTCTATCAATTTTAACCATCTAAGCGCCACTGCAAAATTATACCGATTTCAATTAATTTTATTACTAATATAATTATAATAATACTAAAAGCCTAGCAACCCTGGCCTAGTTAGATTACATACTGGCTATCTTGGCCCTACAGTCATGAAATAATACATCTGGCAAACCTATTCAACCCCAAATTATAGGCCTTCCTCTTTCTATTAATATGAATGGGTCATAGCCAATAGTATGGAATAGCCTAGCAATGAATGAATATTATGTAGAACAAGATAGTAATTTACAAATAAATCAATCAAAATCAAAACAGTCGAGATCCAATCTGTCGAGAACTAATGCCTATGGGGACCCAAAGAATTTCCCGTGTTGGGCCCCCTTAACGCAACAATTCATCCTACCAAAAAACTCACTTCTAGAAACAAAACCAAACAAACGCCACTGCAAAAACTATGCCTATTTCTATTAATATGGTTGTGTTACACCTACAACAGTTTTGACGGACTAAGACTTTGGAGGAGCCTAGGAAGCTTAGCTAGACTTTAAAAGCGCTTGTTGACCCTGCACGAATGAAAACTTCTTGCAGCAATAACCGAAGAACCGGTCCGAGTTTACTCGAACATGCTTTCCAATTCCAAAAAATAGAAGATAGTAATAATGTGTAATTTCATAGTAAATTATTTCCCTATGGTTAAATTTCAGATCCCTCGAAGGGGAGGGGGTCCACCTCAATATATTAAAAACCCCTTAAAACTCAATTGCATATTCAAGAACGAACAGACCAATACATTGTAACAGTAGTATGGCACGGAATATATTGGAGCGTGAATTTTCCATAATTTCTTCCAAAAATAATTTTTTGCACAGAACCAAATATTTTTTTGGAATGCAGCCTGTCCGGTTTTGTTACTCTATCGAACACCTAAAACATACCTGAAGGTAGAAATCATCGATAGAAAGGTTCCGCAGAAAAATTATCTTTAGTCATTTTTCATGAAAATTGACTTATTATTTTTTTTTTACCCCCAGAAGCAAACTATCAAGGGGACCCCGCATTTTGTTAACATTAGTAACGACTACAATATTGAGTTAGCCCGAAATAAAAAAATGAGGCATGATTTTTGTTTACCTACAAGCAAAATTTCATCAAAATCGGCCGAGTAATTTTCCCGGAAATAGGTGAACAGACAGACAGAGCGACAGACAGACATTTCGTAAAAACCACTTTTTTGGGTTCCTGGGACCTCAAAACGTGTAATTCCGTTGAAATCTCGGAACCGAAAATTTCGACCATCACAAAGCTTTCCTTATACTACGTATAAATTGGAAAGCAATAAACGCCACTGCATAAACCACATCTATTTCAGTTAATATGACTCAGTCATAATTGAATTTCCGAATAGGCGGACTGCGCGAGCCCCTAGGGTGGCATCTTTAGGAGCAGCACAGTTTTGGGGATACATTTTTGGTGTAAAATAAAAGCAAATAATTTTGAATTATTACAACCGCTACAACGCAGGGGCAGTGGCACTTGCCAATATCTTTTTTAAATAACCAGCTGGTGGGACATGAATTCTCAGTGACACCCGGGAGGGCACTGACAAGGGGGTGAGGGTGGCAAACTTGGATCCCCAGAGGCGGCAGCTACTTAAATACATCCCTGGTCATAACCAATATATCAGAAGAACATAGAAATTCTAGCTAGTCTATACACGCGCTAACGTAACACAGCAACAGCAACAAAAAACTCAAGCGAATATAACCGACGCAACGCCACTGCAAAACTAATCATGAAACTCGCCATATAAAAAGACGAAACCATATAATTAAGTGACGTATACGAGTGCACGTACAGGCCGCGTACCTTCCAATTTTTTCATTTAATTCCGTTATTAAATAATTATAAATTTAATTATGATCGAAACTGGTAGTATCGATTTGAAATTCGTCAGTTCCAATCAAAGACGATGCGATGTGTTTACGTTTTTCCAAGATGGCGGCCTGTCTAATATTCACGTTTCACTCTAAATTATCATGATCAGTGAATAGTGTGTTGGAATATTGATGCTTGTTTTGATTTTTTTAGGTTTATGACTATCAGTAAATGCCGATTATGGGTCTATTCTGTCGATATATTGTAGCTACTTTTTTTTTTAGGCTAAGCACGTTTTTTTCTTGCTTTAATACGAGTTTTTAGATTGTAAAATAATTTTTATGACTTTGATTGGTTCGTTCCGGAATGTAGGTTTTAATATTATTCGCTTGCTTAATAGACCGAAACTTTGGGCGGGGCGGTCCGAAGGCCTAGTATATGCGGACTTATTGCTTTCCTATTTATACGGTATTATAAAGAAAGCAGTGATGGTCGAAATTTTCGATTTCGAGATTTCAATAGATAACACGGTTTGAGTTCCAAGGACTACAAAAACGTGTTTTTTTTTACGAAATATCTGTCTGTCTGTCTATAGTTTTGCCTGTTCATCGATATGTAGTCAAACTACACGATGAATTTTGTTGAAATCCCTGTGATGTAAGAAATTTTCGATTTCGAGCTTTTCGATGGAACTAAACGTTAAATGAGTTCCCAGATCTAACAAAAAAAATTTTTTTTTACAAAATATCTGTCTATTACTTTGCCTGTTCATACCCGTAGATATGGGGTCAAACTACAAAAATGAATTTTGTTGAAATCGCCTGACTTGATTAGGAAAGCTGTGATGTACGAAATTTTCGATTTCGAGATTTCGATGGAATTAAACGTTATGAGTTCCCAGGTCTACAATTTTTTTTTTTTTTACAAAATATCTGTATTGCTTCGTATGTAGATATGGGGTCAAACTACATAATGAATTTTGTTGAAATCCCCTGACTTGTAAACTTGTGGAGGAAATACCTTTCTTTTGCTTTTAAGTTGTAGGGAATGAACCTTTTTGACTCAGCATCTTCGGGTTTCGCCTTGGCCTCTGGCATCCCCTCTCTCCAGACACCCCGGCTCTCTTCCAGCCGCAACTGACATCTTTCGCATGTAACTTCTCGTCTTTCCACCGTTTCCTTGGTCTGTTATGGCACCTTCTACCTTCCGTTCTTAATCTGTATACTGAGCTTGAAACTCGGAGTTGAGCCTTTCACTTCACATGCCCAAACCTTCTTATTGCTTTTGCGGAGCGACCGGTGTCTTCTTTTTCTTTGTTTGTTTTCGTTGTTTTGTTTGTTCTCGTACTCCAGACAACACATTCGTTCACCCCTCCATTTAGGCACCCACATGGTAGAATTAAAATCTCAGACATTCATTGCTTTCCTATTTATACGTAGTATAGTCTCACGACCCCCAAAAAAGTGGTTTTTACGAAATGTCTGTTCGTCGATTTGTGGGCATACTGGCCGGTAGATTTTAACGAAAATTGGTATGTAGGTTTAAAAAAATCATACCATCATACCTCGGGACAATTTTTTAATTTCGGGCTGACTTAATCTTGGTTTCCCCCTCAAAAAAGTAAAAAAAAAAAAAAAAAAAATGTTTTCTCAAAAATGGCTCCAACTATTTTCTTTCAATTCTCACATATTGCAGTAGTTATTAATTATAAATAAATGGGTCAGTTGCAGGATGCAGTGTTAAAATTGTTCACTTTGCCAAGCTGCTGCAAGTCAGATTCCAACAAGATGCACTATGTTTTCATATGGCCTACTATGTCAAAGGCTTAAAGATAACCTCGGCTACAAAAGAACTTCTACATGTCTCTTGTACCCGAGTTCTTCTGTGTATAATGTTTGTTCTTACGATTCAGACTACAAAAACAAATGAGCCTGAAAAATATGAGTGTTCCTTTTATATGTGCGACTGAAGCCGCACTAATGGACGGCTCGGCCCACAATAATTTTAAATGATGAAAATACCTTCTGACATTCGAAAAAAATGGAGTGCTCTGTAATTGGCAGTTGGACGGACGAACAAATGTCCGCGGCCGTATATCTTTGCCACTCGTCATAATGGACTTAAGTAGAGAGTTTTACAGTGTTGTATACTGTAGGAGTAGCACTAAAAATTGCCATCGAGGCCCTGAGATCTAGGAGAGGATCCTCTTTCTCTTTGTCTATCGTCTCGACTTGTATAGAGTGTTAAAGTACATGAAAGAACTTGCAGGGCACGACTACCTATTGAGGACTAAGGCCTGAAGACTAGCCGAGGGTCCTCGCCGATTCTTACTGCAGAGGTACGCTGAAAGCGAGTACATCATAGAGGTGTGGACTCTTCTTCCTAAAGGGGCTTCGGATTATGCCTAAAGAAGGCGGTCCGGAGTCATTCTAAAGTAGAGTTATAAAAAAATTATGATATTGTCTATTTGACCATGAAGAAGGCTGAACCCAAATAAATGAACTTATGCTGTTCTTGTTGTTTACAATATCCTATCGAATAAGTTTGAATTGATCTTCACTGCTAGTGAACATCAATATCCATGTCACTTCAAACACCTGGCACAAAAGTCTGTTTTATATGAATTGGTACAGAAGAACTGGGTCTTCAGAATGCTAACTGGGTGGTAGTCGCGTTCTCTACCAACTACACTAAGCCTGTAGCCGCTGTTTTGTACTGGCCCGTCTTTAATTGTTTTGCCATGTACAATTAGTATTTTATTGTACATTATCATTAGGTGAAATATCAACAAACTGGGTGGCCCCAGTATGGGTCCCTCATTAGTTGCTACATAATTTCATTTTTTTTTTCTTTTTGAAGGCATCGCTATAGCAGACTCCTATAATTATAATCACTATAACAGTTTGTTTATTTACAACTACACTATTTTGCTTTTAAACAACTCATAAAGACATAACAACGTGAGCATGTTATCGTATTGTTGCCTGTATGCAATTTTCTTGCAATTTGGAAAATTTGTATCATGCTAGGTTATAGGTAAATTATATGTAAATAGGTATCCATAATAGATTGTACCACAGGGATATGTTTGGGTTATGTACAGGCATAGATTTACTGAATGCTATGATAATAGAGCGGCCAAAATTAAGATTGTCTTTCTGCCAACTTTTTCACATACTCATTCGTATGGGGAAGAAGTGGTAAAATTCTTCAAGGTAGTGGATTTAGTGGGTCTCTCCCATAGGCAATTATTTTCAAAACTATAGGCATCATGTGCGCCTTAAGCTGGATCCGCCACTGATCATATAATAAGTAGATATTGGCCCTCATGACCTTCAATTACAGCCTAACTATAATTAGCCAGTCTTCCTAAATGACCTGCATTACAAGCTTCTTCAATAACGTCATCTTTACTTTCATTCCAGGTGAAATCACAACCCGACAACCGTTAGATCGTGAAGTTCGAGCCTCTTACGAACTCGTTGCCGAAGCCAGAGACCAGGGGGTACCTCCTAGAAGCACTTGGATCGCGGTCCATATAGCTGTTCTGGATGTCAACGACAACGCGCCAGAGCTTGTGGATCCTCGGGAAGATGTAATCAGTGTGAGGGAGCAACAGCCTCCTGGAACTGAAGTTACTCGACTCAGAGCTGTTGACAGAGACCATGGCTCCAATGCTACAATCACTTACTCCATACTCAAAGGTAAGAAATAATGTCTTGCCCCTACATCTGCTGCACATGCAGGAAGACAATAAATACATGAGCCTGAACTTGTAGTTCTTCGGAAGGATGTTTATAAGTGTCAGGGACTGAAGCCCACTGAAGTTACAAGCCTCAGATCTTTTGACAGAGACATTGGCTCAAAAGTATAAATTATTCCTTACTGATGGGTAAAGGCCATACATCCGTGCGGCATGACGCACGGCAGCAAGCCACTACTAGTGAATACGGGATGCCTTCTCAAAATTCTAAACTTAATCTAAGTGAAGAGTTCGAAGATAGGCTTTCAGCTCTAGTTAATCTAGAGACAAGGATGTGGTGTCTCCCCGAAGTGTTGGGATCACAACAGATCACAGAATTACAGGGTGGCACCAATGTGACCTTGCCGGTTTCCCTGCATTGGACAAAGCTCACTACGAATTCATCTTGTTGGCTTCGCCTATCAGTGACCATCCAGGTTCTCCATTCCACCCCACGCCTACCATCATCAGCCTCCTCACCATCAGCCTCCTCCTCATAACCTCTTTCGCATCCTGCCCAATGTTGCTTTCATGACTCACGTCTCTACTTCGTATTTTGTATAATCCGTATTCTCCACTTCATAGTTCCGGGCTGTGATCTGACAGCTATGCTCCACCGTGAATCCCTTCACCCTACCGAGCTCCTTATTCATAATCTCATTTCCTACACTGCCCAGCTTTTAAATTTTTTCTCAACTTCGTGCGTTCATTTGTTGTCATGTAACTCAGTGTATTCTCTTCTTCCAGGTCGTGATTCCGACGGCTACGGCGTCTTCTCCGTGGATCCTATGACAGGTTCCATTAGAACCCGTGCGGTCTTGGACCACGAAGAGCGAACGATATATCGTCTAGCTGTTGCTGCAACCGATGGCGGTACACCACCCAAGCAAACTGTGCGGCCACTGAGAGTTGAGGTCTTGGATCTCAGTGATCATAGGCCTACCTTCACTAGCTCCAGTTTATTGTTTAAGGTACGTTTTTTTGGTCGTTTTCTTTTTTGAAACTTTTTTGTGGCTTGCTTGCCATTGTCAACGCTTGTGTTTGTAAGCCAATCATAGCTATTTATAGCCATAGTCTGCCATTGTCTTTTCACTTCGAAATTATTTTCTCTTTGCGAAACTACATTAAAGCTCTCCAGTCATTTAATATCAATGTTTCTCCCCTGCACCTAGCTTTCTAAGATAGCTTTTAGTATCACTATTGAAACTCTGTAGACTTCATAAAGAAAGAATATTGTCTTTATTTTCCGTATGGGCGAATTTTGGGCCGTTCGGCCCACTCGCACACTTATAACATTATATTGCGTTTCAACACTGTAAGATAAAGCATTCTGGTCGTTTATAATTTTAATTTTAATTTAAGCTTTTGAAGGTGCAGATGAACAGCTAACGAAAGAGAGAGGTTTGCGTGAAAGAATGCTGTGATGTTGGTAATTAAAAGCAGAGAGTTTACGTTGTAAACCTGTCACAAATTTTATAAACATAGCAATTCACACTTATGTTGAAACCATGATCCAGGCACATGCGGTCTTCCTCATAAATGAGTTCAGGTATGGCTCGCTATCCCATGTCAGCTCGGGTTTGAATTGATTAGGGTACTATAGCCTACATTATTAATCACAAATAAATAGAGTTCCATACCATTACGGTACCTTTTTGTATAAAAAGAGTGCTCTGAAAGTCCTACTTACCTGGATACTTTAATTCTTGACCCCTGCTTGCATAGCTCAAGCCTCAATGTTCCTCACACTAATAAAAAAAATGTTGACACTATTTACAGCGAAAAGGTACAGAACCAACAGCAAAGGCAAATACTGAGCAACCGAAATGCTTGTTCGTTGATTTTATTTATATAATTTATTAATGATTTAACTTAACAAAGGAGAACATCAACCTCAAAGAGCATCAAAAGCAAAAAGTATGTCAGCACAGCAAAATGGTTTCATCGCTGACTGCTGTGGATTTGCGGCCGTGCTGTATAGTATTAGGGAATGTAATAAGCAAAAAATTCACAGATTTCTTCTACAGCAAAAACTGTAGCAGCTGAATACTCTTAGAATATATCTACGACTCCGGAGTTTTTTTATTAATTAGGTGCTAATTAATGATTAGTCAGCAAAAGAAGAATTTCTCCAGTGAGCATTTCGTCAAAAAAGGTTTTCGATAATGGCTATTTCTGTAACGAAACCAAACGAAATAAAATACGCTTAGAATGCACCGGTCATTTATTCATTAATAATTAATATCTGTAAGTGTCCGAGTGAGTTCTCGACATTTCTGCGACGCTATCTGCTGCGAGTGCGATGGATCATAACAGCAACTACAATTTTTGTATCACCAGTGTCAAAAACAAGAACTACAACGGTAGAATGCTGATGCTCATTTATTCCATGTGTGATTTCTGCGGTTATCTATTCATTAATATTAATAGTTGATATCAGCAAATAAAAGAATTCCCGACTGAGTTCCACCCACTAATAACGACATTTTTGCGACGCTATCTGCAGCGAGTGCGGTGGATCATAACAGCGACACGTATATTCGTAACCGCGATGCATATCCCGTGTAGCCAGCGCTTTATAGCCTGATAAATTGTGCGGGGCGGTCATTAGAGTACCAGTACCATTCTGTCCTGTCAACCGCACAGCCCAACGTGGGAACTCGCTTGCTCTTCTGTCAACTTCCATTATCATCTTGATACCATTTCTATATGGGATATATTCTTAAAAATTTGGCTCCAACATGACGCAATCTCTCTCGGACCGGTTTATTCACTAATGTCGTTTCGCCGGGCAGTTTGAGTACCTACTGTGAAAGGTATGGAAAATGAACAAATTAAGAGACTCATTGTGAAAATGAAAATTCATAGTAGAGTTTTACATATAATTACAAAATACGCCATTGTCAAGTGCAAGAAAATAAACAAAACATAAAAGATGAAGCAGTAGAATCCGGGAGGATAGGCCGTGGTCGATCTTAAAGCGTACTTCTATTGCTGCGGTGCCTCCGGGACCACTTTTTTGATTAAAAAAAAAAAAAAAAAATTAATCGCAAACATACAATTTGATGAATGTATCCGAGTGACCTCTTCAGTCGCATCTGTAGATTAGTACTGTGTTGAGTTACGACACGTCTCCGATCGCATGGTATGTAGAGACTTGCACAAGTACAAACGCGCTACCACCTGGTCGTCGAGGTCGATTTATCTCCCATCTCTTCTTCTAATATCTCTACCTCATGAAAAATCAATCCTATACCGGTATCGTGTCTCTAAAAAATATCAGGACTAACAGAAAGCACTTTCCAGATAATTTTGATAAATGATAATGTACCTGCCTCTAACATAGATTAGCCACAATGATTGACTTTGTTTTGTAATAAAAATGATTGCTGTGGTTTTCCCGAGGAATTAGTTCAAGAACTGTGGCCAATTGGTGTTATTGAAGTTCACATATCTAAATGTAGAGGGACATTTCTGCTAATCCAATGGCTTTTTTCGATGGCTCTACGTTCGATTTTTTCTTTGAACAAAAACCACTTATTGGGGATACTCCGATTCTTTCATAAAGCCTACATATCGGCATCTAAATAAGGACTTTTTATTGTTTCTATTACTAAGCCAACCTAGCGGAGTTAGGGCTATAAAGCCCTCTCTTGCACTCAACTAGGAAGGCCCGGGACAGCCTGCTTTACATGCCCTCCGAAGCATGGCCAGAAAATGTAGCCAGTGTGGGACTCGAACCAATAACCTTTCGTGTGAAAAACAGAGTCCGTACCACTACACTACATGTTCTGACATCTGTATTCACAAATGAAAAAATTATTACAACAAATAGTCAATATCCTTGTATTTACTCGGCAAACCCCGGAAAGTGGCAGCCCTGAATTTGCAGATGGGATCATCACCGGCGTGGCCAATTTGGTTAAGCGTTGGTGGCGTCCTGGAACGGTAACTGCATTGAAATGGGCTTCCTCCATTACAGTGGGTGTCGGTCTTCTAAAGGCATAGAAGGCAGCGCCTTTACGGCCCGTTTAATTGTTTCTTGCGGTTAATTTGCCGCTTTCCGACCTGATTTAACTTTGCCCGAAATCATTTGAGATGGAAGAAGATCATTTAAAATTTCATAGGCTATATTATTATATAGGATACAGGGTGTCTCAGTCAAATGGTCAGATCGGTGAGCTTTATTGTGTAATTAAATTCAATTAAGTCTAAGTTGCTGAATTTTGGACAACCCATTAAATCCCTGGACACGCGAAGTAAGTAAGTAATAGACTGTTATCTATTAAACCTACCCTTCCTACATTTTCTGGCCATGCTTCGGAGGGCATGTAAAGCAGGCGGTCCCGGGTCTTCCAAGTTGAGTGTAAGAGAGGGCTTTTTAGCCCTAACTCCGCTAGGTTGGCTTAGTAATAGAACAAAAAGTCCTTATTTATTTATTTATTTACCTCTGTCTCCTAAGCCCTAGTGCCAAAATTTAAAATATGTACTGTGGGTAGAAGCTGAACAACTCAATGCTCACCCTCTTCCCCATGCAGCTTCTAAAAGGTACAAAGTACACAGTAATATAGGCCTCCAATAAGTAAATAAATAAGTAAACGTGTATAAAAACATAAAGCAATTAATAGGTACACCTACAACAATTTTCCCTGTCCTAAACTAAAATAAAAAATAAACAAAATTGAACACACTACTATTAAACTAAACTTACATATAATAGCATAGTGACCAGTATAAGTCTAACCCAATATTTCTTATAAGGATTCCACCTCTTCGCGTCTCACCAGCCATCTTACTTACAATCTATCGATTTGTTTGCAGCGATTTTATATAACCCATAACTATTCCCATTTCGTTCAGTCCTGTAAGTAAAGCTTACTTAAGTGCGAAAGTTCAAATTTGACGTATAAAATCGCCCACATGGACACCCTATATCTAAAAGCGAGTGTCAATCTCGAAATGCAGTGACCACTTTTAATAGGCTGCCCAAAATTGAGCGTGCAGGTTCTGAAGTGGACATAGATAATGCGGGCCTGGCTTAATTGCCTTCAGCCAGGTTTACTGCATTGAGTACAGGTTCGATCTTCATCTCGGCTGTCACTGTAATGACACCATCTATATTTCTACTTTTATTTTCTGTTTCCAACAACTATTTGCTTGCATTCACTTCGAATTAACAACGAATTTCAGTCAAGGTTAGATTTTTTCTTAGTCTCTTTGGGTCATGTTATATAAATTTCCATATTATTACCTCATCTTTAACGCGTTTTCTTCTACCATCATCTTCATGATTTTCTTGACTTTTTCATGTAACTTCTAAATGTCATATGGGTCACGTCGAGAATAAGAATGAAATTATGAATTTAACCAAAAGCTATGCAATTTTGAAAATACTACAATCTCTGGACTGTAATATTTACCATTGACGACAGGAACCACTCAAATTGTCTATTAGGCCTACACAATAAAACAAAACAAATAATAAACGTCTCATATTTACGGGGAGAGACTTTAAGACTAGATCGTATTTTTTTGTCTAACCCACGCAAAAATAAACTATACTATTTCCAAAATGCAGTACAGTACGTTTTCTTCAGAATGTACCATATACTTTCCGTATCTTGCCCATAGTCTAGGCCAGTGGTTCTCAATCTTTTTTTGGAGGCGGTGACTTTTTTTTACAGGGATTTAGTAAGCTAGTAAGCAGTGCCCAGCATGGCCCGAATACATATTCAGTACTGTACATGTGTAGGTCTACATAAGAACAAATCCTACCAACCCTAACTTTTCGTACCTGTCCTAAACACCTCGATATCATGAACTTGGTCTTAAATGACAAACACCATTTAATTTTAACAAATTTTAATGGGATTTATGAGACTATTTTCTGGTTATCGATATTTGCCTTCGGCATTCAGCTTAGCTTTTGAGTCGACAAGGGTTATTAACAAATAACCTTTGGCGGGAAAATGACATTTTCGGAATTTAAAGAAGAAAAAAATACTTTTATAGTATTAAATTGTCGTTTATTTATTGTTTTACCTAGTCTACATTCTAAAATGGAATTAAATTTGTCCCATGTCGCCACGGTGCCTCTAGCGAGTAAGAGGAGTAACAGTTTGGGAACCACTGGTCTAGGCTTAAAATTTCGTAATACCTCTTAAATATTAAACCCGGTATTTTCTATCTTATCTGAATAAGTTTAAATGGGTACTCTCAAATCACTAAAGTAGTTACAATATCTCTCCTTAGGAGGACATGCTACGTAGAAAATTAGAAGCCCAAAATTTGATGTTTTTATTTAATTTTTATTTTTTAATTAATTAACAAGTCAAGTTAGTAAAAATGTGGCTCATTTAAGTTGTAGAAGATTACTTCATGCATATTTTTACTTTTTTGTTTTGTAGTTTTCCTAAAATCCCAGATTACGCAAAATTTTAATTCCCTCTGGTTTTTTTTTAAAGAACTAAGGTACGGTACCAAAAATTTAATTTTCCTATTATATGATGAATGAAACAGTCTTCTATACAACTTGCATGAGCCAAATATTAAATAACTTTCTTTGTTTATTAATTAAAAAATAAAAAGTAAATAAAAACAACAAATTTTGGGGTGCTAATTTTCAACGCAGCATGTCCTTTTAAAGGTTGTCTCTCGCATATCATCCCAATTCCAGATTAGGAACGCTGAATGAAACTTTTTTTGTTTACAGGTGAAAGAAAACGCTCGAGTTGGGCATGTCGTAGGAGGCGTGGCAACATCATCAGATCTTCTGGACAACACCATTAGTGGCCGAGGAGCTGGCAGCGTGCGGTACACCCTCACATCGGCAACTCCTCGCAACCCCTACGGATCAGCTGGGATGGACGATGGCACCGAAGCCTTCGAAATTGACAAAAGTAGCGGTGTTCTCGTCGTGTCCAAGTCACTTGACCGTGAAACCCAAGCTGAGTATCGCCTCGAAGTCCGCGCTCTTGATACGTCGGCGTCTAACAATCCTCAAAGTAGTGCCGTAACTGTACGTGTGGAAGTCGAAGATATCAACGATAACGCTCCTGTTTGGCCCCAGAATCCTGTCGTGATTGAACTCCTTGAAGACACCCCTACCAGCAGTGTTGTGTCCAATGTTACTGCCACCGACGCTGATGCAGGAGCAAATTCTGATCTTCGCTACAATCTCGTCAAAGCCTTTCCTGAGTCATCAACCTTTTCAGTGGACACCCTAACCGGAATCATCACTCTCAACGCTGCTCTTGATTACGAGAATATTTCACAGTACATCCTGGTTATTCTAGCTACTGACCAAGCGGCAAACACTTCAAAACGTCTAGCAACTTCAGCGACTTTTATAATTAAGATTATTGATGTAAATGACAATGCGCCAGTTTTTATATCGCCTTCTTCCAAATCGCTAACAATAACGGATCGTACTCTTCCGGGTGCAGTGATTGGAAAGGTGATAGCCGTGGATAAGGATAGTGGTGAAAACGGTCGAGTGCGTTATTCGCTTTCGGATAGTCGGTTTGTGATTAATCCAGACTCGGGAGTGCTATCGTTAGCTGCAGATGGGCCGACTATGAAGGTAGCTACGTTTGTGTTGAATGTTACAGCGAGTGATTATGGTCGACCTGCTGCAAGAAGTGTAATGTCCCTGCGTATAGTTGTGAGAGGCAGTACGGATAACCCTCCGAAATTTTTGAAGTCAACATATTATGCGAGCATAGCTGAGGACGTTTCGGCTGGCACGTTCGTAGTTCGGCTGGAAGCGGCGGTTCCCGGCTCTGAAACTGGTAAGTTGCTGATTCAAATTTCTATAAATGTTAACAGTCCTCAATTTTCTAATACACTATATTGTTCGAGGAGAAAAGTTTCGCTTCACTCCTGACTTCATCCCTTCTTGTTCTATGACGGGTTGTTCTAATCAAAATTACTTCTATTATTTTAAGTGTACAATCGGTTGCCTATGACAAGGTTATTAACAGCTTGGGGTGGGCTGTGACCGCTCGTATCAATTCTCTCCATGCAACCCGGTGATTGGTCTTCCTCTGCCAAACCACCACTGGCATCTTCCGCATGTCACTTCCCACCTCGTCCTTCTATCGGTTTCCACTTTCTGCCTTCCATTCTTGCTCTGGGTGTTTATTCGATCCACGAGCCCCAAAGCACCGAATTGTTTGAGCTTTTGCGAAGCGAACGATGTCTTCTTTTTTCAGGATCTCGACACTGGCTTTCCTTCTCCGGACACTATGTCTGTTGACCCCTCCGTATATGCGTCTTACAATGATCCTTCCTTGTCAAAGGATAAAGTCTCAAGAATTGTCCCAGTTTTAGTACAGTGGCCACTCAACATGCCGCACTGAATGCATTCAAATTTCAATCGGTCACAAAGTCACTCCGTTACATAAATTCTATCACTAATCTAAACCCAATACTTTGTAGCACAGCCATCGTATCAAAATCCAAATGTGAAAATAACTTGCAGTTAACGCAAATGATATACACTACCAAATGCACTTTACAATATCCAAGTATTTGAAGTGGCCATATCGAAGGTGGACATAGTTATATAATTCGTTCGCAAATACATAAATGTCAGAAACCGGCTGTGGAATAGCTTCCATGTAGCACACATGATTATGCATTACCGTCACTTTACGAGTGCAGATATGCGTTCGTTAATATTTGAAGGTAAAAAGAGAATAGTTAGTACACCCTTGCAAATCGAAACATGGCCAAATGAAATCGCCTACATAATATGTGTGTCTAACGACTTTCGTAGTCTGGGAAGGGTCGTCTGCCAAAATGTCGCATAATGTTAGTGCACGTGCATTTTATACAGGGTTCAATATCAAATGACAAGGACGTCTCATTCGAAACTACCACATAAACTGTATAATCAATGGATAACAATAATAATGGCTTTCAATTTTATGACATCATACAATTATACGAATCTACAGTACGGTACAATTAGGTCTACTCAAAGGAAACATATTTGGTGCAATGAATTGTTTGTCGGATGAACACAGCTGCAGGTTATTCTACTTTAACTGCTCCCCCTAAGTGTTACGATTTCCCAACTATTCAGTAAAAAGAAATGAAAGCTGTTAAATTTTCCCAAAAAAAAAAAAAATTGTAAAAAGAGGCTTGAAATTGCAAACTATCTATCTTGAAAGGTATAACTTAGAAACTTGATTTTAATACTTAAATTTAGGTAATTTTATGGAGTTTACAAAAGGTGTTCAGTCTTCATACTGTCAAACCCATAATTCCTAATATAATAATAGCTCCCTCCCCTAGCACTTTCTTAGGAACGTTTGGGGTAGGGAATTGACGATGTGTATCCTGTACTTTGATAGAATTATAAATATATTTGATTGATTGAATTGCAAAAAACATTAAGAAAACTGTGAAAAATTGGAAAATATGGCGTTTTTAACGAAATTAAAATATAAAAAGAGTACATCGGAAACTAACGTTTTTTTAAACTCTTGCAGCCTGATCGAGGCGATTATAATACCGGTATTTATTTAATCCCCTAGTATTAAAATTGTAAACAAGATAATTTTATAATGGAAAGTGCTATTCAAAATTTGTTTGTTTACAGTTATAATCCTAGGGTATTTATTTAACCCCGGTATTATAATCGCCTCGATCAGGCTGCTGGAAAAGTTATCTATCACCTAAAAACACCAAAATTCGTACTATAGTGCAGTACACATTGCACCTGCTGTCCCCCTTCAAAACGTTTCCAGATTGTTCGCAACTTCCGTTTTACGCGGCTAGCTACGGCTAGGGTGAGCTTCGGCCTTCATTTGGCATCCCAGGTCACTCACTATCACATTCGCTCCATCTATCCAATGTCCTATCATGTCACCTATTGCCTTCTATAGCTTCTGGAACATTTAACAACTTGACGTAATTTCCAAATCACAGTAGAACTCAGCAATAAATCACATTAGTGAAGCAAACGCACAGCTAGCAGCCCAGGTACATCTAAATAAGGAGAAGACTGCGAATGCAATGGATGAAATGATTAGGTAAAATGGTGATTAATTAAAGACGAGTTGAGGTGAGAGCTAGGCTTTAAGATGGGTACAAGGCACGGTACCTGCCCACAGAGCTCGGCACAGGTGGGGACAGGATCGGTGTGTCATTTCCATTGGCCAGGGACGAAGCCAGCCTGCCCTGACTTAATGAGGATCAACATACCAGGTTTCAGCAGTATTGCAGAGATATTACTGTTGACTTGGGCGCCGGTATTTGAAAATCCAGGGGTGCAAGTAAAAATACAATAATATTTAGCTAAATAAGCATACATACATTTTAAGTTATAAAAAACTACAAAATTTACCCATATACGAGGCCATACCCAGGACTTTTGAGGAGGGGGGGTTCAGTCAATAGTACAATACTCGAATGGAGTTTATCCTTTGAAATGTAACGTTGGACTGTATACATGCGTGCGTTTTTAATTCAGACGGAAAGCCTAAAAAGACCGTTTTGCTGTACAAGCTGAGACACTAACCGTCATAAGTACCTTGAGACTCAGACACCAGACCAGGCAAGGGCGGATTTTGCCTCCAATTTAGGGGGGGGGGTGCCAGCGGACAGATCCAGTGGATTATAACATTAAAAAACATTATTATTTTTAATTCCCACTGTAAACCCATTTTGTGTAAGTTCATTTCCAGACATTTCCAGACCCACCCCCCCCCCCAAATTAAATAAACTTACACTAGATAATATGGGTTTACAGTAGGAATTAAAAATAATAATGTTTTTAATGTTATAATCCACTGAATCTAAAAAGTAAAGTAAAATTATCCGAAGTACCTATCTTGAACGCGCCATTATTGCTGAAAACCTGACAGGTAGGTAAACCCGATTCATATATACCGCATAAACATCATGATCCTATTACAACCGTAATTGAATCAGACAAAATCGATAAAAAAAATCGAATAATGTGGATTAAACTCATGTCACTATCGTATTTTTTTAAATTGAAAGCAGTGAGGACAACTGCGCTACTACGCATATAATTATACTTTGGTACGCCTGCTGGAATACCCGCGTTAATGTTATATGCATTTACATTGACAGCCCTTTCATCGCATCGGCTGGATATAAATGTACCTATCGGTTGGTCGCCATTTTGTTTACAACTTTGCATACCTATAACCATAGTTTTAAAATACCTAGAAGTATACTCTTCTCCTGTTTCTTTCGTTTCATCTCTCCACTGCACTTGATGGGCTTTGCCCAGCTCTTCAGCATTCCCCCAGTCATCTCGGTTTTGTACGACGCTCTACCGTCTATGACAGCACTTGGATGTCAGTCTCTAGTTCATCCTTCCATCGGGTTCGCAAGCTTCTCTGAATGAGCGAGGTAAGATAATATCTGACCTCGCTCATCTTACTTGCCTCGTTCCAAGAAGTTGCTTAAACGTTGGGGCAGTTGTTTGAGCTCAAAGTAAAGTCGAAAGGCTTCATGCATATGGTCTTAGGCCCTCATGTACATTGAAAATTACCTCATGGATTTTTCGGTCATTATTGGTATTGTTTCCGCATGCATTTTGGCCGTTGGCTAACTGGTGCACGTCCTCGATGCCAACCCACATCAGCCACAAGTGAAAATGGACAAGCTCAGACAATCTTACCATTGGCACACACCAACAGTGTTAGCATGACTTCACCATGTTCGAATATGAGCCATACGCATCATTAACCTATCAGTCACAGGATATTAAAAACTTCCTTGATTTGTTCCTATAGAACCATGCCCTGCCAACGACCCTATCGATTTTTTTGACATCATTGGAGTTGTTTCCTCTTGAAACTGGTTCACATCCTCGATGTCAACCTACACCGGCAAAAAAGGAACAATGGAGGAGCTGAGAGAAGCTTACCACTGCCACAATGTAACAGGCGTCAGCCATTTCATACACCAAAGGCACCATACCCATGACGACTTGTCAGGTAGTCACGTAGTCTATATCGATACAGCCGAATAGCCGGCACAATTTTGCAGAAAATGGGGGAAAACTTGAGTATTGTGAATTTCTTATGAATCACAATATGCCGCCAGCCAACGGCCATACCATGCTGAGTCCACAAGAACAGAGTCAGTTCAAAACTGCAGCAAACTTGCCAGTGTTCACAGCGTTAGCAGGGGAACATGATAACGCGCCTGGTCCTGGTCACCACCTCCTTATTAATCGTGTGACATTTACTATATTTCGCAAGTGGTTCGGAATCCACTATAATTGGGAGGTCCACCCTGTCAATCAACTCCCCTTCCCACTGAGGTTAAGAAGTCTGCCCTTAGGATGTCTCGTGTTAGTAAACAGACCTCACTCCCCCCGCCAGGTTGACAGGGTTGGTCAAAATTTTGGGCTCATTGACGCGTCTCTCAGCTAAAGGAACCAGTTTCACTATTACGCATAATACGAAGCACTGGTGATGGTAAACGGGCTGGTAAAGAGATATAGAAGTACGGGGGAATGTGGAGCCCGGTGGGAGCTGGGAGGAGGTACCCGAAGTCATTTGAATATGTCGCGGGTACCTCACCCACTTTCCTATGTAATTGCTGAGCCAGGTTGCCCATAGAGCCCTGACCAGACCACCTTGGAACCTGCAGTACCGCACTCCTACATTACCACTCTCTTTTCCTGAATATTTTACCTCAAATCCAGAAATTTCTTACTTTACCTCAACCACTTTTCCAGTGATATATAGGGTCACTACTCGCTGGAGGCTTCATTATAGAATCAGGGATTCTGCTGAGTCAGGTTACTCATTGAGTCCCGAACTAACCAACTTTAATCCTGTAGTACCGCACTCCTACATTACCACTCTCTTTTCCTGAATATTTTACCTCAAATCCAGAAATTTCTTACTTTACCTCAACCACTTTTCCAGTGATATATAGGGTCACTACTCGCTGGAGGCTTCATTATAGAATCAGGGATTCTGCTGAGTCAGGTTACTCATTGCGTCCTGAACCAACCAAATTTAATCCTGCAGTACCGCACTCCTACATTACCACTCTCTTTTCCAGAATATTTTACCTCAAACCCAGAAATTTCTTACTTGACCTCAACCACTTTTCCAGTAATATATAGGGTCACTGGAGGCTACATTATAGAATCAGGGCTTCTGCTGAGTCAGGTTACTCATTGCGTCCTGAACCAACCAACTTTAATCCTGCAGTACCGCCCTCCTTCATTACCACTTTCTTTTCTTAGAAACCAGGTTCCGCAGAAAAATTATTCCTGAAATTTGAACCATTTCTCTTTTTTTGCCCCAAGAACCAAACTATCAAGGGGCAATTGACCTATTGGGGTTTTTTTTTGACATTAACAACGACTACAATATGGGAATTTAGAAAAAAAACACTTGAGCCGTTTTTGAGAAATATTTTTTTAGAAGTTTTCTTTTGTTTCTGGAGGTTAAGATCCCTGGAAATTGAGTTACATCCCAAAAAAAATCCTTGGACATAAAACCGTGTAAAAATTCAAAACACTTCGTATACCAGGCAAGTCGCGGCTGCGGAGGTTAAGACCCCCTGAAAATTGAGTTATCCCAAAAAAACTCCTTGAACATCAAACCGTGTAAAAATTCAAAATATTTCGTACACTAGGCCAGTGCCGGGTTTGGCTATGGGGCACTGTGGGCCCGGGCCCCAGGGCCCCCACAAAAATGGGGCCCCCACAAAACGAAAAAATACAAATAAAAAATTGAAAAAATTAAAAAAAATCAAAACAGATAACTTTTTAAATTTTCGCGGGAAATTCGAACGCATCGTGGCATTAATGACTCATTTTTGATAAAAATTTAACAAAAAATGAAGTATGTCCACTCCTGCTCTGAAACCACGATTGTTTTGCTTCATTAAATACAAATTGAAAATTTGAAATCAAATTTCTAAATTGAAACTACTTTTATCAGCACTTTCTGGTTGGTATATTGTTAAGGTAAGTAGCATAAGTTAATTCTTATATTAGAGGCGGAAGTACCTAATAGTTGTTCTTTATAAGATAAGGTCCTTATTTTTCGTATTCTGCGCCCATTTACCACAATTCACAGAACGCATCAAAACTTTGTAAGCCTATTAATTTTAATACGAAATGTGCCCAGCCACGTGGTCGCCACAAAATCGAGCACGTTATAAATATAAAATTCATTGGTCTAAAATGTTATATGTCATAAAATGTTATATTATAAGACGCATGATTCGGAATTTTGAGATGTTTTATACAAAAGGGGATAAAAAATAAAATGTATTCGATTTTGTGGTGACCACGTGGCTGCACATTTCATCTTAAGTAGGGCAATAGGAACAAGTGGACTAGATAATTAGGCTCTGGCTAGTGAGTTCTGAAAAAACTAATTTATTACAATTTTTATTTTTGATTCCGTAGTGAAATAATGGATCGTCACAAGGGAAAACGCGAATATGCAAGCGGCAGTGAAAAGCGGAAAATCGCAGCAGATAAAGAAAACAAAATTCAAGATGTTTTATCTAAAACGCGCCGTATAACGGATTTTGTAACAAAAATAGAGACGGGTCCATCTACTCCTAGTTCTACTTCTAATTTTGTTGAAATGATGAGTGGTGATTCTGATTTTCCTGCATCTTCTCAAGTTATTGCTAGCCCTACCCAAGAGGTAAGAGTTTGACTTTAATTACTTAATTAAGGTGACCGCAATCAAAAATTACCGACCCCACTCACCCCAGTAATTCTTATGGAATTAAAAATGGGGGACTCCTGTTAATTTACTGTATGAATTAAACCTACCTAAACTTGAGTCGGCCATGCCGAAAGGATTGTTTACAAAATTAATTACAACTGTAATTGTTTTACTTGTAGGCAGTAATTGATAACAATGACGAATCCGAAAATACTGCTGATGATGGATTTTGCAAAGAAAATGACGTGGGATTGTGGCCAGCAGTTCTTAGTCAACAACACATCGACTATTGGATCAAGAAAGGAAATTTGGAAACTCAGCATTGTAATGAAGATATTTTGAAAGAAAAAAGCTTGGGACAAGTAGATGCAGTGAAAAGAAGAAAATGCCATGCAAGTTTATTCCTTCGTCAAACTCAGGCAGGCAAGTCTATAAGCCGCTCTTGGTTATGTTTTTCACCTAGTACGGGGAAGCTATACTGCTTTTATTGTAAATTGCTCTGCAAATCAGCAAATCAGTTTTCAACTGAAGGGTTTGCTGACTGGAAGCATGCGTCTGAGCGTTTGAAAAGACATGAAACTACCGTAACGCATTTGCAAATAGTTTGCCAATTTAAGCATCTCTCAAACGAGGCAATGCGTATTGATCGTGAGTTGGCCACACAAGTGAAGGAGAGCATTGCTTATTGGCGAAACGTTCTAAACAGATTGATTTCCGTCATAATATTTCTTTCTGGACGAGGACTTGCCTTTCGAGGGGACAACGAAATTTTGGGATCAACCAAAAATGGCAATTATTTGGGAGTCCTTGAGCTAATTGCACAATATGATCCGTTTTTAGTAGGCCACTTAGAGAAGCATGGAAATCGTGGCAGTGGTAGTGGCGGCGTTAACTACCTATCTGCCCACATTTGCGAAGAATTAATTGCGCTGATGTCCACCAAAGTTAGCGATGAAATAATTAAACGCTTAAAAGCCTGCAAATATTATTCGGTTTCGGTAGATTCAACAACTGACGAAGGCCATATAGATCAAATGACTGTGATTGTCAGGTATCTAGAAGAAAGCACACCAAAGGAAAGATTTCTTAGTTTTATGCCAAACCAAGGCCATAAAGCTAAAGAATTATTTGATGGCCTCAACAAAGTTTTAAAAAAGTTCGGCCTGGATTTGAAAGATATTCGTGGGCAGTCGTATGACAATGCTTCCGCTATGAGTGGAGAATATAGTGGTCTACGCACTTTGGTGCTAAATGAGAATCCTTTGGCTTTATGGGTTCCATGTTTCAATCATTCCCTCAACTTAGTGGGCACAAAAGCGATGGACTCCTGCTCCCAATCGAAATTATTTTTTAGCTTTCTTGAGCAAATTTATGTATTTTTTACAAGTTCCACAGCTCGGTTCAACGTCCTTTCAAATGTTCTAAAAAGTGCTGCGAAGAAGTATGGCCACAACATACCAGTGCCCAAAAGAATCAGTTTAACCCGGTGGTCCTCAAGAGCGGAAGCTACTAATAGCCTAGTTTTGGGCTATAACGAAATACGAGAAGTCCTTAAAGATCTCTCCGAAGAAGATGTCCAAGCAAGTGGACTCTATTTGCAAATTACCACGTTGGAGATAGCAATTTACGCTGTTCTTTGGAACGATATACTGGCAAGGGTGAATGCAGTAAACATCAATCTCCAGAATCCAAGAATCGACATTAATACTTCGATCAGTGTGATGGAGTCCCTTAAGATCTTCATTGGGGAATTTAGGGATTCTTTCCAAGAATATGAGAAAAAGGGTGTTGAATTGTGTGGGCACAATTCTTATAAATCGGAAACTTTGCGGAAGCGGATCCGAAATGTGAGGCTAAATCCTTTGGATTATGGGAAAACTGAGGAAGCTGAATTCAGTCATAGCGAGAAATTCCGAATCGAAAGTTTCATTCCCATAATTGACCAGTTTATGCAATCATTGGATCGGAGAATTTCAGCATATGAAGACATAAATAGGAAATTTGGATTTTTACAATATTTAGAAAAAATAAGCCCTGATGATTTGAAAACTAGGGCAGAGAACCTGGTGAGTTGTTACACAGGTGACTTGGACGGTAACTTGTACTTCGAGCTAGTACAGTTTCGTGAGTTTGTGAAATTATTTGTGATAGATGATGCACAAAAAAACAATATAATCGAAGAAAAACGTATCAGTTTTGAACGGTTCATGTACAATTTGATTTTAGAAAGAGGAGTAGCTGATAGCTTTCCCAATGTAGAAGTACTTTTGAAGATGTACTTAGTTATAATGAGTGGCAACATAAGCAGCGAGCGATCTTTTTCCGTACTAAAACACATAAAAAATCCTCGTCGCACCAGTTCTTCTGAAGCTCGGCTTAGCCATCTTTCAATGCTGAATATAAATCACGACATAGTGGCAGCGTTAAATTATGACGATATAATTGACAGTTTTGCTGTAATAAAGAGTCGAAGAGTGCATCTTTAAATAAATTAAAATTTTGTGTTTATAATTAGGTACCTATTAATTTATTCCTTTTAAAAATACACCGCAGTGTCTACAGCTTTAGTTGAGTAGCCCTTAGGCTTGTATTGTACTATTGACTTGACTTTATATTACTAAGAATCGCTTTTCTTTTTTATAATGATTTTGCAACCTGTGTCACCATTTTATAATTTATTGTGGGATATTCGTCTAAGGGGATTAGAAATTTCTCCCCGAGAAAGGGCCCCCACATAATTCGGGCCCACGGGCCCCCACAAGCCCAAACCCGGCACTGCACTAGGCAAATCGCGGCAGCGAGAATGACTTTAAATTTTTGTTCTATCGTATTATTAACCCCACCTAGCGGAGTTAGGGCTATAAAACCCTCTCTTACACTCAAATAGGAAGGGACCGCCTGCTTTACATGTCCTCCGAAGCATGGTCAGAAAATGTAGCAAGTGCAGGAATCGAAGCAACAACCTTTCCGGTGAAAGTCAGTGTCTGTACCACTACTCTTCATGTCCTGACTAATGAGAATCGTCGTTTAGAGCCGATTGCAGGAAAAAAGCCTCATAAAACCTTCAATAGCCTCATGAATTTGAAATATCAATCAGAAAGTTGTCAAAAATATCAAGACAACCAGAAGAAAATTTTCTGAGCTATCTGATATGATGTTTACGGGTTTACCTCTTTCTAATGCAAAATGGCCACAGTTATTTAATTTGATTTGCGCAAAAAACTATTGGTGTGCTGGTGTCCCGATGAAGAAGTTCATACACCGAAATTTCGATGAGAATTTGTGCGAACTTGACCGAATCAGTCTGATTTGAACATCAGTCTGATGTTTTTGACCGCTCTACGATCAATATTTCATATGAAAATCAACTTTGTACAAAAAACGTTATTAAATAATAATACAAATGTAATCCAGCCTTGGGCTCACCTTGAAATTATGTAAGCACAACGAAGTGTCAAACTGTGTTTAGGAACAAGCTTTGACGTGTGGAATAGCGGCCATTGCCCACTGGGGTACAACTAATTCGAATATTTCATTCACGCAAACTTGCCCAACCACTTGTGGAAGGCGCCATCTTTTTTTCGACTGTAGATGAGTTTTTATTGCAACTTTGTTGCTTTTGCAATATGTATTAGTAGTCATTTTGTAATTGTTATTTCGCGCTTCTGGCTGCGTCTACAGTGTTGCTCTGCGGGCCTATTATGCCGTTTAATTAACCTATTCCTGGTATTAAAAATGTTAGCAGATCATTTTTGAATAGAACTTTCCATTGTAAAAATATCTTGTTTGCATATTTAATCCCAGCTGATTGGTGCAAGCCGAGTTCCGAAGAACCACTGCATTTCCACAAACTATTGCCAACGACTGCCGTGTAAAATAATCAAAATTGACCTTTTTCTACTTTCAGATCACCGCGGGAACTTAACCTACCGCATACCTCCAGGCGTCGCAGGCGACAAATTCACCGTCGACCCCACAAAAGGCACCGTCACGACTCGCGGGCTACTCGACCGGGAGACCCAAGACTTCTACTCCGTCCCCGTCTATATTAGCGAGAAGGAACAGCGTCGTCCTTCGGACGTGGCCATCGTTCAAGTAACCGTTCTCGACGTTAACGACCACGAGCCTACCTTTCGTCCTGGCGCCTGCTACCCTCTTCGTGTGCCTGAAAACTCTGAACTGGCTGTTATCCACAAAGTGGTGGCTTCGGATTTGGACACGGGCGCGGGGGGTGAAGTGACGTATTCGATTACTAGCGGTAATGCGGGGAATAAATTCAGTATTGACTTGCATTCGGGGTTGTTGAGTGCGCGGCCACTAGACAGAGAAGCACACGCCAAGTACAATTTGGTGATCACTGCGCAGGATCGTGGTTCGCCTCCACTTCAGGTAATATTTTTTTTCTTTAATATCATTCAATCTTGTTTAGATCTTCACCTGTGGACCTATAGTGGTTGAATATTTAGAAGAGAGTTCTAAAAAAAAACGAGTGATCTCACAATGATGCCGTTCCCTAATCTACGATTAATGTACTAATTTTTAAAATTAAAGTAGGCGCATCAAAGTCCCATATTCGGTAAGGTATTCGCCCAGTTAAGTCCGCAGGACCTTCAATTATCAATATTGAAATGAGTATGGCTACCAAATTTATAAACGTAATTTTAATAGCCTAATTCCACCAGTTTTCCCATAGACAGGACGGATTTGTGCGGGGGTGTACAGGTATGTCCATAAAGCTCTTTCTCCGTTACCGCCTGGCTTAATGATATTAAATAATTAATAAGTTGTCTATATGCGAAACATAGTATTTTCCGACACCAAGGTTTAAGGTTTAAACGCTAATATTGTATGTTCCCCTCATCACATACTCTACTATTTTTCCAATAAATATGGGAAAATGGGTTAAATTTGTCCAATTTTCATCTAACTTCTAATGTCGATTCACTATGCCAATAACCATTGACAGAAAATTAGGAAACGCGGTAGCGCACGAGCCAGGTGTTCCGAGACCGGAAGTTGAAAAACTGTAGACGTTCCGAAACAATTTCCTTAGACCTGTATACTTGCCTCGTTTTTAAAGAGTACCGTGAGGAACATTTCTTTGAAGAAAAAAACCGCAAGTTAACCAAAATTTCAAGGTTGAACCTATTTTACTGGGCTACAATCTACTGTTTTTCTAATCTAATTTTGTGTAACTGTGTATTATACCATATTCTGTTTAACTTTAAAAGTCATTTTCCTTACTATTTATAAGAACTATTTTAGATCGACCATGGCCCATTAGCCCGCATATTACTAAGCCATCATTCTCAATGTTGATTCATTAATAGTAAGAGCAAAAGAGAATTTATTTACAAAATCATATATACATCACTATACGTCAGCCTTTCTCTCCCCCCTATAACGTCTTGCAGACCTCGATCCTGAAAGTTCTAGGCCATCAGGCTCATCACCTATAGAATGCGCAAATGAATCCAAACAGGTGCTTTATCAGCCACACATACCTAGACCTAATTAACGACCACGTAAAACCCATATGAACGCTTTATGGCACGGGAATGAGGAAACTCATTCTCCGTGAAAAATTCGAAAAAAATTTCTTTAGAACGTGAGTAATAAAATGTTTGTACTTTATTTGGATTTGGAACGCCCTACGTTGTGACGTAATTTTGCAGTTGTGTGTGTAAATTAATCGCTTTAGTATTGTTGTCGAGACATTTAGTGCTTTAATTCTGTGCTTATTGCTTCCTCATTGAACAATGATTGTTGAACATGTCCGATGCAAGGCTGCAATGAAGTAATTATATAGAGAGGCATAGTTTAGAGTTGATGCTACTGAAAATGTACACGATGAGAAGATACAACGGCATTGGGCTACAGACAGCAAGCAATTTAAGCGCTGGGCACCATATTTCTGCTATTCGACTTTGTCTAATGTATGTAGAATGGTCTCAAGGACCCTCTCAAGTCATGCCAGAGGGATTCTCAAGATGCCATTAGAATTAAAAAAATTGGCCTATGGGGTACATAGCTTATTTGCATTTTATTGGACCAAGGTCTGTTTGCAAACAAATGATTAGTTATTTATTTTTATGTACAACACCAGAATTTCAGTTTTCGTTGTTTTCTGAGCGCTATAGCGAACCCTAAGTTTTGCGTCTGCTGGCTTTATCCAGCAGCTGACGCTATAGCTTTTTGGCGCCGTCACTGGCACTAGATGGGCGAATAGTTCACCAGCGTGCCTTTTTTCACATATTGTAAACAATAAAAATGGCAAGACACCAACTATGTTTGCGTATTAGATCAGTCAAGCTAGCCTTACCAATGATTAAGGAGGGGTAGGGGGTAGGGAACAAGAACGTTTTGAACTTTAGGAATAGGTTGGCCTCCTTGCCACTGTGGCGACTGAATTAGAGAGTCATTGGAAAAATTTCGTTGGGAATCCCTGTTCTAGAGTCGAGTCTAGTCTAATACCACATTATTCGTTACTTCCAGGGTTCCTGCAACGTTCCAGTCATCGTAGATGACGCAAACGACAACGATCCCCAGTTCTCGCAGCCCCGGTACACCGCCCATCTGTCCGAAGACACTCCCTTGGACACAGCCGTTCTTACCGTGCAAGCAGTCGATGCAGACATCGGTATTAACGCAAAAGTAGTCTACTCACTCGCCAACGAGAGTCACTGGCTTTTCAAAATTGACAACAAGACTGGAGTCATCTCTACATCGGGGTAAGCCAATCAATCATAATTTACAAGCAGTTGCCAGGATGTGATTTGAGAGCATCCTCTACTTCCTCCTGTGTCTCCACTTCCTCCTATCTCTCTACTTCTTATTATTCAGCACTTCCTCTCATACCAGTCCCACCCCTCAGAGATCGTCCTAAATTTGTATGTTAATTTAATATTTTTAATTATAATTTAATGGATATTTTGGATACAATCACTATTTCCTGTGAAACCTGACTTTGCTTTTTCATCTACTTATCCTTCTTGCAATGCCTCTTCTATCAAAGATAGGCGATCATCATTTGAAATTTAAACAAGTAGATACTGTACCTCGGAGTCCCCAAAAGGAAGAGAAGTATGTACAGTATAGAATGTACTTAGTCATGATGACTGTACTTGGGATGTGCAGTGGTTTTTCGTTGCCTTCTGCACCCTTATGCTATTGACTATTGAGTTCCTCCACCGTCCCAACCCCAGAACAAGAGAGTGCTCCAGTAGTGATTGCTTATGTATTAGCGGTAACCATTCGCCCCGTCACATAGTCTTCCTTGGGCTACTGTGGATTTTTCTAGACAAGCCTTCGCCACCAGACTTGCCACCACACCCTCCGATTATGCCACTGATTGATCGGGGACTGCTATATTCGCAGCTAGCCCCCATATCTGGTGGGCTTTTCCCTATCCCCGCAACCCCGCTAGTAGCCTGCAGCCCTTAGCTTTGCTTTTAAATGGGTAATAAAACGGTACCCCCTTTATATAAGACGGGGATGTGACCCCCCCCCCCCCCCCCCAATCACAGCGAGGCATAGCCCATTTTGGCTTTCCTATAGGAAAGTTCGCCATAGACCACAAACGTGGCACGAAACCTTGAGATGACCGCGGGAAGAGGTTATTAAAATGGCACTTGTATGTAACTTTTAGCATAGTATGCCGCCTTCGTGGCATTCATCGTACAACTGTTATACTACCAAATAAATTCATGCCCCATTACAAGTCTGACTTGACTTGCAATTTATAGCTCCACTTGTCCAATACAATGCTAGACGGTTTGCTATCAATGTGACAGTTTTTCTTTCAAAAGTTTTCAAAAGATTCTTTATGATTGGGTACAGACTTGTAGGCTACACAGTATGTACACTTACCCACAGGACGAACCGGAGGGCCTACGAAATGAACCGTTATGAGCTAACTCACATAGGTAATTTTCGTATTTATATTCTTCTTTTATCTTTATCTATCTTGTTAGTACCCCCCCCCCCCTGATGGTGTCAAGGCACTATCAATTCCAAACGTGTAATTCTGTTTAATTCTCAAAATTGAAAATGTCGACTAAGATCGATTTCGATGGCAAGGTGTTAGCGTGCTTGTGCTTGTGCGAGTCTCTACACGCCATTCGATCGGAGACGTATCGTAACTCAACATGGGTACTAACGTACAGAGGCGAGAAAAGAGGTCAATCGATTCAAATTTATTAAATTGTTTGTATGCTATTAACTTTTAATACAAAAAAAAAGTTATAAACAAAATCAGCCATGTGCAATAGGTTTTCTTACTTATTGTGGACCGCCCAGTGGCATCGCAGAGTCCCTGCCAAATCGTTCCCACAGTACTACGAGTATATACACTATCATGAGGGTTAATTTATACTAGTCCAATAAATACATAACCATAATATTGGAAAATCTTGTAGAACAATTTAAGTATAGTATACGGAAATATAGATCTATGTGGATTATTATAATAGGTCGTAAGTAGTTATGTAGACTTTTATGTCTACATGCCACTTCATTTACTGCGATGCTTGTTTTAATTACTGGATACGGCTGTTTCTTACATCTTATGGAATCTTACTGTTTTATTATGTCAGTAGTGTCATAAGCACCTGACTTGTGTCGCTGGGTAAAAATAATTTCATATAATTTTGTCATAATAATACTTATTTATAAAATATATTGTACATACTAATAATTATTACTTACAGTCACAAAACACCATTATTTAAAAAAGAGAACTTATCCTAACTAAATTTATTTATTTATATTTACTCCATTGGCCATACCAAAAGGGAGGATGGATTTTTATTATATTGCCGAAGATACAATACAGTCACAATGATTTGACACATTTCTGGCTAAGACATGGATATGGAATTCCACAGAAAAAAGAGCTGCTTTGTGTGTAGAAACACCGTATAAAAGTGAACGGGACTTAAACACCCTGGAGTCTTTAAGTCTCAAACACCCTGGAGTCTTTAAGTCTCAGGTACATTTCACAAAGCTGTCTGATTTACTCACCACTTTTTACGAATCATCATACATGAACTGTGTTTGAATTACGGCCCAATTTAGGCCTATTTCCCAGCCTAATATGCCATACTTCGTCATGTTAACGAGCCATTGGGTTTCTAATATTGTACAGTGCGAGTAGTTTTGAATAATATTATATTGAGGACATGTCAAGTTTTTTTGGTCTGGGCATAGCTTGTGGAAACAGAGTGGTTATTGTGGCAAATATTGACTTGTAGCAACATGCAGTTTAGTAAACCTCGCTCAGGCGCCCATTCCACCGACCGGCTAGGGCTATTTACAAAAACGGTGACGTGGTAGCAGACATTCAAGACTAGGGTGCCGTTTCCACCGACCTCGCATTGCAGAATGCAAATGACATTGACGGAAATTAGAATTTTTCTTTTTATAGAAATCTATTAAAATGTCTGTACTTAACATATCCCATGACGCCATTTTTTAATTTTAGTTTGTTTGTGATTTTACTGTATGATCATTAATCAATTTTAACTATGGCATAGAGGAAAATAAACATTTCCGTCAATTCTGTAATGCGAGGTCGGTGGAAACGCCACCTAAGTCTTGAATGTCTGCTACCACGTCACCGTTTTTGGAAATAGCCCTAGCCGGTCAATGGAATGGGCACCTTATGTGCATACGCAGGAGTTGCAACCTGAAAAAGGGTTCTCTAAAGTGAAATAAAAAAATAAAATGCATGAAATATCTGGTAAACAGTTAGTTTGAATTCCTCTGGAAAGCGCGGGAAAACTTCACAATTTTAAAATTCTTTCATTAGTGCTATTTCGTTAATTGATGTTTGCAATCACGATACCAATAATCATAAGCTATTAATTTAATCGTCAATTAATAAAATATCTATAGCACCCATTATAATTGATCCGATAAAAGGTAAATAAACAAATGGATATTTAATTATTACTGTTAAATTAATGGTGTGGTGGGCGAAGATACTCTCGACTAGGGTGGGCTACCTTAGCCTACCATTGGCTGATACATCTTATATCTTTTGTATACACATGCACTAACTTATACATCCTGTACATTTGAACTGTATATCGTTGATTGGTACAGTTTTATAACATTGGACAGTCTACCTACAGTGGCGGGTGCAGAGGGGGGGGGGCATGACTCCCCGAGAAAAATACTATATAAAAGGACATTCTAAACAAATACCTTAGTATGGTAACATGAATATGTCTTCCATGTTTAAATTCTAAATTTTACTGCTGTAAAAATTGTAAAACCCCACTTTTTTTCACTTATATTTTCAAAATTTTCCTCCGGGAGTACCCCGGACTCCCCCCCCCCCCCATTGGTGCCTATCTGCATCAGGCGCGTGGACTTTTCAAGTAATGCCCTGTAAATTAGTGTTTCGCTAAAAAAAAAACTCACCAATTGCACAATCACTAAATATTAATTTGGCTTGGTAGCCTACACCCACTTTTCCCGGAATGGCCCCTCCGAAAATCTGTCCTGGACCCGCCCTTGTCTAACTTACAGAAAAAAATCTCAAAATAAGTGTGCAGTCCTGCAGTGGCTCCAATATGTATGAGAAATGAAAAAAAGAACTAAAAGAAAAGAATTAAGAGGATGGGTGGCTGAGAGCTTGAGATGTAGGCCTGCACGCATATACATATTCAGACAGAACAATGCCTGAATGCTAATTATAAAACAGACCCCAAAATAAGTCACGCGGGTACCTAGCAGGGCCGTAGCAACGTACCTACCAGACCATCCACAGCGCATGCAGTAAAGTGGCAAAAGTCGTTTCTTAGTTTAAGCGGGTAGTTCTCGCCATGGAAATTAAATTAAATAGAACGGCAGGAATGCGGAAAATGGCTGGGACACATCGTAAGAATGTCATGCCGGAAAAGATGTATACAAAGCAAGCATGACAGGAAGACGATTGGCCGGACGTCCTCGAAAATGCTGAAAGAATGAGTTGGAAACTGACCTTCGCGAGTCCGTAGATGGTGGAGCGTTGTACAAAACTAAGATGGCTGGAGGAGTGTTGTCGAGCAGGCCAAAGCTCATCAAGGGCTGTAGAGCCAGAGGAAGAAGAAGAATGACAGGAACCGTAATGGGGACCGGTTAACGATAAGCCAACTATCAGAGACAAGTACCAGCGTAAAAATGTGTGAATGTGTGAGAAAATGAACGTGAATTGAATTAGTGTGACTGTTAGCGTGAATAGAAGGTATGGCTAATATTTGTTTCCACATACGTCAATGGTAAATGTGAAATTGACGTTTTAGCAGACATTAAAGACATACTAAAAATGTCTGCTACCACGTCAAAACCATATTTACCATTGACCATTGACCTATGTGGAAACCCCGCCTTATGAATGTAGTTTATTGTATACAAATATTTCAATTAAACTATCGTTAATATGTTCAGTTAGGTGTAAGAAAGAGCCATAGGCCATAATCTCCCTGTAGGCTATCTACATTTTTTTTCATTAAAGATGTGATTACTATTGTATTATACTATGATATTATATATTATATATAATATAGGCATATAAAGTATGCAAATGGAAGAATGGCGGATCAACGGGGGAGGGGGGAGTCACGGGGTTCATGACCCCCCCTAAATTAGTAAATTCAAAAGATAATAAAATATATTTTACAAAAACGAATTCTCGGGAGGGTGGGGGTATAGGCTGCACACCTACTCACACAACTTAACTTGTGACCTCCCCCCTAAATTTTCTGCAGGATCCGCCCCTGTAATGGAAGAACTTCCAGCTTCCTCCGGTCAATTTTCTGGTAACCGAGTTAGCCTGTCCGGTACCTATTGAATTGATCTTTTTTCGCCGAAATTTTGTAAACCCCTGACTGAGACCATGACTCAGTGCCAATTGACTTGCATTAAATGTAATTTCAGGCATTATTTTATAAAATAAAAAAGAGAAATTATAGGGTTTAAATTATTTTTTCTTCGCTTTAAGTGTAAGAACAAGAAGCGAGGATATTGCATAGTCATTCTGGCCACCATTTCTTCTAACCCCTTCGATGTAGAGGATGACTCCCGAGTCCCTTTTGAGACCTTTGGAAGCCACTTTATTGTGTGCTTTATCTATTGTGTAATTGATAAGTCATTGACTTAAAATGGTTCCCATGCAGATTAAAAAAAAAGATTCGGATGATGAGTTTGGTGCGAAGTTTTTTATTCTGCTAATTTGCTTGAATTTCAAGTATTCTTCAAAAGAGCAAAAGCTCTTAACTTCTTATGTCTTGACGAATTTTTAGTTTTTGTGTCTAGTCTGAGGCTTCATAGCCTATTGTTGAAGTAAGATGTACGATTTGATACTAAAGGTTAAGGCATAATATTAAGTAGGTATATATTGTAAACAAATGACGACCGTCTTTGGCGAAATTAATTAATAAGGCCTACTTATTCTAAACAAAAAAAATTGAGTAGCACATTCCATCCAAAAATTGTATTATTTCTAACCCTAAAATAAGTTATTTAGTATGGCTCTATATTAGACAGGTATCGTCATCCACCATTTTGATTCCATTTTAAGTCTGGTGTATAAGCAAAGCATTGGGTGTTTACCAATTTATTTTTAGAAATTTATCGTTGTTTACTATTGTTATTTTAAAAAAAAAACCGTCAATTTCGACTTAATAACACTAAAATATTTTTTTTAATCCGGATTCTGATAGTAAAACTGCGTTAATATATTGCGTATATTTTCCGAGCGAGTGAATGTGTATTTGGCGGAACTGCCAATGATATAAAAACTTCAATTTCTGTAAATTGACAGATTTAGAGTTGTGTCCTTTTCCTTCCGAAGTAGCGATTATACAGTATATAGTAGTGAGACTCCGACTTTCACTTTCAGTGCATGTAAAGCAGGAGGTCCCTGGCATACCTAATTGAGCGTAATCGGAGAACCATGACTCCGCTAGGTTGTCTAAGTAATAGAACAAACAGTCATTATTTATTTATATTATTTAATAACTGCATGTGGCCGAACGATGTAGTGGGGCATTTCTTGTACATTCTTCTTCCTCTTTTAATGCCCCTTCTATCGAAGATTGGCGATCATCATGGCAATTTAGACCTTGGACTCTACTGTTCTGAAAAGGGAAGTCTTGCTCTTGCCAAACAACTGCCTCAGGTTTTTCAACCAGAATGTTCATCTTCAGCCGGTAGCCTTCTGTCCTTCTATCTCCTCAAGGATTATTACATTCACAAGGTGATAATGTTCCTCATCACATGGTCCAAAAATGTTTGTTTCAGTTTCTTAACCGTCACATATATGGCTCTCCCATCGATATTTCCTTTAAAATTGTTTTGTTTTACACTCGTTTGGTTTCCCCTTCAGTTTGTCTCTTAAAATATGACGTACAAGTTCAAATATTAATTATACTGTAGCTCTAATAAAAAAATGTTAACCCTAATTACAGTTCTGTTTAAAAAAATGTAACATACACGTACACCAAGAAACGAAAAATGGTTAGCGTGCCTGTCCTTGGTAGTCTGTGGTTTTTTTGTAAGCAGTGGTACCATCATGAGGACATTGTACCACGGAGCAATCACTAGTAATGATAGTTTACCCGCCATGCCCATCATAATTAAACGCATTTTCGCCGCCATATTTTCTATACCGGGCTTAATTAAAACTGCCGATTGCAATTTGTGATTGACTAGCTCTGATATTATTCACCACGTCTTACTCAGCCAGTTTTTGAAATGGGAAATTTTTTTTCTGATTCAATTTTATTTTATATGTTGAATCGGATTTAGTTGTTAATGTGTATCCTCCCTCTTCGCTATTTCTGGATTCGTTATTAGTACGGTAATGTAAGAGTTTCCGACTCACAGGATTTTTATTAGTTGTCAGTGGTTATGGGGAAAATTGCGGGAAGCTAGACTACTAGTATATTCAGATAGTTTTTAGAGATTTAGATGTTATTAATTGGATTGATGATTTTTATTGATTTGGTACGGGCAGCAATTGTATACTAGCTCCGCCCTCAATACCGGGGTTAATGCGCATGTGCTGTGTAGATCTTTACATATTTGTATACGATATCTTTGAATACCTGGGGTATTACAATATCTTATTGTAGGGATTGTAGGGAGTTTAATAGAGGTAAAAAAAAATTAGTTCGCACTTCTTTTCGTCGGGGTAATTTTTTCGATGAATCGCGGAAAAGCTTGTGGCTTTTGGAAGATAGTGACGCAAGTGACAAATTTGAAATTTGAAAAAAGCAAAATCAATAAAATTACAAATGTTAAAAACTCCCGGAAAATATTCCACGTAATCTTCTTCGTACCAACATTCACTGAACTGCAATATGGGTTAATTGTAAAAGTGGGCCGAAAAGCCAAAATTCACCCAATTTTCTTTCTTACAATACCAGAAACTGAAAAGTCAAACATCTGTTTCCATGGCTGAAAACTTACCAAAAGTTACCGCAATACAAAATAAGTCAGCTTCTCTATTATCATTAATGCTGGTATTATTATGGGCGTACTTGTAGTTTGGCACCGTAATGTAATGTAATTAGCATTTAATGACGACCAACACCGACTACGAATGGAAATGGGCAAGCTCAGACATGCTTACTATTGCAATTTTAGCAGGGGTTTACTCGACTTCCTCTAGTATGGGAACAAGTTCTAATTCTCCACAAATTTTCTCATTAATTTTTATATTCTTTTAATTTTCAGATATTTTGACCGAGAGATACGAAGCGTCTATGACTTCCAAGTGGTTGCAACAGACGGAGGCCGCTACGATGCCCGGTCCCAAAAGGTCCCCGTCCAAATTACAATCATCGACGTCAATGACAACGAACCTGTGTTCGCGGCGCATCCCTTCACCACGCAGACCCCCGCCTACACCCCTGCCGGCACCAGCCTCGTCACCGTCCAGGCAACAGACGCGGATCTTGGCACTAACGCCGAAATCCTCTACTCCTTCGTTAACGAGGCTCCCAACAGCAAATTCAAGATCAACCCAACAACCGGTGTTGTTACAGCAAGCAACAGCCTATCAGCCGATGCTGGAAGATTGTTTCACCTCGAAGTCCTCGCCAGAGACCGCGGGAATCCTCCCCAAAGTGCAACCGGGCTTGTGGAAGTGCGCGTAGGTGATTACAGTGATACGGCCACGTTGCGGTGCCATAATGCGACATACCGTGTTCGTCTGCCGGAGAACGCGTCGCCCGGGCGAGAAGTGGTGCAAATTTCGGCTGGTCGTCTGGACGGACGACGTCAGAAGATTCGATATGATTTTGCGCGCGGGAGTTACGATGGAGCGTTTAGTATTCATGCTGATTCGGGGTTGGTGCGTGTGCGTGATAGAAGCCCTCTGGATTACGAGACTGTGCACAATTTTTCGCTGACTGTGATGGCTGAGGCGGATAATACGTTGTTTGGCTACTGTGATATTCAAGTGGTGCTCGACGATCAGAATGATAATGCGCCGAGGTTTACGCAGGAGCAGTATTCGGCTTCTGTTTGGGAGGGTAACAACAAGGGGACTTTTGTTATGCAGGTATGGAATTCCGTCTGTTCTCCCAGCAGTATCACGTGTCCTCTTAAATGCAGTTCTATCTAATCTGAACTTAGAGCCGTTTGATGGATAGTGGGAAACCATTCGTTGCTGTAACGAGCCGTCAGGCAATTCTTTGCTGTGATGTACTCTCTCTGCAAGACTCTCTAGTCACTTCTACTTTCTTCTAGAACCTCTTTAATTTGGTCCTGTTTTTGGTGACATACACCAGGATGCAAATCCCATTTGGAGTCTGGAGGATCCTCGGCTGTATCTTGATCTCTCAATTTGTTGCCCGTGTCGGCAGCGCAATGAAAACACTCATACAGGGTATTTTCTTGCATATTTAAGCACCTTAGAATATCAGCAGCTCCATGCCATTCTCTTTAGTACTAGCACTGAATTATACATAAATAGCTTCAATGCACACAGCAGCCGACAAGATCCCAGTCCGTTTGGCTAATAATATGCTCTTCGAAGTAACCATGTAAGCTATCCTAATCCTCAATTACTTTGCTCTCTTTCAGGTATCTGCTACGGACGTGGACGACGGCCAGAATGCTCACATTCTATACCATATTGTTGACGGTAATCATGACAACGCCTTTGTTATCGAGCCACCTTTCAGTGGCCTGATCAAAACCAATATTGTTCTTGATCGAGAAATTCGCGATACTTACCGTCTGACCATCATCGCCACTGACGAAGGAACTCCGCAGCTCACTGGCACTACCACTCTCCGAATCAACATTGTGGATGCAAACGACAATCAGCCAACATTTCCTCCACACAGTATTATATCTGTCAGTGAAGGTAAGAAACAATAAATATACTATCCTAGAGTGTAAGTCTCTTTGCCATCTTCCTATCGCCATCCGTATAACTGTTCGATATGCGGTCCTCTACCTTTCTTACCGTCACAGCCGCCTCAAACAACTGGACTTATAAGAACGGTCTTAGGTCCTGTCTATTGATGATTTCTTATATTTCAGCATTGGTTCTTAGGCCCATACTAATGCAAATCTTCTTACAGGTGCGGAACTAGGAAGTGTTCTTACAGTAGTCACAGCCAATGACGTCGACACCAATCCAGCGCTGACCTATTCGTTCGCGGACGGCACGACGACCACCCCCGAGTTCAGCATCGACCGGTTCAGCGGGAAAATCACGCTCGGGCGGCACCTCGACTTCGAGACTCGAGGCGAGTACTCGCTCGCAATCACGGCGTCGGACACGGCCCACACAGCCAACACCACGCTCACCATTCGCGTCACGGACGTCAACGACAACAAGCCGGCGTTCCGACAGCCCAGCTACCACGCCTCCCTGCCAGGTACGTGCGCGTAAACTGCTTAAGGTTCGTTCACATAAGCGAACACAGTGTTGTATTGACCAACGGTTAATTCTGTTAAATTATACGTCTTAAATTATTAAATTTCGCTTGGACTACAAACAACACCATTCTCACAGATACGCTGATCGTAGGCCTATATTTTATTGAGCACAGACAACATTACACACAAATCAAGTTTGCGTTAGGATCAGATAGGCATACTAAACAAATTCTACCCTAGCCAGTCGCTTGCAATTTATTGGTAGGCCATAAAGTTCTATATATATATGGGAGATAAGGGACATTCGTCGCTTGCCGCTTAAAATATTTTTTGAATTTCTTACCCGCCAGATCTTCTTCAACCAGTCGCTATTAAAAAATGCCGCAGCTGGCATCTGAAATTCAAAATTATTTTGGCGGGTGCGAAAATACAGTCGCCACTGTACGCAATAGCCTAAGTTATTACAGTTCTTCGATCGCATTGTGTGTGGAACAAGTAAAAAGCAGCTACTAATGCTTAAAAAAGGCTACTAAGGTTAGGGCTCCTAAGCCCTTAAAAACTGCCCCTCTTTAGAAAATGTAAGTCCCTGAGTCGCCGATTTTTGAAAACTGCAACTCACAAAAGGGTACAAAAATGTGACCATTTAGTATAACCGTATAAGTCCATTTTTATAACCAGTGATACTAGTCCTAGATTATTATGCAATGCGGTATACGATAGTGAGAACGGTACTTTAGGCTCCCAACTGTCATTTCTAAATCAAGGAGGAACTGCGCCCTGTGGTAATTTGTGGTATTCCTTTCGGACTGTTTCTTGACCTCCAACAATTTCTTTATGGCAGCCTGCTATTTTAGACATCTGTAAAACTCACTCTAGTAGGCTCGTTGCCAATGTCTTAAGTAGGCATGCGCGGTGGTTGTCATACAACCCTGTTTCAATCATTTTATTATTTCCTGGTATCTACCTCTAATTAATTTTTTTACAAAATTTCTAGGAGTAAGTAACTATTCTGATCGTATAGAGATAAGAGATAATCGTTGAAGAAATGTTCCTCTACGTTTTAATGCATATAATATTGTATGCTGCCATTATAACTAACACGGTTTGCCCACAGTTTTGTAAGAAGCTGTTAAAGCAACCTAGCCAATTGAACATCTTCTAGTGCACTTTTTCCATGGCCAAACGTAGTTAGCGAAGGGGCACAGTATGGAGCAGTAAATTAAAATACTCGTGTAGAGGAAAGATTATACTAAAATATGTCATAGGATTGATGTCTCTACGATTTAGGCCCGGGGGGGGGGGGGGTGTCACGTGACCGCAGAATGTTACGTCATTTGTGATGCCGATTGCCGGGGAGTAGCCGGCAGTTGGGGAACTACTGCCAGTTGTACAAGGGCGGACCCAGCGGAAAATTTAGGGGGGTCACAAGTTTTTGTAAGTTTAAAAGGTAATTTTGTTGTTGAAAAGTTGAGTTTTTCAATTTTTGGTTTTTTAAACTATGTATCTTATGAATTTACTCATTTAGGGGGGTGTCATGACCCCCCGTGGATCCGCCATTGCAGTTGTATTGGTGGTGACGTCATTTTTTGTCAGCAATGTCTACAGGCGTTTAGGCTCTTGTAAGCCACAGTTCAAAACACCAACATTTTTTTTTTTTTTAATGTTTAATATTTACGGTTTTTCCATGCAAAAACATATTGTATTGTTAACCTATAAGTTACCAATCTAGCATATTTTATATTCTATCGTTGGTAAAGTAGCCTATTACGACTAATCCTTGTACACCTCAAAATGCTTAGGGAATTTTTTCTAATGACACCTCTACGTGATCGATTTTTAATGTGATATTTGATTTGTTACACCTGTGAAACTTTCCACCTTCTACTGTCAGTATAACAAGGAATCTCCCGATTTTTATTATTCATAAAATTTGAAAAACAAATCTTGCCAACTAATTCATTACTGTGTAGCCAACCATTATCCATCTCTACTGTATTCTAATACAAACTATACAGCGGGTCCATCTATTTAATGGGCCCACTATACATAGTCGACAATCTAATTAGCACATGCTATCAGAAGCCGAATCGCATAAGCTATAACTCTGAATTATTCCATCATTGATTAGGTGTGTGTACTAAAGTCGGGGAAAGAGAATTGAACGTGACGTCACTGGGCCCATAAATTAGACGAGCCATTTCATTGCGACTCCTTATTTAGCATGTCTTATTAATACGTGAGCTCTGCCAAGCCCTGCTGTTCTCGGCCACTTGCATTTTTCATCTTACATTCCAGATTCAATTCTTACTAGCCAGCTTCAACTGTGATTTGACTGGAGTAGTTGGCTAATTTCGTAGAAAACATTTATGGTGTTTTAAGCTTACGAATATTGGCCCAAACGACGGAATTTCATATACAAATTTGAGTTTTTTGCGTGAGCTCTGCCAAGCCCTGCTGTTTTCGGCCACTTGCATTTTTCATATTACATTCCAGATTTAATTCTTACTAGCTAGCTTCAACTGTTATTTGACTGCAACAGTAGCAATGCTTCGCTTATTTCGTATAGAACGTAATATGGAGTTTTAAGCTTACGAATATTGGCTCTAACGACAGAGAATTTCATATACAACTTTGAGTTTTTGCGTGAACTCTGCCAAGCCCTGCTGTTCTCGGCCACTTGAATTTTTCATCTCACATTCCAGATGTAAAGCAGGCGGTCCTGAGTCTTCCTAGTTGAGTGTAAGAGTGGGCTTCAACTCCGCTAGGTTGGCTTAATAACAGAACAAAAAAGTAAACATTTATTTATTTAGAATTTTAAGCTTTCGAATATTGGCTCAGATAACAGAAAAATTAATAAAAACTATTCTTATAACTTTTTTTAATTGGTTTTTACGAAATGTCTGTTTGTCTCTCGGCTTATCAGTCTGTCTGTTCGTCAATTTGTGGGCAAACAACTCGGTGGATTTTGATGAAAATAAGCATGCAAAATCTTTTTTTTTCTCTCAATTACTAATAGTCATCTAGATATAATTTACCCACACTGTAACTTAATAGCCTAGGAACTGTAACCTCCAGATTTTGTAGAAACACCCACCGTTACTAACCGAATACCAACACGTCAAATCCCTGTTATGTGAAGGAAACTTTTATATTCATTAACAGCAGTTTTACTTGCTTTTCATGTGCTTGTCAATACGTCAGTTATGCGAGTACGTTCTTTTATTGGGTACTCATACATTAGATGGAATTTCCTTATAAAATGTCGATAAGTTGCGTTACGGTGTATGCGTAAGCGTAATGCAACACGTTTGCTTCCAATTAGTCTTTGCTACAGACATGGAATAGTGATTGATAGTGTGACTTAATTTTGTCGCTCTTTATGGACTAATTAAAGGAAAATATTCCCACTTGGTATTGACTTACTGACTGACTTGTAGTTGTCTGTTGTTAGACATATTATTTTAAGTTTGTTGCGTTCGGCTGCACAATATGATTGGCTTATTTCTTTCCTATTTAAGTGCTTCTCCCTAAGATGTATAATACTCATGTCTTAAAAATATTGCCATCCTCTATTTCCAATAGGATTTCAGCTGACTTCAGAAAAATGACAGGTCTCTTGCCGCTAATTTTCTGGTCCTTTAGCAGTTTAGCCCACAGCTCTTCTCTCAATTACACTAATCCATCGTATAGCCATCTTAGCTGGCACCTCTTGCAACTGACCTCTTCGATATCAACTATTTCGATTTGGGGACCTCATTCTCTAATGACCCGCTATTTCCAAATGTCACTTATAAATGAGGACTGCTTCTAATGATCTCACACGCCTGTGGTCGTAACTTGGTAGCCTCTCATTCATTGCTGTAATGTCACACATTAAAATGATATTAATACCATCTGCTTTATAATTATTCGTCACCGTATTTTATTTTTAATGCTCATTTAATGGGCCTAACATGGTGGTATACATTTTAAATACAGTCCCCAAATAGTACGAAAACAATGATAAAATTTATGTTGATGCGTTATGTATTTTTTTTAAATAATGATAATTTAATTCTACTAAGAGATAATATAATATACATTTGGGTCCGGAAGGTTACTACTTATCCCTTATCGTACTAAAAAACGATAGCATGTACTGTCCATGCCCTAAATTGTCTATAATTATTGTCAACATAAAAAGTGTGCAATATTATATAGGCTACTAATCCCTATTAATTTTATTATTTCAGAAGGCAACAGCGACGCAAACTTTTCCGTTCTCCAGGTCAACGCTACTGATGCCGACAGCGGAAAAAATGCTGAAATACAATATTCCCTGCTGAATGCAATCAAAGGGGTCTCCATTGACCCGTCAACTGGCATTATTTACGTCAATAGAAGTGCCCTGCAACTTCCTGATGGAATGAAAGATATAGAGCTGAATGCTGTTGCCCAAGATCTGGGAGTGCCGCCTTTGACTAGCAGTGTTCCTGTGTTTCTCCGTGTTAGCAATGAAAGAGGGCAAGCGCCGCATTTTACACAAGAAGAATACCAGTAAGCAGTGATTACATTCCATAACATATTGTTCTTCTCATCAAATTTCTCCGGGAAAAATGTTTCCAAAATTTACAAAATGTGACAATCATAACAAAAACGTTTTTATGCATAGGCTCTTGAAATAGATAGCCAGAAAAATGTGGATTTTTTTCACAATCGAAGGCATTCTATCTCCTAGCCTATAACTGATATGGAATAGAGTTAATATAAATTCTGCTAATTCTGCTAATTTTATCTTTCAGAATTCGAATCCGTGAAGACAGTCCAAGGGGAACAATAATTTTGAAAGTTGCAGCAGTCAGTTCTCGAGATGTAGCTCTAACAGAATTTTCTATTTTGTCTGGCAACGAAGAAGGCATTTTCCAAATCCTAAGGTATGTACTGGTATCTAAGGCACATTCCGGGCACTTTCTTTGTGCTTTTAAGTAGGTACGGTATTGTGTCATGCGAACTTATGATCTCTCTCAGCAATGGTTAATACACAATAATGCCGACTAGTTATCAGTAAGGACTGTCTAATCAAATGTGAACATTCAAAACGAGAATTCGAGTCATTTTAGGAGTCAAAACGCTGAATTAGCCCATTTAAAACAAAATTTACGTATTGCAGTGTATTCCTGTCTGTTTTGAATACCTACTTATAAATGTTCAGTCAAACAATCTCTGATATAGAGTAAGGAACAATGTGCGTAGTCAGTACCAAGTTATAAAACAAGTAAAATAGGTACTTATTCTTTGTATTTCGTTCCAGTCCAAGCGGTGAAATAGTGCTGCTGAAGGAAACGGATAGAGAAAAGCGAAGCTCCTACGCCCTGCACGTCACAGCAGGTGGTAACAATGCGACAGTTTTCGTGTCCATCGACGATGCCAACGATAACGCTCCAGTATTCCAAGGTATCGATGCAACAGGGGGTTACAGCGTTGAAGTATCAGAGTCCCTTCCTGTCGGATCACCTGTCCTCACACTTACGGCCAATGACACCGATCTTCTAGGAGGTCCGAACACAGAATTGTGGTTTGAAATTCTTGCCGGGAATGATGCAGAAACGTTTGTTCTTGAGACAAGGACTGGTGTTCTTCGAGTCAAGAATGTCCTAGATGCTGATTCAGGAAGAGCCGAACATTTTCTGATTGTTCGTGTTTCTGATAGTGCGACAGCTCCTGATCATCCTCTTTCCAGTGTGACTCGGGTTACAGTCAAGGTATCAGATGAAAATGACAATGCTCCAAAGTTTCCTGTGAAGGAATATCTGGAAACTGTAGCTGAAAATGAACCTATTGGGGCAAGTGTTTTCACTGCAAGAGCGGTTGATCTGGACGTTGGAGTCTATGGCCGTGTCAATTACTCGATTGTCCCTAATGACGAAGACTGCTGGAAGCTCTTTCGGGTTGACCATGACTCTGGCGTGGTTTTTACTAACGTCGTCTTCGATTATGAAAAGCGTGATAGATGTTCCTTTACACTGAGAGCTGAAGACTATGGTGGAACAAGAACGGAAGTTCGGGTTCGTGTAGAAATTGAAAGTCGCGACGAGTTCCACCCTCAATTCACGGAGAGGACCTACAAGTTCTTCATTCCTCCACCATCTAGTAATGCGTTGCTTCCTCTCGGATATGTCATCGGTAGCGTACAAGCAACTGACCGGGACAAAGGGCCGGACGGCAGAGTCGTTTACATGTTAACCACCCAACAGACATACTTCAAAGTTAATCGGACTACTGGTGCAATTATGGTGAAGAAGAAGTTGGACCATTCTGGGTTAGATGTTAGTTTCATAGTGACTGCATCTTCAGGAAAGCAAGGGTCATTAACTAATACAACGGTTGTAGAAATAGTGATTGACCCCTTGGCCGAGCCAGGAACTAATCTTGCCAGTAATACGACGATAGCAGCTTCCGGTGGGCTCGCGGATTGGGCTTTGGGTCTCCTTATAGCACTTATTCTAATAGTGCTTGTGTTTGGTGGTGTTTTCTTGTTCCTGCACATGCGCAATCGTAGACACAAAAAGGTGAATAAGCCCGCGTTAGCTTCTGGGGCTGTTGGCAATGATGGCTTTGTTGATCCAGGAGCATTCGATACAATACCCATACGGGGGACTGCAGCAACGAGTCAATTTGCACCACCCAAATACGATGAGATTCCACCTTATCGAAATACAAGCAGCTCTGGCGCTGCAACTACCTCTGAACTGAGTGGTTCTGAACAGTCTGGGAGTAGCGGAAGAGGATCCGCAGAAGATGGTGAGGATGTAGAAGACGAGGAGATTAGAATGATTAACGAAGGTCCGCTGCAAAGGGATGGCATCCACCGAACGCAGCTAGACGAAGACAACATTTCAGATGTGTCAGTACATAATACTCAGGAATACCTAGCTCGGCTTGGTATCGTCGACAACCCAGAGACTGCTCCTCACCCCGTCGACCAGCTGCACTTGTTTGACGAAGAAGGCGCTGCTGAAGCCGATCTCACAAATTTAATTTATGCAAAACTGAAGGACGTAGGTGCGGGTAGTGAACGCGGTAGTAACGACGATACGAACCTTAGTGCTACCGTGGACCACGTGATTCTCGGTGGTTTCGATGTTCCGGTTGGTGGCGTTGGCACCCAGCAACCCTCAATGACTGGCAGCCTGTCCTCGATTGTTCATAGCGAGGAGGAGCTAACGGGTAGCTACAATTGGGACTATTTACTGGACTGGGGTCCCCAGTACCAGCCGCTAGCGCATGTTTTCTCCGAGATTGCCCGTCTCAAGGACGATACGGCGAGTGTGCAGAGCACCAACAGCGGCTCAACGAGCAGTAAGGGGAAAGGGCCCGCAGCAGTGAAAACGTTACCGCCTCCCTTGTTAACCAGCGTTGCGCCCCGGAGCATAGCTGCGCCGGCAATTGCGCCTCGCGGTCCTCGCACTAGTCATCACTCCGCGCTTCCGCGGTCCCCCATTAGCCATGACCCTTCTGGGTTCAGCACTTCCACAGCCATGTCCCCTAGTTTCTCGCCGTCTTTGTCACCCTTGGCGACGAGAAGCCCTTCGATATCCCCCCTAGTAAGCCCTGGCCACATTCCAAGGCCGGCCCAACGTGCCACTATCGCCGAGACTGAACTCAGGATATAGCCCCTACTCTCATTTTAGGACTTTTAACTAATTTTTTGTACATTTTCTGTGTATAGCCTAAGTAATAAACAACTGCTATCTTACCCCATTTTGTGCGTTGTCTGCTTCAATGCTTGTTATTCGAAAAGTGAAGAAAAACCGAAAATATGGAGTAGCCTCCGTTTCAAAACTAATTGATGTTCAATGAAATCTTAAAATTTAATAAATAAATTATAAGTAGGTAAGGCAACTAGTACGGTACGTTTTTATGTACTTTATTCAGCTAGAATTTCATGTATGCCTATCCACAACAACGACATAACGACTGGCACAGTGGCCCCACCTGGACAGTTGTATACAGGAGAGATGACAGCAGTTGCCCCTACCTAGAATATATTTATAATTTCTAGTGAGAACTGCTATGTCTTCTTCGGCCAATCAGAGCATGTAAGACTTTTGAATAAACCCAGGTTCAAAAAATGTATAAGAAATCACTTGCTGTACCACGGTTATTACACGATGGAAGAAGTAAAGGGAGGTCTAAAATCTATTCTACATGTGTCAGCAAGATTTTGGTTATTTAGGAGGGTATATGGAATTTTGTGTTTTGTTCTTTTATTGTATTTTGATGTTTTCTGCCGATATTATTGTATGTATTTATTTATATCATCAATTGTATTGTGCGAAATATACATTATTTATTCATTTATTATCATGCCTTGCAGCCACGACGCGATTTGTTGTTATTTTGAAATGGTTCAAGGTTGATGGGTCGAAGAAGACGTGGCACATGGCAACAGATACAAAGAAAGTATCCTTGCTGGAAACGAATGTCCCATTTCCTCTATGTATTGTACTAGAACTCTAGCACCGACCCGCAGCCAACTAACAAAATGGGGGTTTATACAGTAACACGTTGTTTCTGTAAGTGTTTTTTCTCGAATGGTTTTCAATGCTTCAGTATTGTTTTTTTTATAGTAATTCTGTCAACCAATGTATACGTTTTCTGTGCAACTAGCTCAATTTTAATGGTAGAATTAAAAATGCCACTGTACTGTAGCTATTTAAAAAATGGTTCCTAACCTGGTACGTTAGTGTGCATACACAGTACGAGATGTACTAGTAATATGCGTTGTGTATACTCTTATTAAATGTACAGTTGTAATTTTGATAAAAATTTGTAAAGACTTCTAGAATTTAGCTGATCGCGATACGAGCGATTTTGCCATATTTCTTGCTGCAATTTATAAATTAGCCTATTGTCAATGAATGAATGATTGAATGAATGTGACAGTCTGAGTGATAACTAGCCTGAAACTATAGATGTGTGTGAATGTTGTGGAGAATGTTTATGTACCGTACGTGTAAAATGCTCTCTGTTATACAATAATATTGTTTTTAAAAATTCAGAGGCGGGAACATTGCAATTTTTGGTATAGGTATTTACAATGATTTTACCTTTTTTTCAATAATAAAAAAAACTCGAAGAGATATAGCCTACCTCGTGTAATAAATAATTATGCCTGCCATGAAACATGGGCTATTGAGAGGAACTGGAGGACCTCAATAACGTACTGACGCAGACAATTGTATGATCTTTCGTTCAATAAAGTCGTTTCAATTCAATGCAATCTGTGATCTATACTATACTCTTGAACCATGATACATACTTTAATTACAGAACCTTATAGAGATTCAACGTTGTGTGTGACCTGTGGGCCCTCACCGTGGCCTGGGACTTTACTACTACTACTACTACTACAGATTCAGATGATGCTGCAGAATGTGGGGTGATGGGTTGTGGTATATATGAGAGCGTTCTTCCAAACGTTTCGTTAACGTCTGCGGTTGACATATTCAGTGGTACTGCGTAGACTTCTATGCCGGAGGCTCAGTAGCCACTGTGGCAGGAACATTTGGAAGTATTCTTTCCCATAGAACACATCCCACTAGCCCTATTTCGACTGCTTTATCGCCTTTATCAGCTTTGTTACGCCTAAGACTCGTTCCCATACTTGGTTATGTCTAGCTAACACCTGTTTCAATGACAATGGTATGTATGTCTGAACTTGCCCATTGGCACTTGTAGTCGGTGTGGATTGACAAAGGCTAAAAATTTATTCGGAAACAACACCAATTTATAATACCCTAAAACCGATGGGTTCGTGGGGCCTTATAAGTAGGTCTACCTCCTTAATAAGCCCTCAACTAATGACAATAATAGCGGGCCTAACTTATTTTTACTTAATTAGGCTATATTTCAATTGTTTTAATGTCTTTTTGTATTTAAACGAAATTAAATGGCTCAAACCCTTGCCTATTTACAAAAAAAAAGACTAATTTTCGACTACTCTAATGAATGTACTGTACGTGCATATCTAGGCCTAGGCTATTTTGTTTTTCTTTAAATAACTTGTAGTGCTTAGCTACGAAATTAATTTTACCCGCAGTAATTGTTTTCACATATTTGTAAACTTTTGTAGCCTAGACTATTTTATTTTACTCAAATTGAGTATCACCTACCTTTACAGTTCTAGGTCTACTGTTCATACCTAGGCTATAAGTTTTTAGCCTGCCTATTTACAGGTTTAATTTGGGCTAACTGCCGTTTTTACCTTGTCTTTTTAATGATATTATAAAAGCTTAGTGTGCTAAAGCTTCACTATAGATTTTCTAAGAATGTGTCTCATTTTAACTGTTTGTAAAAAGTTGAGCTTAGTGTGGATTCTACTATATGGCCAATAAAGGACTTGATAAAGCTCACCATAATATAACATATTATGTTTACCGCAAACAATTCCGCAAAAAAGTTCACTATAAATTGTCAAATCGGCCTGAATAAACTTTAATGTAACTTTTGCCGGTCACTGTAACCTTGAACAAAGCCTTGTTAAATTTATATAAGAAATTCAAAAAAATAATGACAAAAAATGAAAACTATGTATGAAACTATTTTTAATTTTCTATTTATATACCGAACTTGACGTGTACCTCAGAATTAAATTAGTACATTTGGCTTAGCCCTTTTGTAAAATTCTCAGATTACTCAATGGAATGCCACTTACCATATGGTAAACAAGACGAAAACTGTAAGCATATTAAATTTATCAATAGTAAACACATTAGAAGCATAGTTTTTTTAACATTTCAGTTCGTACAATTTCACAAAATTCTCATCTTAAGTATACCGGTAATTCCGAAGTTAAATTATTTTGTTCTAACTTATTGAATGTTATACTAAGCCTGACTTCAATAAATTATTTTGCATTGCATGGGCCTACCTCTTGTCTTTATGTGACATTCGATGATTTTGTAGCAATAATTATTGAGCTTCATCGATTGTAAGATCCTTGTGATATGTCTGTTTTGAAATGTGTCTAATTTATAAATAAGATAGTCAAAACATGTTAAATTAAAATGGTTATTTTTTTTAAACCTACTAAGCTATGGCCTAATAGCTGTACCCTATACTGTTCAATATACTTAGGCCCTGTTCTAATAAAGCTACTAGTAGTACGGTACTTCTTTATATGCCTCTTCTAGCGAAGATTGGCGACCATCATGGCAGCATGCGGCCGGATGGGGTCGTTGGCATTGCACAAGGGACCTATGGCCTAGGGATCCATAAAAAGTCCTTCAGGACATGACAGAAGTTCCACGAGAAACACTATGTTTCCATATCGTCACTGATACTGCAAAATGTTGCATGTGAAAGAAACTTACTTTTTAAGAGCAAAAAAAACTATCTTATTTATTTTTTATTATTTGTATTTATTTATTGCTTCCTTCCTATTGGCTGTTGACAAGCGACCGTTTGTTAAAAGGTGTATTCATTTATTTTAGACGCCATGTTGTGTTAACCTGTAAATCTCATTTACTCATACGACATTTTCCATTATCGCCGACGATATGCTAAGTATAGATCAGAGTAGGATAATATATTATTATAACATACAATGTTTAAAAATCTTGTCCCAATAAGTCTGAACTACTCGTTGGTCAGAAACCATGACGTGACGGAGTCCATAAGGCGGCTATTCCACTTGTCCATAAGCCGTCATTTATGCATCAATAATAAGTCTACCATTTTTATTATAACTTAACTTATATAAGTTAAGTATCTACATGATAGTCTCCTTAAAACAAAAATCTCATCAATTATTGATGCACAAATGACGGAATATTGACAAGTAGAATAGCCGCCTAACAACACTAGGTATGTAAGGCACCAATGCCAGGGGTCGACCATACAATGCGTTACAAGTGGGAGACTACAAGCAAGATATGAGATGTGAAACCTGCTTGTCTTGTGTAACAGGCACGTGGCCGGGGAGGGGGCTGAAGCCCCCCCCCCCCCCCGAAATGTAAAAAAATTGCATTGTTCAGTTTGATGTTTGATCTGTAATTTTTTTCTCTCTTTAAAAACACTAAAACTGTGTTTTTGCATGTAAATTCTTAAGAATTGGGGGGGGGGGGGTGACCCACCGTTTTACTGGGAGTATTCCATACCCCCCCCCCCCCGATCCCTTGGTAGTTAGCCCCCTCCGAAATAAAATCCTGGCTACGTGTTTGTTGTGTAAGGCTGCTCTTGTTGCCCCATTATCTGGCCTTAGCCACGCGATGTGGGCTCTCTTGATTTCAGCTACTATCGTAGGTTCTCGGTACCTCTATCATGTAGAGCTCATTTCTACGGATACGCCACTCTCTCTGAGCCTCCCTCTCTCCCTGATTTAACACTGGTCAGTGGTCGGGGTATCTTATGCTCCCACTGTTCAAGCAGCTCGACCACCACTACTCCAACCTATACTAAGGTGTACACTATTGCATAACCGACCTTCTGCAGAAATTGGTTCAATCTTAACTTAGAGGGTGGCAGGAATGCATAGACATGTATTTGCAGAATCTCCTTGAAATGATTTGGCATTTCCCCTGCCGGCGTGCCGGGGTGGCTGCTACCATCCCTCTGACAATATTGGAATCTAGAATAAGATTGAATTTATTCCAAACATTCGGTAATGGTAAATCGTGCTATTGTAGTTGATTTTTTGTCTATCTAATGTCTACTAATACATATTAATTATTAATTTAACGTACAAAAATATTTATTTATTTATGGGCGTGTGCTTGTGGCCACACGATAGAAGTGCAACTTCACCAATTAGTTGAAGGGCCCGGTAGAAGAGGGCATTAAGACCTAATTTAAACCCCCTCCCCCAAATTTTATCATGGTAGAAGTTGTCATAATATATTGTATGGCACCAATGCACATATTATGCTTCAAGGATCCGATAGGAGAAAGTGATAGATGAAAGCACACAGGAAAGGGAAACCCCCAAAAATTGTACTTAAGGAAGAGAGAGAGAGAGACACTATGGGGCCTGAGCGAACCTACCAAAGTAAGTTATTAATTTAAATTTATTTAAAAAAAATTACAGTACAAACACTTGAACGAACACAATACTCAGCAAACTTATAAATGAATAAAACCTATTTTACAAAAAATAAGAACTAGTCTATTCGAGGGTGGTATTGTAGTGAGTACCGCGTTACGACCAAATGAACAACTTGCATAATATTAGCATTTCCCAAGATGGTGCACCTTTGACTCACAGTGATTGGCGGGTTGAATCCCAATATACCGCCCACGTTTAACTTATTAAGAGGGGCACATCGCATCACTTTTAACTCCTGAGCCTTAAAGGTATATAATTTAAATTGCGGTTAGGACCTCAACGATTGTTCATGTTTATATGTATATGACGAATTGATATGAAGACCTTCTTACATTAGACTCACAAAGGATTATGTCTGGCTCGATACCGGTACTCACTACAGACACTACAGTGCTGTCAATGATCAGAATATAAAGATTTCATATGTAAATTTACAATAGCTTACACTACAGTGCTCAGATTACAACGTCAGATTGTTTTCGGTTCTTCCTGCAGTAATATAACTACGCAACCATGCACTTCAATCTGTAATCTGTTTCAAATGCTTGAAATGCTTCAAAGTTCAAATGCGGAGGAATTATGCTCAATACACAATTATCATCGAGATGACGCTTGCAATGCTTTGATACTTGCTTGAAACGCCAGCTATGCTTACAATGTCATGTCTGCGATGAACCTAACTCCAAACATCCAGGAAAAAATTGCGCCCGGAGCCCAACTACCGTACCCTACTTGACGGAGCTGTGTCCCAGACAGAACTTTTAGTCACCAACGACAAGGCCATCCAGGCCGCAATGTTTTGGATCAATGTGTCCTAGGCCCGGACACGTTAAGTATAGGTACCTAAGTATATCTTCGTTGTTGATATTAGCCCCATCTCAGGATCGTTGTGAGGTTTATTCGTGAAGCTTGCAACGCTTCAATGATTACTAGTCATGTCTTCGTTGTTGTCAGTCACTTTTGCAATGCTTTCTAGCCACACTAAGGTTGTTATTAGATGCATTCTCATTGGGCCCAGTGGTGACTCGGTTGCAAGCCATCGATGCATACTAGTCTCCGCTGTTATGCTTAGGCCTACTAGTAATGTCTTCGTGTCTTCGCTGTTGTTGCTGTTATTAGCCACAAAATCGTTGTGAGGTTTATTCGTGAAGCTTGCGACGCTTCGATGATTACTAGTCACGTCTTCGTTGTTGTCAGTCACTTTTGCAATGCTTTCTAGCCACACTAAGGCTGTTATTAGATGCATTCTAGTTAGGCCTAGTAGTGGCACGCTTGCGATGCTTTGACGCTTAATAGACATATATTTAAGTTGCTTTCCTGCCACAACAGCGTTGTTTTTGGTCTATGATGGCTTCGATGCTTGCTGATCACGGCGGCTATGTTTACAATTAATGTGTTCGTTTTTATTAGAGACATCTGGAAAGTGTTCTAACCACAACAGCCTTGCTGTATTGCTGCCGAGCACGGCTCCTGCGCTTGCTAGCCAATTCTGTCTTCGTTGTTATTAGCCACGCATGCGATGCTTCCTAACAACAAGAGTGCAGTTAAGCCCGTCTTCGTTGCTACTATAGGCATGCATGCGATGCTTAATAGTCACAAGAGTGCTGTGACGCTTATGGTGCTTCGATTCTTTGCTGGTCATGTCAGCTATGTTTAAATTGATGCTATGTTTAAAATGTTTCGATGCTTTCTAGCCACAACAGCATTTATATTATTATATATTAGTGACGCTTGTGATGTTTACTGGCCACGTCTTCGATGATACTAGCCACGCCTGCGGTGCTTATTAGCCACATCTAATTTTTTGTGAGTTCCGCCGTTGAAGCTTCCTAGTCATGCTTGCGACGCTTTACTTATGTGGTACGTCTCTGTGAAATCGCTGAATTCAGCTATGTTCATGCATCTTTGTTCGTTGTGGATATACTTTTTGAACTTGCAAATGAGCTTTGGATCACATTCCTTCTTTGTAATGTATCTGTAAATGAAAAAAATGTACATGTCAAATTACTATGACATGGTCTTGGTTCTTGGTTATTGTGTACTCGGCACTTATGAGCAGATATAGTGGGAAAACAGATTAATGCACTTCATACCTGGGTCAATTATTTCAGGCTAGCAAGGTATGGTTTTTCGGCATATTTCATGACGCATCTCTGTACACTCACAGAAAATACACTTCATTTAAATGATCTAGTCTGGGTGAAATGATCTAAGCAAGGCCACAGCCAAGGGGGGGGGGGGTCCGGACCCCTCCCGAAATATTTGCAGCGTACACTAGATAGAATGGAGTTTTAAATATATTGAAGCCACTTTACCTCCGGTGGCGTCAGATGGACCCCTCCGGAATAAGACCTTCTGGCTAAGGCCTTGGATCTATGACAGGGGTATATGGCCAAATGGTTGGCCATGGGCCATGGAATTTCAGTGGAGCCAATTTGGTGAGGGGAAAAATTCTGTCATTAAAACAGTAGGTACTTTTGTTTCTGCAGTACCAAGCTTTGATGCGAATAGAAACTTCTAGTTTCGACATTTAACATTGACGACGCCTTGTCTGTAAACAATACTTTCTAAGGGACTACAAACTTTTTCGGTGAGATCCCATGATCCATCTATCTATACAATTATATTTTGTGTTACAGTATATACCCGAAAAAAGGGAATCAAGAAAAATCAGGAGAGTAATCCATCGTGTTACCTCTACACTAACTGGGGCCGTCAGTTACAAAGTTATAACCGAAATGTAAGGAACTAGAAAAATCTGGACTTGGCGGGATTCTGACCTCGCCGGGGCATCGTCTGACAAAGCATATGTCGTGGGTTCGAACCGAGTCCAGGTTTTTCGAGATCCTGTAATTTCGGTTATACCTAAGTTAATTTAATGACAGTATTAAATACCACATAATGATACAATATATTGTATTAGTTGCAGCCCCTGTGAAAACCAACAGGGCGAGATGGGGCCAGATAGAGGCAGACAGCCACACAATACCCTGTGCTCGTGTGGTCAGAGGCTGGACGCGGGCCACTTGTTCTAGTGCAGCTTATGTCCAGCCCTATGAACCAAAGACAACCTGTGGGAGAGCTACAGCGCAGCCTGCAATTTCACCCGATTCTGGGACGTTTGCTTGGACACGAAAAATAAAGTAAATTGCACGTTGCCCTGAAATGGCATAGCCTATATAAATCGCGAATCGCGTTGGGTGTTGATTCCCTAAACTTACTTTCGCATATAATGTCTATAGGAGGTTGTCTCTTCAAAGCTTTCTGTCAATCTAGTGATAAAGCGTACCATAGGAAAAACTTAGTGTGGGTAGGAGTTACCATATAAGAATAGGCTACGTCAACTTACTCGTGATCAGCTGATGTGAATCGTAATTCGCCCCTCCTTTGCTTCTTACATTTCAAATTGTCCATCCAACAGTCACATTTGTACGACCCGTCACGGAGTCTCCGGGCTTCGAAATGAGATGGGCATCGAATGTTTGGAGTCCTACAGTTATAAGAGACTGGAGCCTGATCTGAACTGGGTTTAGTTTGGTCGGAACTGGGCTTAATTTGGGCCGAAATGGTTGTCACAGTTGAGGCCGAAGTGTTTCTATTATTAGATGATATGGTTGCAGGTGGAACTGGAATGGTGACATTTATCGATGTTGCAGTTGGAACAGAAGTGATTTTATTATTAGAGGATACGGCTGGAGGTGGAACTGAAATAGTGACATTTAGGGATGATGCAGTTGTAGTTAGAACAGAAAAACTTGCATTCGTGGATGTTAAGGTTGCAGATGGCACGGGCAAGCTGTTATTTGAGGATGATAAGTTTGCAGATGGATCGGAAAAATTTGTATTTGTGGATGTGGTAGCAGTTGAATCTGATGAGTTTGTAGTTGGAACTGGTTTGATTGTAGTTGGAACTGATGCGCTTGTAGTTGGGGCTGTTGTTGTTTTAATTGGAACTGGAGTGGTTGTAGTTTGACTCTGCTTGACACATTCACATTCAGTGTGGTTGTCAAATTGCAGTTCCTCATTAACGTTTTCACCATGCTGAAACAAAAATGGTTGGTTAGAGTGCAAATAAGCCGGCCGCCATACCAAGTTGAATCCAGCGGACCAGAGCAGGTTCAAAGCTGCAGATAAATTGGTCGTGTGCACAGTGCCGGTAGGGAAACATGGTAGGACATGTCCTGGTCACCTCCGAACTAATCGTGTGACTTGACTGTGTTTCCCAAGTGGTTCGGAATCCACTATAATCAGGAGGTCCACTGGAGTCCTATGGGCCCACACCGTGGCCTGGGACTGTGTCAAACCATACTACTACTAGAGTGCAAATAAATAAAAACTTAATTAACTAATTACATCAGCAGTAACCTTTTGATTCCACTCTCTATCTATCTATCTATCTATCTACCTGAAACAAAGTGAAAGTGGCTCAAAGTGTTTTTGTTTCAGCTAAACGTAACGTAAGTTATATACCGTATGTACGCCTCATGGGTACACAAAGGGCGTCACTTATTCATTTTCTCTTTGACAGGTCGCCATCTGTAATCATAAAACTACGGCCTTTCAGACACGTCACATGTTATTCCATCCCTCTACGACCAATGTTAACTGAGACATGCATTTTTTAAGCATCCTCCAGGAACCTAGCTACCAAGTATCAGGTTGGGGCTGTCTACATTGACCCGGTCGATCTGATTGACTTGCCGTCGAAGGATATGATTGTCTTTGCTAACAAAGGTAAGGGTTGATGTTTTTCAACAGTTTATTAATTGGCAATGTTCACAGTAAGAATAATTGAGGTAGGTACGCTGCTGTGATGCCAATAATTATGCTGTTGAAAGGGTCCCAAGATCTATGTCAGCTCAACACTCTAAATAGTAATAATCAGATAGACCTCTCTCTGTGAGCAGGCCAACGACCTGTCCAAATCATTATTGGTGGAGACACCCTCCCTTTGCAATTCTACCACCATAGCAGTACAGGCCAGGGCATGTAGAGTAGTGGTATACGTATACGGACTTCCACCCGAAAAGTTACTGGTTTTAGTCCCATACTCATTATATTTTCCAGCCATGCTTTCAGGCCTTCTTAATTGATCTTTATAGCCCTAACTCCGCTAGGTAATAGTAATAGGTAATAGAACAAAAAAGTATTTATTTCATATGACGTTTCAACCCGGATTAAGTAGATCCGCTACTGTTAGGCGTACTTTAGCTTGACGAGAGGGTAGGACAGGGCGGCGGCTTGTGTGGTCCTCCCCCGGGGCTAATGCCATGAATAATAACCACTTGTACAACGTTCTGGACGGTTGCCACTCTATTAAGATACACATCAAGGCTCAATTGGGTCCGCACCCTCCCCGAATAAAAATTAATTTAAACGCCCCACCGGAATGTACCGCTACACATCTTCGAGTAATACTCGTCGAGTAATAGGTACTCGTCGAGTATTACGTTCAAAATCAAATTTCAAAGTTGATAATGATAGCAGAGCCCTCATTGATAGCACTCGGGATAGAAGAATTGTTTCTCTACTGCTTGAAATGAAGAATCTGGCTGCCACTTACATAGTTACATAATTAATTTAAACGCCCCACCGGAATGTACCGCTACACATCTTCGAGTAATACTCGTCGAGTAATAGGTACTCGTCGAGTATTAAGTTCAAAATCAAATTTCAAAGTTGATAATGATAGCAGAGCCCTCACTGATAGCACTCGCGATAGAAGAATTGTTTCTCTACTGTTTGATATGAACAATGTGGCTGCCACTTACATAGTCTATGTGCGTGTATTATTGTGTTAATTTTAAATAGTAAATAAATACTGACTTCTTTTCGACTACTAAGCCAGAAATACATTTTGAAAATATAAGTTTTGGGCCAAACTTCAGCGTTGTTAGTAGGTAGGTACTTATTTAATTAAAAAAAAAAAAAAAACACTCTAGTTTCTAATGCACATTTTTTCGAGGATTAATACCAGTTTGTGATGGCGTAGAGGCATAGTTTGACGAGAGCAATAATTATAATTTTAACCGTCAAAACTTTCTGTGAGAAAAAAAAAGTGTTTCTAAGTCCGCGTCTAACAGACACATGCACGAGAAAAGTGACACATTTCTAAATATTGGCTTTTGAGATAATTCAAATTTTAGTTCTGACCATTTTTTAGTTTTACTTGTAGTACTATCGAGGCACTTAATACTTTTGAGATGTGACAGTTTACTTGAAAGAGAAATGTAATTACCACGTCAACGCCTGGAGCACATTCCGAATTATGTCAGTATTGCCAAACTTGAAGTAGTCAAACTTGACAATGGATCCGTGACAAAACGCAATCTTATGGAAACAAATTAAACTAGATATGTGACACTACATTCATAAAATTCGCTATATTTTCCTCGACATTTTTGTATCAATAACTCAATTTTGCAATTTTTGAAATGTGTCACTTTTCTCGTGCATGAGCGATATGCACTATTGCAATTTAGGGAATCATTTCTTCTGTGGTATGTGACCGCAATGTTACATGGGAGGGTTTGTTAGTCCCTTTACGGAAAAAAATAATTACGAGTTTGCTCGATAAAAAAGACACAATATTGGGAAATTACTGCGGTAGAACTGCACAAATTTGATTATGCAACTCGGTCGAAAGTCGAAACCGGGTTATCAGTATTATTTGGATTCTACCAGACCAGTCTCAGCAATATTTTTAAATTACACTATTCAACTGTGAAGTCTTTCAAAAAATTTCTAATTTTTCAGTAATGGAAGTCGGATACAGAAGTCAAGTTGCTGCTGACAGTTATTTACTTAACGTGTCCAGGCGGAACACGTTTTAAGGGTTGTCCAGTAGGTAGCGGCCTGGATGGCCTTGTTGTTAGCTGACGGTTAAGAAACGGAAACTTCAGCCAAGTGATGAACGATAAGTTATCGCCTTCTGCATGTAATAATGGAAGGGAAGATAGAAGGGCTGAGGGTGGGGACCAAAATATGAGGATATAGAAAAAACTGGACTTGGTGGGATTCGAACCCACGATCCCGGGGCGATATATATAAATATATATATAATATATATAAATTTATAGCAGATAGGAAATGAAGAGGCTTGAAGCGTTTGAAATGTGCTGTTACGGAAGGACCAGATGGCGAATGAAAGAGTGCTAGAGGCTATTGAAGAAGAGGGACAGCTGCTACCTCATATAAAAAGTAGAAGAGCGAAATGAGTAGGACATTTATTAAGACACATCTGGTACACACCATAATTGAGGACACAGTGGAACCAATAGGAAAGGGCGGCCGAAGAACGAATTCATGGATCAACTGAAGGAAGACGCAGGTGCTCGAACGTGCCAAGAGCTAAGGAGGAAGGCGTAGGGCCGAGAGAGCTCGCGAATGATATGCAGAGTTGCTGCCAACCAACCGTTGAAATTGTTACCCCAGAAGAAAGACAACTCACTCACCTTGTAAGCCCACACGTAGAAGGTGATGACTTCTTTGGTCTTTACTTGACACTCCCTGTCGTCTTCACAACAGCCCGTGTCCCTCCCGCAGCGGTGAAGCAAAAGGCAGTTGGTGTGGTAGGTGAGGTATGTCAGAGGAGGCACTACATCCTCTATGCAGATAACCCGGGGGAGAGGGTGTTTGCAGTCTGTACTTTTGGCCATTTCACTGTACGCCTCTGTGTCTGCAATGGAAATAAAAATAAATAAATACTGCAATTAAAATCAGGCCAGCAAGGTGGCCATCGGCGACTCAGTCAATCAACGGTTCCACAGTTGTGGCCGAGCGTATTTGGGAGGTTCTCGCCAAAGGCTAACAGTAATCAAAATAAAGTTATTAGCCAGGGAACCAAGGTGACGTACGCGCGCCTGCGAATCTGTTGCATTGCATTGTTAATATATTTTTCATTTTCCAATATTTTCATTCTTTTATGTTTGCAACCATACAAGTTGGTTACTCCTTGACGCTATGGCCTCTGGAAGGCTTTGGCCTGCTCTGCCACATCGCGCCAGCCTGCGCGGTCCTGTGCTCTCCTCCGCCAGTCATCGACACCAAGGGTCACCAGATCCCCCTCGACGTCATCCAGCCATTGGATCCGTGGTCGTTCCACTCGTCTTCTCCCTTGGGGCACCTTGTGTAAGGCTGCTCTTGTTGCCCTTAGCCTGGAATTGCTACTTACCATTTAATTGGTGCAGCCATTGTGAGGGGGTAGAGGTGGCTTGGGTAGTAGTCAAACTAATGTTTAATAGGTGGACGTTATGTCCTGTAGCACGTGGATCCATTGTGATGGGGTAGACGTGGCTTGATTAGTACTCATAATAGCAGTATTCTGCGGTCTAGTAAATGCTACTTACCATTTAATAAGTGGACTTTGTGTACTATAGTTGGAGGAGGCATTTTGATGATGGTAGAGGTGGCTTGAGTAGTAGTCGAACTCCTGTTTAATAGGTGGACGTTATGTCCTGTAGCACGTGGATCCATTGTAATGGGGTAGACGTGGCTTGATTAGTACTCATAATAGCAGTATTCTGGTCTAGTAAATGCTACTTACCATTTAATAAGTGGACTTTGTGTACTATAGTTGGTGGAGGCATTGTGATGATGGTAGAGGTGGCTTGGGTAGTAGTCGAACTACTGTTCATTGTGATAGTGGTTGATATGGTGGCTTGGGTAGCAGTCGTGGAATCGTTTAATAGAGCGACCGTAGAAGGGGCTGACAAAGTAATATTGGAAGACGTAACTGTAACATTCTGGTCCATTATACGATTATCTTCGACTTGTTGGTCCATTTCAGGATTTTCGGTCGCCCACTCCTCGATGGAACTCTGCAAGAAATAGAGAGAGGTTTGAAGTGTTTGTAGGCTATATTTTAAATTTGTACAATTCAGAAGTGTATATCCAGGAATACTTTCGAGGCGCAGCAGTTGTTAGTTAAATTGACCCTCTGCTGGCGGAAACTTTTAGAAGATTCTCTGACGTTACCGAATTTTTCAGGTCCCTCATGCACTACTAGTAGTTGTTATGGCAAACACAAATGGTTAAATATCGTTTAAAATAAATTTATTTATAGACTTCTTGTGATGGGGAAAGATGTGTCTAACTCATAGGAACAGGAAAACCAACGGCCTTACCATGTTGATTCCATTAGAGCAGAGCATGTTTCAAACTGCGGCAACTTGGTAGTGTGCAAAGCGTTGGCAGGGGAACCTGGTGGGACATGATAACGCGCTTAGGCAGTGCAAGTCGAGTCCTGGTCACCTCCGATCTAATCGTGTGACTTCACCATGTTCCCCAAGTGGTTCGGAATCCACTATAATCAGGAGGTCCACCCTGTTAGTCAACTCCCCTTTCCCCGAGGTGATAGAGTCTGCCCTTTGGGTGCCTCAAGTTAACAAACAGACTCACTCCCCCCGCCAGGCTGACAGGGTTGCTTAAAGCAGAAATGCTGAAAGCAGGCGTTAGAAATAACAGGAACAGGAAAACCCCCCAAAAAAAACCAATATTATTATTACTGTAACAGCAAAGGCTTTCACGGCCGGAGTCGAATGAAGAACCAGTAGAATCCGGGCTGATGGGCCGTGGTCGAAATGAAAGCGAACTTCCAAACGTTTCGTCAACATCTGCGGTCGACATCTTCAGTGGAACTGCGAAGACTTCTAAGATACAATCTTATAATATGATGTCAACGGAACGTTTGGGAGGTCGCTTTCATTTCGACCAAGGCCCATCAGCCCGGATTCTACTGGTTCATTATTATTATTACTATTTACAATTATTGTAGCTCAGCTGGGCAGAATTGTATTACCATGATTACGAATGTTTATAAACTAGTCAGTAGTTGCGTTACAACTGTTTATGAACATGTCTGTAGAATATGCGTGGAGTAGAGTAGTTACGACAAGCATAAGAATAACAAAGTTGAATTGATATTTACGGGGGACCTAACTTGACCCCAATTCCCCATACAGTCTGGCTGTAAAGCGTCGTGAACTTTCGCAAGTGCAAGAATATAACTGGCTTTTTAATTACCTAATTCTTTTTAAGTATCAATTTTACGACTTTGAGTCTAACTGTTCTGCCATCTGCATTTTGGATTATTCTGATGAGTCCTTCAAGCTAATAACTTAATTTTCCTCTTCCACATAAGTTAAGTATAAATAAATAAAGAACGAAAGGAATATTTCTGTTAAATTATATAATCAAGAAATCGACAAGAAAGTAGCCTATAAAGTAAAATCGTTAAAATATAGTCAAAATAGTTTTTTTTTAAATAGTATAAAAATATGTCATTGGGCCTCAGTGACAGTGTAGAAAGCTTGCTCTAAGGAGTAGTCTCTAAAATATTAAGGGAAGTTAGTAGCATTTCTCGCCAATCTCAGTTCAATCGGGCGTTTTGTAAGGTAGGGTAGGCAAATCTTTGTAGTATTGGATCCAGTCGCTCACACTTGGCTGTGTGTGGTGTTGGCCTTACAAGGTCTCACTTTTGCCTTGTGTGCAGTGCAGTGCAGTAGGAAGTAGAGTAGGGTCTTTTGATTATCATACCAGAAAAATGGTTGGTTCGAGCCCCTTCTTGGTCTTTTTTCTGGTGATTCGTTCTTGTTTAGGGATTTTGAGTGAATTTAATCTTACCTACATATATTATAGGCTATAAGGAATCTGTCAACTTTAAGCATCGGGAAATAGTTCCTAAAAACCTGTGCCTGCGGTGAGTTGTATTACATGGATGTGAAACCTGGAGTACAAGTATATCAGATAAGGAGCTGAAGCCGCTTAGAAGCGGTGGCGTTACAGGAGGATGCTTACAGAAGGATGCTTAGGATCAGCTGGAGGGGTCACGTGACATGTGAAACAGTGCTAGAGGCTATTCAGGAAAAGAGGCAGCTGCTACCCCATATAAAATGGAGAAGAGCGAAATGGGTAGGACATTTTACATTTGTTAAGGTACCGTACGAAAATATGGTGCACACCATCATTGAAGACACAGTGGAAGGAACCAACAGAAGCGGGCGGCCGAAGAAGGTATTCCAGGATCAATTGTAGGAGGACGCAGGAACTCGAACGTACAAAGAACTGATGCAGAAGAAGCAGAACTGAGAGAGCAGCAGCCTGATCGAGGCGATTATAATACCGGTATTTATTTAATTCCCTGGTAATAACAATGTAAACAAGATAATTTTATAATGGAAAGTGCTATTCAAAATTTGTTGGTTTACAGCTATAATCCTAGGGTATTTATTTAACCCCGGTATTTATTTAATCCCCTGGTAATAAAAATGTAAACAAGATAATTTTATAATGGAAAGTGCTATTCAAAATTTGTTTGTTTCCAGTTATAATCCTAGGGTATTTATTTAACCCCGGTATTAAAATCGCCTCGATCAGGCTGCTGGAGTATGTACATAAGTACTACCCGACCCCGATAGGATGGCACTTGGAACACAAATCGAATAAACAAAGTGTTCCGTGGTCGGGTAGTAAGTAAGTAAGCGATGAAGGATGATATGTAGAGAGTTGCTGCCAATCAATCGCTGAGATTGTCATAGTGATGTGAACATTTGGCTAGGTGTTCTGCCAGTTTCTATCACTTGCACGTACACGCTACACCGACTTTGTGTCCGTGAAATGTAGCAGCAGCAGCAGCATATGCTCAGTATTGACATATGCTCAGTATTGAGATTGTGAGCATTTAAAAGCACTGTAGTTCCACCAACGATAATACAATAGAGCCTATAACCATATGCTGTTTATGACAGATAGCGGTGAAACGTCGGGGGAAATAACAAAGGAAACGTTTCCAGGATGTAAGGTTCCAATATAAAAAAAGATGCAAATGAAAAAATAAATCATAATAATAATAATAATAAATAAGCTCATAATGTGTAGCCAACAGACACAAAGTCCAAAAAAGCCATCCCTTACAATATAAAACATAAAACAACCCCCGTGAAACAAGCAGTCAAATTGAAAAGGAGAAGAACAAAAAGCATCTTATCGATTTGTCAGACGGCCTACGTAAAATAAATACCAAGACTGTCACAACATCGCTATTGGCTAAATTCACTTAGGCTTAGTGCAAATGGATCCAGTTTTGACACTTCAATACATTTCAAAATCTTTTCAAACAGTGCTTTCAAAGGGCCACTATGAATAAATAACACTTTTGATCTCAAAAGGCTGATCAATTGAACAGGCAGGCCTGCCAACAGAATACAGGCACAGAGTTCGCACACTTGACCTTGACTGAGCAGCGAATGACCTTGGTATCCACCAACGATATATAGTAATAAAATAGAATAGATGGCGCCTAACCATAAGCTAAGTATGGCAGGTAGCGGTGAAACTTAGGTGGAAATGTCATAAGAAATGGCAAAAGTGTCCAATGAAAATGTGACTAAGTTGTAGGGTTACAACATAAAAAAGAAAAAGTCGGAAAATGAAAAACCAATTAAAAAATACAGGCGCAGTAAGTTCTGCGCACTTGACCTTGACTGAGCTGCGAATAACCACCTTACCCCCGTGGTTTCCACTGACGATAATAAAATAAAATAGATAGTGCCTAACCATATAAGTCAAGTATGGCAGATAGCGATGAAACTTAGGCAGAATGTCAAAAGAAAGGCAAAGGTGTTCTAAGAAAATATGGCTAAGTTGTAGAGTTACAACATAAAAACGAAAATGTCGGAAAATGAAAAACCAATGAACAATTTAACTGGCATGCAGGGTTGACAACAGAATCAGAGGCGCTGATGTTCGGTGCCCTTGACCTTGGTTCCCTGGCCATCTTAATAGCTTGATGTTGACTGTGTTCGGTTTATGGCGAGAACCACCCGCTTATGATCAAGTACAACTGCCTAATCGCCGATTGACTGAGATACGGATGTTCATCTTACCCGCCTGAGTTTCTACAAGAAATACCAATAGCTTTTACTTTTCTTTGGATTCTGTTAAGTACTTGACTGCATTGTACAATTTAACATTTATTATTTACGCTATTGTATTGAAAATCGGTGCAATATAGACTTTCTATTCTATTCTATTCTTCAACAACACTCAGTGGCGGGCTGGGACTGGAAATCGGATATCGCCTTCATCATCTCAAAATGCTGTTGTAATGCTTGTTATTACCACAATTTCAATTTATTTTATTTTGAAATACGCTACGATTTTTTCCTTTGAACATCCGGCCCCAAACAACTATCTTCGGTCCGGCCCACCGGGCAAATGCCCGTCTGCACGGCGGCCCAGTCCGCCACTGACTGCACTATACATACATTGACTCCACCCACCACATGGGTATTAGGATTATCGTAAAGAAGGACTTAAGATGCGTTTAAGTGGTTTTTGTTATGTCAATCACGCAAGGGCGCGGGGAAAGTGGCAACAGAATGGGGCCCGCCGTGTAATTACGGGCGCATTTAATTCGTGCACGTGCAGCCCACGTGAGCTCATCGCCGGTGTTTTTACGCATATTTTAAGTCCAGGAATTTTACCTCTGACATCATAATGACATTTTTTAATGACATTTGACTTAGCTATATAAGTTGACACGCACAAGTACTCGGTTATGCCTCAGTTGAGCCGGTTATAACATTGAGTCAATTTCAAACATGACTTTGATTATATCAATTGTCGCTTGTAAACAGTAGGGGGATTCACTTTGTGAATCAACAGTTCTATTACAGCGTTTACGGATTAAGGTAACACAGGGGTTTATTTTTTAATACCACATTATAGTAAGGTGTCAAGTGATGGTGTTACAATATGCGCGGGAAATTCAAATTAATAAATTATTGGAATGCAAGAGAATGTTTACATTGTTTTATAATTGAGCGAAATACTAATAAACATTAAAATGTACAGCTAGTATTTTGAAATATAATAAGCATTAATGTGTCTTCATCGAAGGGAGTAAAAATTGAAAACTCACCAAAAATATGGCCGAGGATAAATTTATCAATTTGAACTTGCCGCGCATTTTGCAATCATTCGTTTCAATCCATTGAATAAATTTTAGGCTATCTGAGCTTACGCTCATCGCCGTCAACGCTGTACTGTCGGAATTTTTTTTTCTTCTGAAATGCATTTCAATTTGTATTTTTTAAATGATTTCTGATCAATACACACTTATTATTATTATTATTAATAAGCCCCGGTGTTACGTTAATCCTACGTTAATAATAGGGCTGCACAATGCTAAACGTTTACAATTTTAAAGTCGGAAATGTAAACATCCCGAAGATACTTCGAAGGTTATAATTGTTTGGCTAAAAAATTTAAAAATCTAATTTATTTATTTATTATATAATAATAAATAAGTTTTAACCTTGAGATGCATTTGCATTTGTTATAAAATAAATAAATAAGGCCGGTACAGTACTTCACACCAAGAAATACTGTGAGTAAGCATTAAAAATCAAAATGGCTTGCGTTAATTTACGTTTTCTTAACTTTAACGATGGATTTATCGAATCCGAATTTAAGTGCAGTGCTAAATCTATTTGCCATTAGCCATGATTACACACTCGAATATTCGGTCCAATATTTAATCGATGCAAGAAATAGTTAGAATGTTTATGTTGAAGTACACGATTTGAATTTGAATTTCCGATTTGTATTAGCCCCATATTTATTGGATCCGAATGTGTAGACGAATAGGGGGCAAGGCCGTAGCCAGGATTTCATTGGATACTACATAGTGGTTTTTATTTTTCCTCTCAAAATCCGATTCTATCTAGTATCAAGCCATTTCATTTCGGGGGGGGGGGGGGGGGTTGAACCCCTTGGGCTACGGCCTTGATAGGGGGCATTGCTTTCATATATATATGATCGAGAATACTTGATTTAACACATTCGGGATCTTCTAAATGTTGATGTTAATGTGTTATCTGGTTAGAAGTATAATCTAAGTTAACACACAATTGCGAGTGGACGACGGGGTGAGTTATCACGCTAAGTCGAAAATATTTTACAGAATAAACAACGTGGTAGTAGCCAGGATGTTCGTGGCCCTGTTTTTCGTTCCTCATCACATGGCCATGTATGTTAGTTTCCGTTTCTAAACCGTCAGCAGGAAATTAGCCTCATTCGCCTCAGGACCTCAGCTGCACCTAAAACATGGGCCCTGTGGTCTGTTTTTTTCACGTTAGTGTTTCTGGGGGATTCCTTACAGATTAGGCGCCGATTCCACCGACCGGCTAGGGCTAAATACATAAGCGGTGACGTGGTAGCAGACATTCAAGACTTAGGCGAGGTTTCCACCGACCTCGCATTGCAGAATGCAAATGACATGACGGAAATTTGAATTTTTCTTTTTATAGAAATCTATTAAAATGTTTGTACGTAACATATCCCATGACGCCATTTTTTAATTTTAGTTTGTTTGTTTGTGATTTTACTGTATGATCATTGATCAATTTTAACTATGGCATAGAGGAAAACAAACATTTCCGTCATTTGCATTCTGCAATGCGAGGTCGGTGGAAACCTCGCCTAAGTCTTGAATGTCTGCTACCACGTCACCGTTTTTGTATTTAGCCCTAGCCGGTCGGTGGAATCCCCACCTTAACAAGCAAACTAGTAGTTTAATATAGAACGCAAGATCTCATTCAACGGCAATGAATCATCGCTGGTGGAACAAAAGTTTACATTTTAGATAACGTATACTTTACATTTGTGGTCTATTTTTTACACTTCGTTGGTGATGAGAAGGTCTAATAAGAGGCCAGGGGCAAAAGGGTGACTGATGGTTTTGCTGACAGCAAGCTGATGGATCACGTCAGCAGTAAATGGATAGGAGGACACAACAGCAAAGTTTGCGACGGTTCAGCGGCGACTGTAAAAATAGTCTCGTTGAGACGCAGTGACGGGCTAAGAATTTATTTTTTACTGCTACTTTATATATTCTTATATTTTGCCCAGGTTTTGTTTGGGGGGGGGGGGGCATTTTTTTTAAAACTTATTGCTTTCCAATTTATACGTAGTATAAGGAAAGCTTTGTGATGGTCGAAATTTTCGATTCCGAGATTTCAACGGATTTACACGTTTTGAGGTCCCAGGAACCCAAAAAAGTGGTTTTTACGAAATGTCTGTCTGCCTGTCTGTCTGTCAGTCTATGCATCGATTTCCGGGCAAACTACTCGGTCGATTTTGATGAAATTCGGCATGTAGGTTCACAAAAATCATACCTCGGGATAATTTTTATTTATTTTGGGCTAACTCAATTTGGAGGGGGGGTTATTTTCAAAAAACAAAAAAATCATTTCTCGAAAACAGCTCCAACGATTTCTTTTAAATTCACATTTATTGTACTCGTTATTAATGTTGACAAAATGCGGGGGGTCGCTCGCCCCTTGATAGTTTGCTTCTGGGGGTAAAAAAATAAAAATAACTAAATTTTAATAAAAAATGACTAAAAAATAATTTTTTTTCGAAACATTTCAGTCGATGATTTCTACCTTCAGGCATGTGTTAGGTGTTAAATTGAGTAACGAAACTGGGCAGGTTGCTTCCCCAAAAAACTAATTGGTTTTGCACAAAAAATTATTTTTTGAAAAAATTATAGAAAATTCACGCTCAAATGAAATGCATTGCATGCCCTGTCATAATTACTGTGTGGTAATGTGTTGGTCTGACCTATCTATCATTTACCTCACCTCCAGTGACGTCAGGTGGATAACCCCCCGCCCCCCCCCCCCTTCCCGAGATGCCCGAAATTTAACTATAGAAAAATTATTGCTTTCCAATTTATACGTAGAAAGCTTTGTATACCATGAAATTACTCATTTTCTCTAGCTACTACTTGATAAATTGGAAAGCATGTTCGAGTAAACTCGGACTGGTTCTTTTATTAATGAAAGACCATTGTCTGCAGTGTTTCGGAGGGGTCCGGACTCCTTGGACCACCCCCCTGGGCACTGCCTTGTATATACTGATATGAAAAGAACAACTACTGTCTGAGGGTAGGTCCTACGATTGCTCGAGAAGTCTCTGTAAGAAATTCAGCATGCCTTGGAACATGAACGAGTATTACTTTCCAAGACTTTTCAAGTGATAGTGGGATCTGCTCTTAGGGTGTTGGTATACCTATATTCTAGGAAATAATAATTAATGCACTAGATATGTGCCTTAGAAATGTATCAGCAAGGAATACTGCACGGCGCCGCCATCAGTGCCGGATCACCAACTAGGCACACTAGGCAACTGCTTAAGGGCCCAGAGCAGCCAAATTTTAAAAAAAAGTTAATTTATTATGTAATTTTTCAAAGCTTTTCTTAATACCTTTATAAAATTTCATAATATTGTAAAACCCAACTTTTTAAAATAGAAAAAGTTTTCCCGCCAAAACATTAAAATATTATTTAAAATATGATGTATTTTGTGTTCAGTATTATTAATTTTTCGTTGCAATGTTAGTCACCTTGCCCAGTAAGACCCACCAATTTCATTGCCTAGGGGCCCAGAGAAGGTTAATCCGGCCCTGGCCGCCATGCATACTGACGACACTTGTTTAAATCAATTAAGGATACTAAATCTGCTCACCTCCAAAACATCGCCAGAAAACGCGGCAAATTTGAAATTTCCTATCCCCTTTTGGGCATGTTGCATTGGCCTAAACCGGCTAAACCACGGCCTACTAACCTAGATGTCTTAACTCACTCAGAAATCAGCTTTAAACCTGCAATTAAAATTAAAATATAGGTTGGACCTGTCAAGAAATCATAAATTATAAAACTAAAAACGCCAAAGAATACCTAGAGGGTACCCCCGATTTATCACGTATTAAAACAATCTCTTGAATGCTAGATAGTTATAAATTGAACTAAAAACCCAAGAAAAATCGTTAATTTAAGGGTAAATTGAAGTATTCCAGTAATAAAGTAAATAAATTGAAATATTTAAGACAATTTTTAACTTAATTAATATTGAGGTGCTATAGCAAATTAATAAAATTTGAAAAATTGGGAGTTCTTAAGTGAGTTGTGACAAAAGTAACAGCTTGCACATTGTAGATGTACACAATGTTGAGATATAACGGGTTGCACGTAGATTTACACGTGGTGGGGTCATACAAAGGCCACGTGCAAAATGCCAATGAACTTGAGCATTTGCTACTGTGTGTCCAATTCATTAGTCACAAATACATTAAAAAGTGGGAATGCAGTTTGTGCGCTACTCTTTTTCGTCAATTTTAAGAGTACGGCTGACTTTTAGGATTTAATGCAAATCGAAGTCAACGTGGTACCACTGAAGACAGGAGTAACAAACAAAAAGTACAGAAAGAAAGCAAGAAAATTGTCATTATTTTTCACCTGGTCGAATGTTGGTCCTGTCAGCCTACTCTTACAATTAATCCATAAAGGTTGGTAGGTACTGTTAAGTACACATTCAGATCAACCACGACCTATCAGCCAGGATTTTCCTGCTCGATTAATCCAAAATTCAGCTCGATAAACAACGCGTTCAAACATTGTGAATACTATATAATTACAAAGGCTTTCACGGCCGGAGTTATATGACGAATCAATAGAATCCGGAATGATAGGCCGTGGTCGTTCTGAAAGGGTACTTCCAAACGTTTCGTCAATATCTGCGGTCGACATCTTCAGTGGAACTGCGTTGACTTCTAAGATTGAATCTCGGAGGCTCAGCAGGAACTGTGTGGGCAGGGGAGTACACTTTCAGAACGACCACGGCCTATCATCCCGGATTCATCATTGTGAATACTCTGAACAAAAATAAAAGCATCATTTCTCCAACTTATTCGCGGTCTGCCCATTTATCTACTTCTGCCGGATGCGGTCAGCCAGCGATTTAGCCATGTGGACTGTGTCTTGGCCGGGGGCCAGCCACTTTTGAAATTAAATGTTTTCCGGCCCAATTAACCTTGCACTTGCACTTGGATAGGTGCAAATTTTTGAGGCCATCACTTGATATTACTGGTAGAGGATTGGTACTCGCATCTGTAGGTACTGGCTAAGTCATGCTTTCGCCCGTTTCATTGCGTCAATGGTAAGATTGTCTCAGCTTGTTCATTATCGATTGTAGCCTGTGTAGTTTGAAACCGAGGACATATATCAATTTGCCAGTGGCAAAAAAACCATACGGAACCAATGCAATATTAATAATGTCCGAAATCCATTGGGTCGTTGGCATTGGACAAGCTATAAGTAAGTTAGGCCTAGCTCCATAAAAAGTCCTTCACGACATTATTATTATTAAGTCTGTTTTAACCTTTGATTTTTGTTCTTTCCCCTTGTATTGTTCTACATTTTTAGTTTTAAGCGTCCGGGGCCCGCGAAGCGTTGGGCTTGGAAAGGTCGGCCCGCGACAATACCGTACAGAGAGTTATGTGTTCAATAGTCAACCAATATAAATATCAAATATCTTAAACGTATAGACAATTCCATCCATTCATTCAATGAAATATTCCCCATTGGAAAACACACTAAGCACGAAAAACAAAATGGCCGGTGGTAAATTATGGACAATAATATTACTTGACTACTACATAACGAAGCCCCATGTTGCGTTTATGGAGGTCAGCGTACTCAAAACTGTGGAAAGGTGAGCCTAATGTGCAATTCCCATTCGGTACCTATGTCTTTTGTGACGTGACAGGCTTAAACCTAAAAATAATGGCCCTTTTAGTCCACTTCTCTAACACAATACCGTGTACCTAATTTGTTTTGACCAAAATAGCTAGGTCGACCCACCGTAGCTTTCAGATTCATATTTCTTCACAAAATGAAGATACGTTTTTTATTCAACCGGCTGGGTTAAAGGAGGAAAAAATTCCGCTGAGCCTGGGTTCTTCTTCTTTGTATGCCTCTTCCAGTGAAGATTGGTGATCATCATGGCAATTTGAACCATGGAGACTGCTGCTCTGAAAAGTCGTGCTCTTGCCAAACCACTGTCTCAGGGTTTTGAACTAGCAGCTTTCAGGCTATATTCCTTAATTAACAAAATGCAGATGCGGGCTTTTTTGTAGCTGGCTGGATAAAAGGAGAAAAAACGGGGTTCAACCAACCCTAGCAGCTAGGTCAACACACCCAAGCTTTCAGGTTCATATTCCTTTACAAAACACAGATGCGGGGCTTTTCAAAACTAGCTGGGTCTAATAATAATAAAGAGGAACACAATACGTTTTCGCAATAAAATGGAGGTCTGATTGACTGTTGAGAAACCGAATTATAAATCTGACACTAAAACTGCTGAAAGCTGTGGCTGAATCATTGCTCAATTTTAATTTTCAAATGACCTGTATTGCGAATTATAGAAGGCGGTGTCTATCTTATGAGACAGCGTGTCGCAAGGGGTCAGCAACCAAAATTCAGCAAACAGATGTCCAAGACATTTCGTGTTCCAACTGGCATTATTGCTTTCCTATTTATACGTAGTATAAGGAAAGCTTTGTGATGGTCGAAATTTTCGATTTCAGCATTTCAGTGGATTTATCGTTTTGAGGTACCAGGAACCCAAAAAAGTGGTTTTTACGAAATGTCTGTATGTCTGTCTGTTTGTCGATTTGTGGGCAAACTGCTCGGTGGATTTTGATTAAATTCAGCATGTAGATTCACAAAAATCATACCTCGTGATCATTTTTATTTTTATTTTGGGCTTACTCAATTATGGATATATATATATTATTATATATATATATTATATATATATTATATATATATTATTATACCTTCAAAAAAATAAAAAAAAAAGTCTAAAAAATTTTTTTTTTTAAATGATTTCTTTTTAATTTAAACATATTGTAGTCGTTATTGATGCTAACAAAATACGGTGGATCGCTTGATTGATATTTTGATTCTGGGAGTAAAAAAAAAAATAACTTAATTTTCATGAAAAATGACTAAAAAATAATTTTTCTGCGGAACCTTTCCATCGATGCTATCTAACTTCCGGTATATTTTAGGTGTTATAGAGTAACAAAACCGATCAGGTTGCTTTCCCAAACAAAGATCTGGTTTTGTGCAAAAAAAATATGGAAAATTCACGCTCCAATACATTGCGTACACTGCCATTATTACTGTGTTATAATGTATTGGTCTGCCCGTTGCAGAATAGACCTATGCAACCCCATTGATCAATTCAGAGCTTTAGGGGATGTCGAGGGATCCGAAATATAACCATAGGAAAATTATTTACTCTCAAATTACTCAAATTATCTATATACTAATTTAATAAATAGGAAAGCATGATCGAGTAAACTCGGACCGGTTCTTTATTATTATTTTTGAACTTCCTCCACAAATGAAAAAATTTAAACAGATGGGTGAGTTAAAAGCGGGTATAAAAAGATGGCTGGTCAATGGTAGTTAGTAATAATAATAAAAACTGACATTAAAATAACAAGTTAAAATAAAATAAAAATAAAAATAAAATAAACATTATAAATAAATAACAAAAATAAATGATTAAGCCTTGTTTAGCAGCACTGTATGAGTCTTTTGTCCCAAATAAGCGACAGCTTGGGGATGCGGGATGGTATTATTATGTATTGTATTTTTGTAATATATGCTCCTTGTCCAGGGAATACTGAACAAGGAAAAGAAAGAAAGAAAGAAAGAGTAACTCCTTATGGTGGGCCCTTGAAAGCTGGATTGTAATATTTGGGATACATATAATATAAATATACAGAATATTATATAGAGCTGGGATATATAAAATATTAGGAGGTACAAATACAATTATTTGACCCCATGAGCCACTGACAGTATGTACATTGTCAAACAGTGTCAAGGCCGTAGCCAGGCTTCACCCCCGCCCCCCCCAAATGATATGGCTTAGCACTAGATTGAATCGGATTTTGGGAAGAAAAATAAAAACTGCTATGTCCAATGAAATTTCTGAAACATCGCTCCCCCCCCCCCCAAAAGAAAATTCTAAAATCCTAGCTACGGCCTTGTGCAGTGTAACATAAGGGTTGTGTTCAGGGACGGTTTCAGAAAAAGTTTTCGGGGGGGGGGGGGGCGGTGGCCTGAAAAATATCGCGATTCTTTTACTTGAGTAATAATTTTATTTAATTTCCTTCAAAAGTCCATTCTCTCGGGGGGGCGACCGCCCCCACCGCCCCCCAAGGATCCGTCCCTGGTTATGTTAGGTTCTGGGAATGAAAAGTGATGAAGAAATGTCCGGAAGTCAAACAGTGGGCAAACAGTCAATACTGTACGTAGAATAACTTAAATCCCCCTATAAAGAGCCGGACTACAGCAGTGTGTGTTTGCCCCTTCACATTTATAGAGCCCAGCGCCATTAAATAAGAACTTCCCCTGCTCTTAACAAGATAGTATCGGCTATTTTAGCACCCGAGCGGACGGCCAGTTATAAACATTAATTATGAGAGCGTCGGAATGCTGCGAGGCGGTGCGTGCTGCGGAAAAAAAAAGTTCATTAAACTTGCATTGTTAACTGTACATTTTTACGGCAGCAATACTGCAGCTGTTGCTGCATATGCATTTGTTTGACAGCTCACCACCAGGGAGTGCTTATGTCAACAGGCTCCAAATGTTTAAGTATACACGGGTAATTTGTTAGTTTTTTTGACAATACACTGTATATATACGACCACCCACCGCATTTGTACACATATGGCTTGTGGTTTAACTTTGCCATGTATCTCAAATTTGAGACAGAAAAAAAAATATTTTCCCTCTATTTTTATGATATTAAATATGGTAGTTAAAGTTTTTACAACACTAAGCTTAAACCTTTTTTTTCACAAAGTTGGAAAAATTGATCGTTGAGCTGTCATTGATGACGTGGTTAGTAGAAAAAAATATCAACAACTACCCAAATGGAGAAGTGGTCAATAGAGAATATCCTCTGGCATACCTCAGACTGATAAAGACTGATGGCTTTTGGACGTTCAATTCATTCATTGGCAACTAGATTTACTGCAACATCGTGTTATTTGCATTTTTATAGATTTTCATTTTATTGGACATTTAGGTCAGTTTGCAAATAAATGATTATATTTTATTGCTTTCCAATTTATACGTAGTATAAGGAAAGCTTTGTGATGGTCGAAATTTTCAATTCCGAGATTTCAACGGATTTACACGTTTTGAAGTCCCAATAACCCAAAAAAGTGGTTTTTACGAAATGTCTGTCTGTCGCTCTGTCTGTCTGTCTGTACGTTGATTTCCGGGCAAACTCCTCGGTCGATTTTGATGAAATTCGGCATGCAGGTTCAAAAAAATCATATCTCAGGACAATTTTTATTTTATTTTGGGCTAACTCAATTTGGGGGGGGGGGGGGTTTTACTCTCAAAAAACTAAAAAAAAACGTCTAAAAAAATTATTTCTCAAAAACGGCTTCAACGATTTCTTTTAAATTCACATATATTAAACTCGTTATTACTGCATAAAAAATGCAGGGGGTCGCTTGCCCCTTCATAGTTTGCTTCGGGGAGTAAAAAAATAGAAATAACTCAATTTTCATGAAAAATGACTAAAAAATAATTTTTCTACGGAACCTTTCTATCGATGATTTCTACCTTCAGGTATTTTTTAAGTGTTCAATAGAGTAACAAAACGGGACAGGTTGCATTCCCAAAAAATATTTAGTTCTGTGCAAAAAATTATTTAAGGAGAAATTATGGAAAATTATTTATATTCACGCTCCAATACATTACGGGCTGTGTGTCATTGTTACTACTGTTACAATGTATTAGTAAAGTAAAGTAAATAGTAAAGTAAATTATATTAAACCAGTAAGAATACAAATTGTCAAAAAAAAAACACATTCCCCACCACGTATATGTATATGCAATACATGTGCACGTGGGGGAACCAGGCCTTTGGATCACATCACAATAAGTTATTTTACATACTTACTTATATAGTAATTTAGTACTTATTAATTTTTTACTTAGGTCCTCGAGGGATCTGAAATTTAACCATAGGGAAATTATTTACAATGAAATTACACATTATGTCTATCTACTAATTTATAAATTGGAAAGCATGTTCGAGTAAACTCGGACCGGTTCTTTATTTATTGCTACTATTATTGTACTCTATAAAATAACTTGTATAATTTATTATGTGTTAATTGTAAGAGTAGGCATTTATTTAGGATAGGTATTTATTTATATTTAAATTAAAATTGGCTTAGACCATAATATAATAGTCTAGACACGGCATTCTAGATGCACTGCATGAGAAAATTAGGGCACCAACATTATGTTTATCTTTTGCCAGCGGATGACGTCACAGCCCAGATTACGTAGCAACAAAGTCTCATAGGGACTAGTTAATAATGGACCGATCGTTAAAAGTTTCTAATTTAATATTTGAATATTAAATCATTTTTCCCAAAGTTAAAAAATGTTCCCTCATTCCAATTAATTATTTAAATAAACAAAACTAATAATAAAATAATAGGTTTGGCTGCCCCTGCGCTTTTGCCACTGTGTGACGTCATTTTATGTTGGTCCCTCGGAAATTCTAACATAGCGTGTCTAGAGTATTATATGATCTAAGAAAATGACATACACTGTTAAGTGGATATTGCTATCTCAGTATCGAATGCAACCAGTATTTTATTACTAGGCGCCAGGCGGTCTAGGCCTAGTTACATTACTTAAGTTATCTGTCTCCACAATTATTTTTATTCTATTTTTATTTGTTCTTAGCCGGCCGCCATACCAAGTTGAATCCAGCGGACCAGAGCAGGTTCAAGGCTGCAGATAAATTGGTCGTGTGCACAGTGCCGGTAGGGAAACATGGTAGGACTTGTCCTGGTCACCTCCGAACTAATCGTGTGACTTCACTGTGATTCCCGAGTGGTTCGGAATCCACTATAATCAGGAGGTCCACTGGAGTCCTATGGGCCCACACCGTGGCCTGGGACTGTGTCCAACCATGCTGCTGCTATTTGTTCTTACACTAATTTTACTTTTATATTTGTAAAATGGGCCCAGAGCGGGCTTCTCCTTTGGGCCCCCATTCCACTTATATAATATTGTACTTGATGTAAATGTATTTTTTTGCTTTCCAATTTATACGTAGTATAAGGAAAGCTTTGTGCTGGTCGAAATTTTCGTCCGAAAACAACGGATTTACATGTTTTGAGGTCCCAGCAACACTTTTACGAAATATCTGTCTGTCTGTCTGTCGCTCTGTCTGTCTGTTCATCGATTTCCGGGCAAACTACTCAGTCGATTATGATGAAATTCGGCATGTAGGTTCACAAAAAACATACCTCGGGACATTTTTTTTTATTTTGGGTTAACTCAATTTGGGGGGTTTTATTCTCAAAAAACTCCAAAAAATGTCTAAAAACATTATTTCTCAAAAACGGCACCAACGATTTCTTTTAAATTCCCATATATTGTAGTCGTTAATAATGTTAACAAAACGCAGTGGTTCACTTGCCCCTTGATGGTTTGCTTCTGGGGGTAAAAAAATAAAAATAACTAAATTTTAATTAAAAATTACTAAAAAATAATTTTTCTGCGAAACCTTTCTATCGATGATTTCTACCTTCAGGCCTGTTTTAGGTGTTAAATTGAGTAACGAAACCGGCCAGTTTGCTTTCCAAAAAAACTATATGGTTTGGTGCAAAAAAATATTTTTTGATAAAATGATAGAAAATTCGCGCTCAAATGCATTGCGTGCTCTGCCATTATTGCTGTGTGGTAATGTGTTGGTCTGACCTATCTAGAAATTACCTCACCTCCAGTGACGTCAGGCGGACAACCCCCCCCCCCCCCCCCGAGATATCGGAAATTTAACCATAGGAAAATTATTTACCATGAAATTACTCATTTTCTCCATCTACTAATTTTAATAAATTGGAAAGCATGTTCGAGTAAACTCGGACCGGATCTTTAAAAATCAATTTGACTTGATTTGTCTTGTATTCTTCTCTGAATTAATGAGTAAATCTTATTCCTTCGAGGATTCAAACTACTGTACTCCCGATTGAAATGCAAGCTCGACCCCGGACCTCGCCTGAGAATACTAGATTGAAACTTGTACATGAACTTCACTTTTCCCTAACCAATGGCAACCACCGTGAAAGCCTTTGTACCGTAATCGTATGAACAGCTTCTCTTGAAGTTTGGCCAATGACTTTTGGCCATAAATTGGCGGTTTTATACACCTCATTCTTCTATTTTATGAACAGGTTTATAGATTTAAATCTACAAGCTCTGTCAACACGCTGAAGATTTTATCTGACACCTCAGTTTATGAGCCTTCTATATTTAAACAACTTGCGAGTCACCTACGCTGTTAATGATATTGGCGTAGAGAATGTAGGGAAACGGGATATTTATTGGGAAAAGTTTACTGTACTTGAATTCGCATGGAAATGGACTTGCGAATACCTGCGAATTGCGAATACCCCGACATAACACAGCAGCTACATAATATGGTAGTAATTTTTTTTTGTAAATGTCTGCCACTAGTGGAACTCCCTATCTACAGATCGACTTCGATGACAAACAGGGACGGATACAGACGGGGGGGGGGAGGGGGGTAGCTGCCCCCAAAATTTGGTAAATCTATTGTAAGTTAATTTATTACGCTCTGGTTTAATCGATACGACAAATGTTTTTCCGATTTTGATCCACAACTACCCCCCCCCCCCCCACCCCCACCCAAAAAAGGGCTGGATCTGTCTCTGATGGCAAGGTGGTAGCGTGCTTGTGTTTGTGCGAGTCTCTACATGCCATGCGATCAGAGGCGTGTCGTAACTCAACACATCATTTGCATGCGATTAACCTTTAATAAAAAATAATAATAGGGAAGGGAAATCAGATAGCCGCCAAAGATTCGTGGGTTTAAAAGCGAATTACTAAAAAAAATTGCTAGGAACAGAAATCAGAAGTCAGAACTAAATGAATATAAATGTCAGTTCCAGCCCAGCCAAGGCCGTATTTGTGAAAAATTTTAAATTACATGTGGCTTGAGACTAAACAAACTAGAAATATGAACAACATGATCATGAGCTATAAACAAACAAAAAACGAAAAATGACTAGAACTGTAAAATAACTTCAAAAGTTCACCAAAATTCAGTTTTGCTTTCTTAAGCTCAGTATAAACTTACTTACTTACTTACTTACTTACCAGCCAACGCCCACCCTTGGCATTTCGGCCATTTGGTGACGCGCTGACCAGTAGCGACGTGCTATCTTTTCGAATTCGTCTTCATTTGTCGGCGTGTGGGATTAGATTTTTAATTAGCTTCGACCACAACTTTCCTGCACTGGCTTCAGTGTTTTCCCTCTGGATCCATGCTTTTATATTCTGCCTGATGGCGGATTTAGCAGAGGAGTAGGATTGAGCACAGGATGGTTGCTGGAGGGTTGTGCTGTTTTTTGCCAGTTCGTCGGCTTTCTCGTTCCCTTCTATACCCACATGGCTTGGGATCCATTGCAGTGTAACAGTCCACCCGAGTTTTATGAGGTTAGCGAGCTTGTTACGGCATTGGATAGTCCTTAGACAGTCTGTGTGTTTGTTGGGAGTTAGTGCTATAATTGTTGCCAGGGAATCTATAAGAAACACAGCCTTTCGGATGGGTTTAATGGAGGCTAGTTTCTCGGCTGATTCGTGTATAGCTGCTACTTCTCCGTCGTAATTCGTGAGAGGGGCTCCGACAGCCACTGACCCCTGGAAGATGCTTGATGTTTATATAAACTACTATTGTAGCCTCGGGCCTAAGGCTAGCTTATCTACGCTAGCTATACTGTATTTTGGATGTTTTGTGCTTCTTCGCACGTGGGTTCGACAGAAAAATACTTTCTAGCCTTAAGTCTCACCCCGGAAATATGAGACGTTTATTATTATGATTATGATTATCCTTATTGTTATTAATATTATTATTACATACTTGCTGTATTTTGTGGAATGCTCCGTGGGGCATTAGGTGCTGACGCTCCCTGGCCTTCTCGCTCGTGGTTGGAAAGAGTTTTATAACCTAATCTCCACTACAATGATTTAATAATTGAAATAAAGTAAGCGAATTTATTTAACTTATAATAAATAATTAATAATACGGTATTATACTCGATTCGCCACTGGAACCGCCTACCATTGGAGATCAGGGTAGCTAGTTCACTCAGTAGCTTTAAGAAAATAATTAAACAGTATATCTTAGATAACGCTTAGACTCTCTCCGGTCCTGTAATGGTGATGACAATGGATTCCTCCCCCCACCCCCCTATACCTTTTATCCTTCTTTTCTTCACTACTCCTCTGTTTCCTTCTTCTCTATTTAATTTTAATAGTCTACAATGTTTTTTTTTTTTAGTTTTTAAGGTTAGCATGAAAACAAGACTTTATAGTCTTATTGTTTGCCTTTTGTTTGCAATAAAGTCGTTTTTTCATTTCATTTTTCATTTCATTTCATTAATACGCATTGCGCGAATTTGGGGCCTTTCAGCTCACTCTTACAAGTTACAACCATAAACGCCACAAAACCCAAAGGCCTGGGGTCTCTTAGAGCAGTGGTTCTCAAACTGTGGGCCACAGCGCCCAGTCAGGGGGGGGGGGGCATGGGACTTTGGGAGGAAAAATGCATTTTAAGAAAGTGTGGCCAATGACATTCCAACATAGGGCTCTGAAAGGTCCTTGGGTTAAAATTGAAGGGCCCAAACAAACTAAAAGACCTCAACGAGGAGCTGAGAGTGGCTCTTTCGCAAAATATTCGTCCCAACATCAAAAATTTGTCCGTGAAATGCAGCCATATTTGTCGCATTAAAAAAGGAGTATTTATATATATTATATATTATTTTGTACTTTGATTTTAATTTCTTTTCCTTGTAAACTAGGTAGGGGACAATTGGCTTCTTTATGTGTGGGCCACGGCCGTAAAAGTTTGAGAACCACTGATGTAGAGGATGAGCTCTCTTGATCTAGGCTACATTTGCAACATGCCCGATAGCCGCATTTTTTCCCTAGCAGTGAAAGGTAGGGTTTGGTGGACTCAGGCCCTTATAGACGAGTCGCCACTCTTGGGAACGACTTTTTGTCGCTTCGTAATCCTTCATTGCATGCACTAGGGATGGCCATCACGCTAGTCTGGCTCTGACTGTCTTTACAGAACCTGTGACAGCATTCCATGTAAGACACGAAAATTGTTATTCATATCCAAGACATAGGTATCAGAATCCAAGGTGGCAGCATATTTTAAACAGATTACAACATACAATTTTAAGCCGAAAAAGATTATACTAGTAGACCTGTTAAGCTGACAACATCCGGGCTTAATTTAGGATTTGGTGTTGCCTAACCTTCATGACATGTCAGTAGAAGTTCAGAAAGTAGGTCGTACAGTTTTCAACATTAAATTGGCTTTGTTTGAAGAGCCATCATCAAAATAAATTATTATATCCGAAAATAGCGAAATAAGAAAAAAAAAGTCAAATCCTCTATCTACGCCAGGGGTTGCCAACGTGTGGTGCTTGGACCACCGGTGGTCCCAGGGCCGTAGCAGATTTTTTTTCGGGGGTCAATCTGACGTCACCGGAAGTGAGGTAACTGCTCCATATTTAAAACTCCATTCTATATAGTGTACGCTGCAAATATCGAGGGTGAGGGGGGGGGAGGGGGGGGGGGTCCGGACCCCCTGGCCGATACCAGTCCTAAAAAATTAATCACATATTAACACCTAATTGTGGGCACAAACTACTTGATCGTGTCCCTAGAATTTAACGAATTTCCTGTCACAGCCATGGTGGTCAACGAAAAATCACAAAATAATATAGAGGATCACAGACAAAAAAGGTTGGGAACCCCTGATCTATGCCTTTTCACGACTCTGCTAACATCTACCTTCTTCTGGTTCTGTCTTAATTCTCCATAAGAATTAAGTTGACCATTGACCAAATTCACGTTAGGTAGGTTAGAACAGCTACGCAGCTACTCAACTAACCACTACCTACTGTTTATCGGTCAGAGATAGTATACATTACAAACTATACCCTGAATAGGCTGTCAGTTCGAGACCCACATGGTCCTGATTTTATTTTGCTTTCCAGTTTATACGTAGTACAAGGAAAGCTTTGTGATGGTCGAAATTTTCGATTCCGAGATGTCAACGGATTTACACGTTTTGAGGTCCCAGGAACCCAAAAAAGCGGTTTTTACGAAATGTCTATCTGTCGCTCTGTGTGTCTGTCTGTCTGTTCATCGATTTCCGGGCAGACTACTCGGTCGATTTTGATGAAATTTTGCATGTAGGTTCACAAAAATCATACCTCGGAAGTTTTTTTGTTTTGGGCTGACCGAATTTGGGGTGGTTTTATTCTCAAAAAACTCAAAAAAAACTTATAAAAAAATTATTTCTCAAAAACAGCTCCAACGATTTCTTTTAAATTCACATATATATTGTAGTCGTTATTAATGTTAACAAAATGCGGGGAGTCGCTTGCCCCTTGATAGTTTGCTTCTGGGGGTAAAAAAATAAAAATAACTTAATTTCAATGAAAAATCACTAAAAAATAATATTTCTGCGAAACTTTTCTATCGATGATTTCTACCTTCAGGCATGTTTTAGGTGTTAAGTTGAGTAACGAAACCGGACAGTTTGCTTTCCCAAAAACGTATTTGCTTTTGCGCAAAAAATTTTTTTTTTTGAAAAAATGATAGAAACTTCACGCTGAAATGCATTGCCTGCCCTGCCATTATTACTGTGTTGTAATGTGTTTTAAATATATTGAGACTACCTCACCTCCAGTGACGTCAGGTGGACACCCCCGCCCCCCCGAGACATCCGAAATTTAAGCATAGGAAAATTATTTACCATGAAATTATTCATTTTCTCTCCCTACTAATTGATAAAATGGAGCTAACAAAAAGCTAACAAAGGAATGCTTACTTATTCATATTGATGCAAACCGGGGCGCCCGGGGGTTACCAATAACTACATCTTACAATGCTTGACCCCCCCCCCCCCCCACAGAAGGAACTGGGGTGGGCAAGACCAACTTTACGCCCCTGTACCTATCATATAATAATCATAATACTGTATTATGATTATTACTGTAAAAAAATATAAGTAACAGGGATCTACTCGAATATCCATCTGTATACATTAACAGTATACAACAGAGCCACAGGCAGCCCTATTATGGCGATCTGGGATTAATATAATACCAAAGGTTATAATACCGGGTTTATTTTTTAATGCCACATTATAGTAAGGTGTCACATCACGGTGTTAAAATATGCGCGGGAAATTCAAATTAATGTTTTATAATTGAAGGAAATAGTATTAAACATTAAAATGTACAGGTAGAGTTTTGAAATATAATAAGAATGTTAATTAATGTGTCTACATCTAATATAAGGGAGAAAAAAAAAATTGAAAATTGACCAAAAATATACCCGACGATTAATTTATCATTGCACTCATTCGTTTAAAACAATTGAAAACCCCGGTATTATTTTAATCCCAAATCGTCATAATAGGGCTGCAGGCGCCAGTTTTCAACCTGCTACAGCTGTAGTATATACTGGGCAAAGAAATAGAAAAGATGAAAATAAGAAGATGGAGGCCACAGGTTAAACTTGTGAAATAAGACTTAAATGTTCCTTTCACTGCAGCCTACACATTTATACCTAACTAGGTATAGTGACAATATAAGCTTGCGCCCACACCATAAAATGAATAGGCCGATCGCAAAGTTATGCAGTCTCGGTATAGTAACCATATTAAATAAAATATTCCAATTATCCACTCATTAATGTTTAATGATGTTTACTTATCCGGTTATTAGTAAATATATGAAGGCGTTATTGTTTGTTTTTATGGAGAAGTCTGCACGTGGCAAGGCTGGAGTCGGGGCGCCTGTGAACAAGCGGCGTCTAAGAGGCGAGAAAATGGGTTCGACAAGGGGGAAATATTTTCCGCTGTCTGTCAAGCCGAACTATAGGACTATAGAGAATCAGTGGGCCTTGGGACAAGATGCAATTTGCCACCCCCTCCCGAAAAATAAATAAAGGTTTTTCTCATCGCTCAGTTTTAAACCAAACTTGGCATGTTCACTAATAATAAAGGAGAATCAATCATAATATGTCCCCGTGGATCCGCCACTGTCCAAATGTCATCCTACCGCGGTCGGGTAGTAATATGAGTTTTATGCAGACTCTATCACCTCGGGGAAAGAGGAGTTGACTAACAGGGTGGACCTCCTGATTATAGTGGATTCCGAACCACTTGGGGAGCATGGTAAAGTCACACGATTAAATCGGAGGTGACCAGGACTCGACTTATACTGCCTAAGCGCGTTATCATGTCCCACCAGGTTCCCCTGCCAACGCTGTGCACACAACCAAGTTGCCGCAGTTTGAAACATGCTCTGCTCTAATGGAATCAACATGGTAAGGCATTTTTAGGACATGTAGCGTAATGGTACGGACTCCGACTTTCACCCGAAAGGTTGTTGGTTCGCGTCCCACACTGGCTACATTTTCTGGCCATGCTTCGGAGGGCATGTAAAGCAGGTGGTCCCGGGTCATCCTAGTTGAGTGTAAGAGAGGGCTTTATAGTCCTAACTCCGCTAGGTTGGCTTAGTAATAGAAACAATAAAAAGTCCTTATTTATTTATTTATTTATTTAAGGCCGTTGGCCTTTATTATTATTATTGTTATTATTATTATTATTCGTACTCCCTATAATAACTGTTTGTAGTCTTTTGGCGAATCCTGCCACAAGCCTCCCTTATGGGGCTTACATGCAGTATTCCGGTAAAAACGATTATTTTCTTTAATGTTGTATTGTATTCTTTCTATTAAATGCTCCCAGTGCTGGGGGTACCGGCTAGGAAAAATAAAAGAAAAAAAAAATTATTCTTCTAGAGTCTTCTAGAGTTGGATAGCTACAATGCTGTTAAGCGAAATCTAGGGGACTGGCTGATAAATTGTTTAAATGATGGCGATTAATTCTTTTGATTTATTTTAATTTTATTTTATACAGGATAATGTAAGGTAACTTTAACTTATTTAACATTAACTAACTATATAACTGTATTATTATTATTTTATTTACACTTGCAATAATGTAGTTCGTACTCCATATAATAACTGTTTGTAGTCTTTTGGCGAATCCTGCCACAAGCCTCCCTTATGGGGCTTACATGCAGTATTCCGGTAAAAACTTTAAAAATTATATACCTTTTAATAATAATATTGATACCGCCATATTGTTCTCCAAATTCTAATAAGTTATGGACCCACTGTACGTACGCAAGCTTTACAATGGCCAATGGTAACTGGTAAGGGGCAAAAAGTTCACTGTGATTAAGCCAGCCACGTATTTTGAACATTAACGTATAGCAGAATGGGCAATGTGTTAAACAAGGCAAGTGCAACGGTTCGCCACTTGAATATCTAATGAAGATGGCGGCTCCCCGGGTGGTCGCCACTATCGAAAAGTACAAAAACAGACCCAGCACTTATACTGAGATCTGCGGCAGGGGTCTGCGACAAATTTTAAATCTTCAAATCGACATAACTTTGGAGCTATTAGTGGCAGATAGGTGAGGAGATAACACTGTGTGACAATCTGTATGGTCTTGAGAAACACTTGAAATCATCAAAATGCACAAAAACAGACGCGCACTAGCTTACACTGAGATCAACAGCAAGGGTTTTATCTAGGTAGGACAGGTGGGTATATAACTGTACAATTAATTTACAGCGGTAAGAAGATGACGGTGAGATAAATTGAATTGTGTCCCAATCTACAAGGCCGTGCCCAGGTTTAGATTTCGGGGGGGGGGGGGCAAACATTTTTTTAACGCAATTTGTTAATGAATTAATGGATAAATTCTTCAAACCATACAGGTTTACATACAAAAATTTAATTCGGGGGAGGGGGGACTACCCCCCTGGGCACGGCCCTGCCAATCTATATATGCATTGAAAAACATCAACATCAAAATACACAAATTAGAAAACGATTTAATAAGGCGCCAATTCCATTGACCGGCTAGGGCTATTTCCAAAACGGTGACGTGGTAGCAGACACTCAAGACTTAGGTAGCGTCTCCACCGACCTCGCATTGCAGATTGCAAGTGACATTGACGGAAATGTTTTTATTTATTTATAGAAATCTATTAAAATGTTTGTAATTAACATATCCCATGAAGCCATTTTTTAATTTTAGTTTGTTTGTTTGTGATTTTATTGTATGATCACAGATCATTGATCAATTTTAACTATGGCATAGAGGAAAATAAACATTTCCGTCAATTCTGCAATGCGAGGTCGGTGGAAACGCCACCTAAGTCTTGAGTGTCTGCTACCACGTCACCGTTTTGGAAATAGCCCTAGCCGGTCAATGGAATGGGCACCTTAACAGACGCAACACTCTGATCTGCAACAAATTAAAATTTTTCAAATCGACATAACTCTGGAACTATTAGTGGCAGGTAGATGAGATAGATTGGGTGGCAGTTTGTATGGTCTTGAGGAACACTTGAAAACATCAAAATGTGTAAGAGATAGCAAGGGTCTACGACAAACTTTAAAGTTTAACCCCCCGAAAAAAATTTCTGGCTACGGTCTCGTGTCCAATTTTCAATGTCTTCCTTTCTCTAATCCCCCAAAAAGAGGCTGCCACTTCTTTAACCAGACGGATAAACGCCCAATTTTGCAAGGGCATAAAATATAAAAGAAAATCCGTTTCCTCGTACATTTCGGGGGGTGTATATAACAATAAAACCATTTGATCCGGAAGGATGTGAAATAATAAGGGGTCCCCTGGGCCATGGCCCCACGCAACTCCATTGTTGTCCTATTGTCTGGCATTTCTGTGTGATGAATAGAGTTCGGAGCCCCTACGGAGTAGGAAATTTATCGATGTTCGTAGGCGGGTCAGTGCCACGCGCCAGGGCGCACCTTTTCACCAAAGACACGTAATATCTAGACTGTTGATGAGTTAGGTGAGACTACTCGTTGTCAAGACGGGATGGCTAAGAGTTCGGAGCCACTATGTCATAGGAAATTTATTATTGTTCTTAGGCGGGTCAGTGCCAGATTTTCTCCACAGAACTGTATAATCTAGATTACCTTGATTAGTTAGGCTACTCGTTGTTATAGTCGTCGATGTGATGGTTAGAGCTCGGAGCTCATGTGTGGTAGCAAATTTACTATTTTTCGTACGAGAGTCAGAGCTAAAGCGCGTCTTGCATGTCTTGCGGATTTTGGGGGGGGGGGGGGTCAGAGGGTCCGGACCCCCCCTAAAATAAATTAACTTACACTAGATAACAATGGGTTTACAGTGGGAATTAAAAATAATTATGTTTTTTAATGTTTTAATCCACTGAACCTGCCCGCTGACCCCCCCCCCCCTGAATTGGAGGCAAAATCCGCCCTTGGCGTGTGATGGCAATGGTTCGAAGCCTCTGTGGGGTTAGAAATTTATTATTTTTTGCATGCTGGTTAGCGCCACGCGCCAGGGCACTTGTTTCATACGGTATATTTGCAATTCTTGATCTCACTTTACATCCTTATATTCTAGGTCCTTGAGTTCCACTGAAGTCAATCCAATCACTTTGCACGGATTGCGAGCTGTCTAAGTATTTGACTTTGTTGCTTGCACCTCATTGTGCCCTTCTTAACCCCGTCGATACTAGATGGTACATGGGAAAGGAGGCTTATGAATAGCTAAAGTTTTTTGTCGAGTAACTAGGTACGCATTGTGTATTGTAGGCCAATAGCCGCTTGTATTCTCATTTGTTGTATTGTTTGGTTGATGGACAGATGAACAATGTTTTGGAAACCAACAATCTCACATTGAAAGAAGACTTACTGTCAGTAAACTACAACAAGTTAGTCACTTTCAATTAAATAAGAACCGGTCCGAGTTTACTCGAACATGCTTTCCAATTTATCAAAATTAGTAGAGAAAATGAGTAATTTCATGGTAAATAATTTTCCTATGGGTAAATTTCCGATATCTCGTGGGGGGGGGGGGGGTCGTCCACCTGACGTCACTGGAGGTGAGGTAAATTCTAGATAGGTCAGACCAACACATTACCACACAGCAATACTGGCAGGGCACGCAATGCTTTTGAGCGTGAATTTTCTATCATTTTTTCAAAAAAACATTTTTTTTTTACAAAACCAAATACTTTTCTGGGAAAGCAACCTGTCTGGTTTCGTTACTCAATTTAACTCCTAAAACATACTTGAAGGTAGAAATCATCGATAGAAAGGTTTCACAGAAAAATTATTTTTTAGTCATTTTTCATTAAAATTTAGTTATTTTTATTTTTTTACCCCCAGAAGCAACCTATCAAGGGGCAAGTGACCCCCCGCATTTCGTTAACATTAATAACGACTACAATATATGTGAATTTAAAAGTAATCGTTGGAGCTGTTTTTGTGAAATAATTTTTTTAGACGTTTTTTTGGAGTTTTTTGAGAATAAAACCCCCCCAAATTAAGTTAGCCCAAAATAAAAAAAATTGTCCCGAGGTATGATTTTTGTGAACTTACATGCCGAATTTCATCAAAATCGACAGAGTAGTTTGCCCGGAAATCGACGCACAGACAGACAGACAGACAGCAGACAGAACGACAGACAGACAGACATTTCGTAAAAAACACTTTTTTGGGTTCCTGGGACCTTAAAACGTGTAAATCCGTTGAAATCTCGGAATCGAAAATTTCGACCGTCACAAAGCTTTCCTTATACTACGTATAAATTGGAAAGCAATAATAATAAATAATGAATAACGATCTTTAATTGTTTTAATACTGATCCTAATAAGGTTCGGACCATTTCGCTGGGCTTTTGAGTCATGCCTTATGGTTACAGAAGTAAAGACGCGAAAATTCTCAATTTGTACCTCTTCGTGGTGAAGATGGAAGTTGGTTCAGAATCCAATATAATCAGGAGGTCCACACACTCAGTCAACTCCCCTTTTCCCTGAGATAAAGGAGTCTGCCGGTGGGTGGCTCCAGTTAATAAACAGACTCACTCCCCCCCCCCCCAGGCTGACAGGGTAGCTTAAAGCGGAAACGCTGATAGTAGGCGTTGGGAAAACAAACAAACACCAACCGAGTCCTACTGCTTTAGGCAGGTACCTATAGGTTGCAGTAAACCTGACAAATACCGAACATCGCGGCACTCACTAAAATAACATTTGGCAAATTCTCGCCTGACTGCTTTCTTTGAATTGCTCACATAACTGCGTCTAATTGGTAGACAGATACTTTGCGACCATCGAGTTAATGCTATCTTACTGAGCCATGTACCTGAGTCATGGCACAGTGTTGTATTTAGCTTTGAAAAAATTAGGGAATCTGCGGTCCGATCATGGCGATTTTAGTACCGGGGTTAATATAATACCCTGGTATTAAAAATGTAAACAAGATAATTTTACAATGGAAAGTGCTATTCAAAATTTGTTTGTTTACAGTTTTAATCCCAGGAGTAAGTTAATTCCATAGAAATAGCCTGATCGAGGCGATTATAATACCGGGGTTAAATAAATACCCTAGGATTATAACTAAACAAACAAATTTTGAATAGCACTTTCCATTATAAAATTATCTTGTTTACTTTTTTATTACCAGGGGATTAAATAAATACCGGTATTATAATCGCCTCGATCAGGCTGCTGGAGCGGCGGGAGCCATAAAATGCCTTACGAGGCACCCGTAAACCATAAGCCAACTATCAGAGTACCAAGTACCAACGCAAAAAATATCGAAGTCTTACACATTGCAGCATAGCAGAACGGATACCAGCAGCCTGATCGAGGCGATTATAATACCGGTATTTATTAATCCCCTGGTAATAAAAATGTAAACAACATAATTTTATAATGGAAAGTGCTATTCAAAATTTGTTTGTTTACAGTTATAATCCTAGGGTATTTATTTAACCCCGGTATTATAATCACCTCGATCAGGCTGCTGGACCCGGTCAAAAACTCTGTATTTAGCTTGTGCAGGCTATTTTCCCCGCCAAATTGCGTACTTATCTTGTGCAGGCTACACTAGCAGCCATATTGATAACGGTCTCCAGTCACGGGATAGTTAATACCAATCGCCATGATCAGGCCGCAGAGAAAGGAAGATATGAAGAATTGACGGAAATGAGACTTGAACCGAAGTCTATAATTTACAGGGGTGAACTTGTAATAATGCTGTTAATAATAATAATTATAAAATTAATAATTGAAATATATATATTTTCTATTAGCAACCCCGGACAAAGTGCAATATATTGAATTATAATAATAACAATACTAATAGTTGTTCCCCCTAACTGGTTAGTAGTAGTAGTGTTCGTCGGGTTAATAACGACTTAGGCCTCATATTTGGGCCCATAGAGCGACTCCGACTTGACTGTCCTACGCCAGTTCATAGGACAGTGGACCTCCTGATTATAGTGGATTCCGAACCACTTGGGAAACACAGTGAAGTCACACGATTAGTTCGGAGGTGACCAGGATAAGTCCTACCATGCTTCCCTACCGGCACTGTGCACACGACCAAGTTATCTGCAGCTTTGAACCTGCTCTGGTCCGCTGGATTCAACTTGTGATGGCGGCCGGCTCCCCTAACTGGTTACTCCACCAGCTAGGGGATTATATTAATACAAAGGAACTTGCACATAATTACAAATCACGGCCACCCCAAAGCTGTGGGATGGCGTCTTCTATAACATTATTTTGGTATTAGTACTTTATTTTCTCTATAATAATAATAATAATAATAAATGTTAATTGTTAGTAAATGTTGATGTTTTTAGTGGTGAATAATTCATACCTTTACAAGTGGAGGCCATACCTATCGCTTGGCCATTGGTTACTTTCCTGTACCTAATTAGAGGAAAGATACTTTGTCACCATCGAGTTACTGGTATCTTGCATTGAGCAATGACCTGATCCCCATTTATGGAGTTCGGCAACATAGCAATCTACTTAACAGCTTTAAAGGGCAGGTGGTCCAAAGACCAATGCACGATTGCGTAATATTTACATATCTGCGACTTCTGGTTACTACTGTCAAGGTTCTGCCAATGAATTTCTCATAAAGGCGACTCCCACCAACTGAGTGAGGACTTGTAGAGGATCTTCTACCATGACCGATGGGAGGGCGTGGACGAATGGTTGCATTTCAATCGGTAGAATAGTAGTTCAAACCCTCAATGGGATCGGATTATCTCAATAATTCAGAGAAGAATACATGAGAAAAGAGTCAATTGTCCAGAAACCATCAGTCCTTATCAGGGCTAAGCCTGATGATGGGAGTAGCCCCCGAAACGTTGCCCACATCCCCTGACATCAGGCTCCACCCTAATTCATTTTGAACAAAATAACTTTCTAAAGTTTTTTTTGTTATAAACAATATAATACACAAGCGGTTTCGGCTCACGCCATCGTCATGTTATGTTTTTTATTGATTATAACGTAAAACTTTACAAAGGTAATAAATAAGGAGACTAGCCTATTATATATATCCATTCTAATTGTTGGATGCCTGCAGCAGGCACGTAGCCAGGGAGGGGGCTTTGGGGGCTGAAGCCCCCCCCCCCCGGAAATGTAAAAAAAATAAAATATTGCATTGTTGAGTTTGATGTTTTATCTGTAATTTTTTCTCCCTGTAAAAAGACTAAAACTGTGTGTTTTTGCATGCAAATTCTTAAGAATTTGGGGGGGGGGGTGGACCCGCCGTTTTACTGGGAGTATTCCATACCCCCCGCCGATCCCTTGGTAGTTAGCCCCTTCCGAAATAAAATCCTGGCTACGTGCTTGGCCGGCGGCCTTTTGAAAATGCACCCAATAGCCATCTCCCCCCCCCCCTCTCGGAAAAATAATGAAACGACGCCTCTGATCTAACCTAATGATATTATTATTAATATGAATATAATTCCTGTCTGTTGTTCGCACAGTACGCATATTATGCCTCAGTCAACTGACTAGGATGATCGAATTGGTCAACTGAGGTGCCCATTCCACCGACCGGCTAGGGCTATTTACAAAAACGGTGACGTGGTAGCAGAAATTCAAAACTTAGGCGGCGTTTCCACCGACCTCGCATTGCAGAATGCAAATGACATTGACGGAAATTAGAATTATTTTTTTATAGAAATCTATTAAAATGTTTGTACTTAACATATTCCATGACGCCATTTTTTAATTTTAGTTTGTTTATTTGTGATTTTACTGTATGATCACTGATCAATTTTAACTATGGCATAGAGGAAAATAAACATTTCCGTCAATTCTGCAACGCGAGGTCGGTGGAAACCCCGCCTAAGTCTTGAATGTCTGCTACCACGTCACCGTTTTTGTAAATAGCCCTAGCCGGTCGGTGGAATGGGCGCCTAAGCGAGGTTTACTAGAATAAAATACTAATAATTGTTAATAATACTAATAATTAACTGCTAGACATATTTAGTAAACACAATAGGTCCCGAACCTTCTTATGACCCATGGAGACGGGGAAATAACAGATGTGGTAGTGGTACAACATAAATGAGATCAACTCACTGAAATTCCATACGAATATGCTTCAAATTATCAACTATCTCATCGGAACCCCAATAAATGATGGCCCAACTGCAGCTCTGTTGGTCCCTCAACCACTGAAATATTCAAGTGCTGTGGGAATACATGGCATGCCAGACGCGCAAGTCCTAGGAAAATCCAAGCATGGCAGGGGGAGTGAGTCTGTCTGTTTATTAACTTGAGGCACCCTAAGAGCAGACTCTTTCACCTCAGGGAGAAGATGAGTTGACTGCAAGGTGGACCTCCTGATTATAGGGGATTCCGAACCACATGGGGAGCATAGTAAAGTCACACGATTAATTCGGAGGTGACCAGGACTCGACACACACTTCTTTTTTAGATTAGAAAAGGTTAATCGCATACAAACATTCAATGATTGTATCCGATTGACCTCTTCAGTCGCCTCACTAAGTTACCTAATAGGTACTTGTGTCGAGTTACGACACGTCTCCGATCGTCTCCGGCGTATAGAGACTCGCACAAGTACAAGCACGCTACCACCTGGCTATCCTTGTCCCAGCATGTTCCCCTGCTAACGCTGTGCACACTACCAAGTTTGCTGCAGTTTTTAACAGGTTCTGCTCTGATGGATTCAACCTGCTATGACCATTGGCTAATTAAAAAACATAGCATCATTAGTTTTGTGTATCTCCTAGAGGGATGAAAAGGTAGAGGAACATTTCTTCCCTCATGTCAACGTTAAATATATTTACACAATCGATATTATATGTAATGGGGATAGTGCGTGAAAGGGTGGGAGGTGCAATGTTGCTTTTCAGCTTTTAACCTAGGAAACTGCACGAAACTAGGCTTATTTGTATTCCATCAATCGAAATTTTTTGTTGTTTGTCATGTTACTTAAGTTTATTTGTTTACATAAAGATCTCAGTTCAGAGATTTGTTACATTATTGCAAAGTTATACATTGCGTATTTAGCAAACTTCGTTTGGTGGCAATTTCTTGACAGCGTATTATAACTTAACACCCACCTTCTTCACATACAGGTATTTTAAGTCCAATCGTACCGTAAACAGTAGTTTTAAGTTGTTTTAAAATAGGTTTTTTGTGTCATAGGTGAGGAGCAGGGACGGATCCAGCCCATTTTGTTGGGGGGGGGGGGGTAGTTGTGTGTCAAAATAGTAAAACATATGTAGGATCGATTAAATCGGAGCGTAATACATTAACTTAGAATAGATTTACTAATTTTTTTTGGGGGGAGGGGGACAGCTAACTCCTCCCCCCCCCCTGTATGGAGCCCTGGTGAGGATACATTCAGCCACAACTGAGCTACGTTAGTCCGGTTAATTTCACCTTATTTATAGTTAGAAACTAAGTAAGTCTGTAGTGTATACTATATATATATATATATATATATAATATATAGGCCCAATTTCCTGAAAGACTTATGAACCTTGCCCTACTTATAGTGGCCCATTGGTCCCATGTCCAGTGCCAACGACCCCATGGATTTCGGGCATTATTTTGCATCTTGTTTCCGTTTGAATGGCAAACTGGTATACGGCTTCAGTGTCAACCTACACCGGCTACTAGCGATAATGGACAAGCAGAGACAAGCTTCAGTCGCTTCACTAAGTAACTTAATAGCTTAATAAGTACTTGTATAGAGTTACGACATGTCTCCGATCGCCTGGTGTGGAGAGACTCGCACAAGTACAAGTACGCTACCACCGTGTTACCTATTGAACTCATCATAACTCTATGATTGATAATTCATCAGAAATTTGACTTGGGCAAAAACACACTGTCTGATCTTCTCTTAACTGGTTACCACATAAGCTAAACAATGACATCAGCAATAGACTTTCACGGTCGGAGTTACATGATGAAGTAGTAGAATCCGGGATGATCGACCACTGCTTATCATACCGGATTCTACTGCTTCATCAATGGCCTAAGCCATCTATTCTAACGCAACTTCGTTGGTTTTGCTGAATGAACTCCATCTACGCTCTTTTCAGGCTCCTAATCAACCAAAATCAGCCACCCCCACTACGCGTTGTTTGTACTAAGTCGAATTTTTAAAGAAATATCGATCATAGAGTCGTTAATGAAAGTAGTTAAAGAAGATACAATGTTCCTCTTTTGGAAGGCGTGAAAAAATGCAAGGTTAGGTTAGGTCTCCGCCTTCAAAATATGGCATCCCATAACTATGACCCAATAACATCGATATGTCATGACTTGTGGAAAAAGCCGCAGTCTGATTTCCTCTGATTAGCATATATAATAACATTAGCAATATAATTACAAAGACTTTCGCGGCCGGAGTTAGCCCTAGAATCCATAATGATCGAACACTGCTTATCATCCCCGATTCAACTGCTTCATCACTAGAATCTGCCATCTATTCTAACGGAACTTCGTTTCTTTTTTGCAGAATGAACCCCATCTACGCTCTCTTCTGGCTGATAGTCCTGATCTTCATCAGCGGTATTGTCTACGGAATATGCGCATTCTTATACTTTTTCATCTCTATTTTTTCGGCCTGCTGCGACCCGTGCGGTGGTATGGCCGAGGGGCTCATGAAGGGAATAAATTTCCCAAGAACTTGCGCCCAAAATATGATTCATTCCTAACTCTTCATATATTTCACGCCAGTACCATTCAGAAATTCGTAGAAAAGCCGTCGAAAATTATCATAAACAGGATGCTACTTTCCAGCGACTTGCGTTAAAAATTGTAGAAGCTGGAAACTCCGTATAAGGTTTGATTACTGGCGCCAAAATATGGATTTCAGACGCAGCGTCATACTTTTAGACTCACCGGTTACTTTTCAGATTGGTATAAAATTGTATGTCCAGAATATATTAGTATATTAAAATAATTAAAATTAAAATAGTATTTATTGATTATAGCTTTCCCAAATACAAATATATCCAAAGTAAGAGTTTAACAAAAAAACATGTTTAAAAAATTTAAATTTAAAAAACAAAATAAATAAAAAATCAAATTAAAATAATATATAAATTAATACTTTTTGTGTGTGTGTGACTCGTGTAACTACTATGTGAGTTGCCTATTAGCAAAAGCAATCCTCTTCATTTTTTTCAGTTTTGAGATATTCGCGCCATTTTGTTTATTTTTCAATACTCTATCCCATGAATCAGATATTGAGCTTTCCCAAATACAAATACAGTATATCCAAAGTAAGAGTTTAACAAAAAAACATGTTTAAAAAATTTAAATTTAAAAATAAAATAAATAAAAAAATCAAATTAAAATAATATATAAATTAATACTTTTTGTGTGTGTGTGACTCGTGTAACTACTACGTGAGTTGCCTATTAGCAAAAGCAATCCTCGTCATTTTTTTCAGTTTTGAGATATTCGCGCCATTTTTTTTATTTTTCAATACTCTATCCGATGAATCAGATATATTGAGACGCAAAAGCAATTCTAATACTATTAAAATTAGCTTTAAAAACTGTAATGTTATACCTCATGGCGTTGCGGCACAGCAGTTTTTTTGCAGTTTCTGAAAAATCGGCTTGGGTGGACAGGATTGCTTTTGCTAATAGGCAACTCATGTTTCCAAAGTGGTTCCGAATCCCCGATAATCAGGAGGTTCTGAACCAGTTCCGCTCCGCCCCCGTGAAAACCGGCCGAAGCATGAAATATTTAAATGCATTGAGGTTGCCTCAACTCATGTGCCGTCAGTTGGACCCCACCCGAAATTTTTTGGCTACAGCCTTGAGGGCGAGATGGGCCCGGATAAATGCATTCTAATGGCGAACCACCACTGCTCCTAGACAAGTATAAAATATCATTATTAATAGCTTCTCAGTTCTGCTCGACGAAGCGAAGCTATAACGCAATATTCGAAGCACGCCCCATTGACATTATGCCGAACATGCGTTAAGGAGGGGCACAGTTTTCTGCACTGTCGCGCCGGCTAAACTGAGCTCGGTTTCTTTGACATTGCGAGTGCATTTAACAGGCTGTCAGGTCATATCATACTCCTCTCCACCTACTATTCAAACTCTTGTTAGAAAACCCACGCAATCATCTGTGTTCAGGCCAGCAAACAGTGACGGAACAAGGGAAAATTTGTGGGTTCTATACTTTCGCGCCATGCCGAACGTGCGTTAAAACACTGTAGCACCGGCTAAACTGAGTCTAACGAGCATGTAAGTAGAGGATATACATCAACTGTTCTTGTCGGGGCTTGTGGTCTAGTATGGTTAAGACGACGCCCCGGTTAGACGTAGATCGTGGGTTCAAATCCCGCCAAGCCCAGTTTTTCCATATCCTCTCATTTCGGTTATAACGTGGAAGTTACCACTTCAACCATAGTTAATTTAATGTCAGTGTTATATATATATATATATACCATATAATATTGCAATATAATGGGTTGTTGGGGTTTCGGGTTTTCGAATAGGAATAGTACCATCAGGAAGTTGGCGGAAGCAAGGCCAGAAGGCAGAAGACCCATCGGCAGACCGAGGACAACCCTCGAGGAAAGGATTGAACAACTCGCCGGAGCAAGAGGCAAAACAATGGCCGAGCTCAAGGCGTCAACATCCGACCGGGGCAAGTTCAGGAAGTTCAGGTTTGGGCGACCCCCCCCCCCCCCACTGCGCACGCGGCACTAAGGAGGAAGAAGAGGCAGTTTCCTGCAATGTCGCATCGGCCGAATTTAGAACATATTTTTAAAGCTCATGGCTTATCATAGTATCATTATTCCTTTCTACTGTTCAAACTCTGGTGTAAGAGCACACGCATTCATATGGGTTGTAAACCCAGTGTCGGAGGAGAGGATGAAAGAATAAGGAGCAATGGCGAAAGGGAATTTGGATGCCTGGGTCGACGCCGCTGGCATGAGGGGGCACTTCAACTGTATTTTGTACTTGGTTAAAAATGGTTTTATAAAAAAATACACGGTTTATTTTATAACCGAAAATTAGGTAGAGGATATAGAAAAACTAGGCTTGGCGGGATTTGAACCCACGATCTACGCTTAACCGGGGTGTCGTCTTAACCGCTGGACCACAACTTGAGAATAAATGAAACTAGAGAGCCAAACGTGTTGAAAAGTGATCTATAAGATTCATGGGAGGAGAGAGGAAGAGGAAGAGGTGTTAGCGAAGATCTCCGGAAGCTTAAGCGTGGAGAAGAGAAGAGTAGATGATGTGGTTGCAGCCGTCAAGGTTCATAACGAACTGTCAACTGAGAAAGTAAGTAAAAAGCAAGGGAAAGAACAAATTGAGGATACAAACGTACCGTCACGGCCGTAGCCAGAATTTTTTTTCGAGGGGGTCCATCTGACGTCACCTGAGGTGTGGTAACCATAATTTGTTTAAAACTCCAGTACGCTGAAAATTCTACAATAGTTATGATTCATTATCTTTGTATTGCGCAACCTCGATTGGTAGCCGTTGACAACCAAAGAAAAGGGTTCGGCGTGGGGAGGGCTGAACCTGACACCTGAAGGGTATTGAAAATTGTTTTCAGGGTGGCCTTTTTCTGAAAACTGATCCCAAATACACGCCTCCCGTGAGAAAATGGCTTCATTCAATCGGGCCGCAAGCAGCACCTTGAGTCACGCGATACATTATAAACCCTTACCTAGGTAATGGTGTCGGTTCTTTTATATTTTTTAATTCATCTTCTCCAAGTTACAGCCGGCTGGCTGGTTGGCAGCAACATGTGGCATCGATGCCTCCACTCCCCTTGATCCTGGTGCGCCCTTTTCAACCAATCTAAATAGTTTGCATGACGAGTACCACCCACTTACACGAGACGTTGAGTGCCTGCGCTCTGGATACCCATCCACCCGCCTGGGTTCAGACAAAAGAAAGTGCTAGTCATTTTAATAGGTATCATCTAATCCAGGAACACGTGCTGATAGTGGCCTTGGCGAGGTATAGCCGAATAGGCATAAATAATACCAATTACTTTGTGGATAGGATAGTGATAAGGTTAGTTAAGAAGTCATTACATCGCGTTTCGTGCCGTTTGATTTGAATCTTATTGTTTGTTGTCGGTGTGCAGGCCAGGCGGAGTACAGGTGTAATAATAGAAACTTTAGAGTTTTTGCCGGACGGTGCCGAATCCAGATATATAGACACAAATTGATCACATTTCGTCATTTTGCCAAATGTAATTTATATTAGGGGAGGGGAAATCGTCTTTGTTTGATTGGAGTCTTCGTAGTGATGTGATTAAGAGATACAGAGATACATTAAGATATAAATATAAATTCTCTGATATGTACATACAGTATATTCAAAAAATTAGAGAGGGGGTACAATACTGTAGTAAAATTATAGTAGCTATGTATTCAGCTTCCAAGTATAAGTATCTAACACAAATGTTATATCCTGCAAACAAGGGGACCCGGCGGTCTCGCCAGGTGAAAACAATTGATAAATAGGTCCAAATTGTGATGTTTTATGCATTTTGAGAGCTTCGTCTTCTTCTTCTTCTTCAGCCAAAGCCTGTTGTTGACTGGGTGGCCCTTTGAAGCCATTTTGAGAGCAGTAAGTTCTAACCGACAAAGGTTTATGTAACTGCAAACAGGGGGCCAGCGGGGTCTCCTCCGAGGAAAATATTTTTGGAATAGACAACCTTAAATTCCGTTGAAATAACGAAAAATAGGCGGATCATCCTCTAATTCCCCCCATTAAGTTTTTTTTTTTTTTTAATAAAAATGTGAACCTTGCTTATTATTTATGCGAAAATACTCAATAAGTTTTAAATATCCTATTATAACTATTGTAAAAATTCCAATTTTCTTTCAAACCCTAATTAGCCTAAGTTATTTTAACTAGTGAACTTTTAAATTTCTCGCGGGGGGGGGGGGGGGGCACAAGGGATGCCATTGCTTAGCAATTAAAGTAAAGTTTACATAAATCAATGGGAGCGGCTTTCATTTTAGATAATTGTTTTTTGTCAGATGACCCACATAACCACATAGTTCTCTCTTTCTCTCTTTTCCTTGCCCAGTATTCCCTGGACAAGGAGCATATATTACAAAAATATACAATACAATACCATCCCGCATCCTCAAGCTAGAGCTTATTTGGGACAAAAGGCTCATACAGTGCTGCTAAACAAGGCTTCATCATTTATTTTTGTTATTTATTTATAATGTTTCTGATTTTATTTTAATTTCTTTTTTACTTGTTACTTTAATGTTAATAGTCTGTTTTTATTATTATTACCTCCCATTGACCAACCCGCTTTTAACTCACCCATCTGTTTAAATTTTTTCATTTGTGGAGAAAGTTCAATTAATATCTTTGGTATAAGTGCTTTGTTTACAATAATAATAATATGTACAATATATATATTGACTTCGATGGCCAGGTGGTAACGTGCTTGCACTTGTGCGAGTCTTTACACGCCATGCGATCGGAGACGCGTCGTAGCTCAACACGGGTACTTACCTACAGAGGCGACTGAAGAGGTCAATCGGATACATTCACTAAATTGTTTGTATGCTATTAATCTTAAAAAAAAATAATAAAAAAAAAACTAGTCCAGCGGGAAAATCATTCTGTTGCCAGCTATCGCACCAAAGACCTCCGCCAAAAGCCAATACAAACTAATCTTTGTGAACTTAGGGTGGTCCTGTACAAAGGTGTCATTGTCTTATAAAACTAAACGGGAGAGGTCTTCATTTTAAAACTTTGTCCATTGTCACGTTTCAATTGTCAGACGACACACAATGGACATACATAATAATTATTACCATGACAATATTTCTGGCTACTTACATGCTGCCAAGAGTTCAGTAGCCAGGTAACTGTCAATCATAGATGACGAATGTCAACCCAGTCATGTCCATATGGACAGCTTCATTTTCTGTTGTGTCTGACACACTACTGATGTCAATGAATACATTAATGAAGTGCTACTGCTACTGTATTATTATTACTTTTTTGTACACCCAATTACTAGAGTTCTATATATATATATAATTTAAAGGTTTTTATATTTCTATTGTTGGCGGGTGGAGGTATCCTCACGCTGAGCTATTTCTCTATTTTCCCATTTTCCCTTTTTCTCTTTTCTACCAACACAGTGAATAACCCCTATAGGAGAGATGGGACATTTGAGCCTGGGAAAAAATTCTTGTACATCTGGGGCCACCTGACACCCAGGCCTCGACGTAGGGATTTCCCCGCCCTGCAGCGGCGGAGCATGCATGCAAGGCGTGTAATGCCGCATTACACTCAACTAATCCTTAGGATGTATTAAGAGCTTCGTTGTAATTTATAGGAAGTCGAGATTAAATTAGATTGTACATGAGCATTATGTTATCAACGCAGTCTAAGAAAATTAAGAATCTCGTCACGTTAGAATTAAAATGTTTTCTTTTTTGTTTTCAAATTTTTACTTTTTAAGGAGATAGATGCTATATAAAATGATGAATTTTTTTTTTTTTTTTAATTTTTAACGACGCAAGCATTACAAACAATTATCCCACACTTCGCCACTGCCGCCCTGGGCACCAAGTCTTCCAGCGCCCCCTGCCCCATTTAATACAAAATGTTGTGAAGGTAAATTGTAAGAAATACGACCAAAGTATAAAGTGTAAGCTCTCCACCATGCATAAAAATAGTAAACTCATATTTCGCGCCATTTTCAGATGCTTGATGTCCGCTCAGTGCTTTTTATTTATTTCATATTGTTTATAAGAAGCGCCATGAATTTCGTAGGAGGCATTTTTTCACTCAGACTGCCCCCCCCTCCCAAAGTTTGCCGCCCTGGGCAAATGCCCAGTCTGCCCATTTATTTGATTTATTGGACAGGGCCTGCTGATACCATACGTCTCGTCAATGGCTAGTTATAACAGACGGTAACCCCAGAACCAAACGTAGGCCCAAGGGCGGATTTTGCCTCCAATTTAGGGGGGGGGGGTCAGCGGTCAGGTTCAGTGGATGATAACATTAAAAAACATAATTATTTTTAATTCCCACTGTAAACCCATTGTTATTTAGTGTAAGTTAATTAATTTGGGGGGGGGGGGTCAGAGGACCCCCAAATAAATTGCGTAGGCCTACAGGATAAATAGGAAAGCAATAATTTTATGATGATAGCTTCACAGAAAGTAGCAATGCATCAGAGTCTACGAGTATGTGCCTGCATTAAAATTCACAAAATGACTCGTTAAAAACTTGTTACGTTCGTGACCAGCAGTCTGCCTATGTGACATACATATGTACAGTCACCACCGTCACATAAATATTTGGATTGTGGAGTCACGCACCGTGCCAAAAGAGTTGACTCATTGCATTTTCGGCGAGCCAACTGTTCTATCTAGTCATATTGTCATGGTGTTGAACCATTCATCCAAACCAACGCAACGCTATGATCAACTGCTCTATTTTGTGCTAATTGTCTAAATCAGGGGAAATTAGAAGTAAAATACAGTAAGCATTGACACTGAACCAAAAAATCTAACCGTTTTCAGTCCCAAACATTTAATCAAATATTAGACGTAAGCTAACTGTAGGCACAAACTAAAATATACTTGATCTTTGTCCTAGAATTTGACGATTTTCCTGTCATAGCCATGGTGTTCCACGGAAAATCATTAAATGATTTAGTGGTCCACGGACAAAAAAGGTTGGGAACCCCTGGTCTAAATTAATTAATTGCCAATATTACAGGCCTCGGAACTCGGAAGGCACCCCTATAGGACCAAAAAACGTACCACCCTCCCATAGACTAAAATGCAGGGGCGTATGCATAAAATATTTTTTTTTTTGGGGGGGGGGGTCAAGACCAGTTCGCCTCCAGTTATGAACTTCATGCGGGCAGAGGACCGAGGTGACGTTGAATTCTACCAACCAAACCGCCTAAGTAGCGTTCTCTGTTTTACATTTTTATTAGATCTGGCAAAGTGTGCATTACAACAACTCTCATTAGTTAATTAAATTTAGTCTTTTGTTTCCATTTCGGGGGGGGGGGGGCATATAAACTTTTCTTTTCCAATGTCAATGGTGAACGAAGTCAGGATTCGTAGGCTACTAGGCCCTAGAATTTATCTTGTAAGTCAACACACAATTTAAAACACCTAGGTACTAGGGAGAATGAACATTGAAACTTTTCAAACACTTTATGTAAGTTACACTGCAGTAGATGCACCATTTAAGAGTAAAAACAAATGGATTTTTAAGCTGTTAAATTCTATGGATTTATCTCGAATAGTAGAAGCACACAATTAAACAAGAGTGAAAAACAAACAGCAAACACTGAAGGCCGAGCTGTTGTCTACAGAATTGGAGGGATGTTCAAGTTTTTCAAAGACTACCATTAAGATACATCCAGCAATTTGAGTCATCTATTATAAGTTGTGAACGTAATTTTTGACCAATTTTTCAGAAACCACAAAACCTTTAAAGACAGTACAAATAATATACTGTATTAAACTAAACTGATAGTTCAGTAACTTTAATTGCCAATTTTAGTTTATGACAGTATATGATTTTTACTTTTTTGTGTTTTCTGAAAAATTGGTAAAAAAATTACATTGGTGACTTTGATACTAGACGACTCATTATTGACAAAAATAAAGTGACTTACCGGCTTAGAGGTAGGAGGTCCAGGTGCAAGTTGGCAGAGTACAGTACCGTGTATACAGGTACAATTGTACCCTCCGTCGATTGTCGTCACTGTTCCATTCTCTATTACTTCATCACGGAAAAAACACTTCTCTGCAGAAAGAAAGAAATATTCTTAGAAAGTTTAGTGCAGAAATATCTTGACCCTCATACAACATAGGCTTTTGATTTTATGTTTTGAGTTGAGATTCCTCATATTATCGGCTTTGGTGGTAGCGTGCTTGTACTTGTGCGAGGCTCAACCATGCTGGGGATGGCAGTCTGTTTATAGTTTTGTTAATAAGTCTTCGTAATTTGTGAAACCTGAATGTATTTGAGCAATGTTTAAATGCATAAAACTCCACTATTTCTGACTTTTTTTTTTAAATTTCCACCGGGCCTCCCTGTTTGAAACTTAAATAATTAATTTATGTTTTTAAAAGTATAGGCTTAGAGCCTATAAGCCTCGCTAAGTGCTACGTATTGTGGTCGGGCAGTAATTGTTTTAGTCAGAAAAACACAGGCTCGATTTGTTTACAAAATATTTGGAATTTTCCCCCTTTAGGGCATAGGCTAAAACTAAAACGTACACCAAAGTAAGAATACATAAATACTTACTCTTTGGGACGGTGTGGTGCTGGGATTTGCGGCAGGCTCGGCAACACTGTCCTCTGACGTGTACGGTTTGATTTTGAGGACATGGCAACACAGGGCAGGTACATTGTGAACAGGTCTGCAGGCCGTCGAAGCACTTGCAACATTTCCCGTCAATAGCCTCTTCCGTATCATGCTGAATTAACCAGCCTTGACTTGTCGTGCAGTCTGTAATATCAATCAAATTTTAGTATGTGACGAAGCAGTTGCAACCAAGTGTACAAGAAGAGCTCACTGGATCGGGCGTATGCAGTGACATGAGAACTTCACCAGTTGCATTCCAAGGAATCATGGTAGGTGTCAGCCGACTTGGGCGCCCAAGAAAGGAATTTCAGCAGCAAGTGATGAGGCTGGGGGATGTAAAGACCAGTAAGTACGTGGAGCTGAAGAGGGTGTGGCAGGATCGAAGGGCGACGGGAGAGGAGGCATCGACGCCACATGTTGCTGACAACCAGCCAAACGGCTCTAACTTAAATAGAGAAGAAGCAGCGACATGAAAGTTGGCAGAGTTATGGGGAGAATTTATGCATCATTCGGGATAAAAAATAAAAATAAATTTTAATTAATAGATACAAACATCTTCGATTTATATGGGAAATTAGTCTAAGATTAGGCTAAAAAAGCGTATTTAGCTTCTTTCGTGTCATTAATTAAAACAAGGGAAACGCTAATGTTCAATCAAGAGGGGGGGGGGGGAGGAGGATTTTTAAATATTTTAAATAATGGAAGTTCAGATTTTGCAGACGAAACCTAAAATAATTATTTAGAATTATTTCAGCAAGCAGGCCTAGGAGTTGTTGCTAAACTGACACCAATTCTAATCTAATCTCAAAATCTAATCAAAAAGTTTCATTAGGTATGTACTCGTTTCAGTAGGTATGATAGGTTCTAGATTTTTTCTAATGACATACCTTTTCCATGGGCTGTGATGTTGTTGACCGTTATTTCCGCCTCTGAAACTAAAATAAATTCATGATTATTAATTGTAGGCGAACAGGACGTGGATTCCTCACGGTTCCTAATTACAAATTAACACACAGCAGAAATTCTGTCAACTATAGAGGTTTGAGTTACTATATAATGAAATGATTAGGGCCGGATACAATGAAAATATTACCTTGTCTATCATTAAGAACTATATTGTAAGTCTACTCACAGATACAGTTTGAAAAAATATATTGTTAGTGTGACGAACTAGTAAATAACCTACTACAGTAAAAAATTGTGTGGTGATCCCAACGCGCCTTTTTGACTTTGTGGCACCGGTTCAGTATAATTTGTTATGTTTTTTTTTGATAAATACACGCATTATTATTATTATTATTGTATTGATAGGTACTTGATAGAAATCTAAGCAAAACAAAATTTTTGGTGATGATGATTGTGATAGTGATGTGGATTCTACATCCTTAAAAACAAAAAAACAAAGAGAAAACTTTCAAATTTACCCTTATCGAAAGATAAGTAAATTTATATTTTTAATGATACTAAAATCAAATAATTTTTTAACTAATAAACTATTAAATCTTTAAATAGGCCTATTAGTGTAAATTTTGAAGTTTTGAGTTTGTAATAGAGTTCTAACCTTTCCAAAACTAACGGCCTTATACCATGTTGAATCCATTAGAGCAGAGCATGTTTTAAACTGCAGAACACTAGGTAGTCTTCACAGCATTGGCAGGGGAACATGATGGTGGGACATGGCAACGCGCTGAGACTATACCCGTCAGTCAGCGTGCGTGTCGAGTCCTAGTCACCTCCGATTTAATCATGTGACTACCATGTTCCCCAAGTGGTTCGGAATCCACTATAATCAGGAGGTCCACCCTGGCAGTCAACTCCCATTCCTCCGAGGTGAGAGAGTCTGCCCTTAGGGTGCCTCATGTTAACAAACAGACTCACTCCCCCCGCCAGGCTGACAGGGTTGCTTAAAGCAGAAATGCGGAAAGCAGGCGTTAGAAACAACAACAACAACACTTTTCCAAAAGTTAGAATTCTATTACAAAGACGTTCATTTATAGCCATAGCATTACTTGCATCATTTTAATTATAGACTAAATTCCTTCTGACAAGAATAATGAGAGATGTAAATGAGTACAATAGGCACATCGACCTCTTCTACTGTATACTTCTACATTCCTAAACAGTCCGCCAATCATCGACGAAAAAACTATCGCCAGATCCACCTCGACATAGTCCAGCCATCCGTGGCCCAATCGTCTTCTCCCTAGGGCTTGAGCAAGGCTGCTCTTTAGTCCGGGAGCCAGGGGGGGTCTCACTTGACGAAGTTCCGGAGAAGGTTTGAGCTCATGAGGCGCTTAGGATGTGTCTCTAGTCTGTAAAAAACCTTTTCTTACGAGCCGGCTCTGGGGCTTTTGGGTGCTACAAATTTTTTAAAGTGCCTAATTTTTGGAAAAACTTGACGAACTGGTGGGTTAAAAATTTTCAAAGAAAACTACGCTGAACTATGTACAGTAGACGAAATCTTGAAATCAGAGGATTCCCTGGGGACTTTCACCTCATAAGAAGCAATCCAAAAAGGGTGGGAACGGGAAAAATTTGACAAAGAGGTGGGCTTATAATTTCCTTATATATGATTCCCATCGTTCTCCTGAGCACAAAAACAAAAAAATAAGAAGTTTCTGTTGGGACATTCATCCCTTAAGAAGGGGACAAATTTTTGTCAAATTAAACTTGACGAACGAGATTTTGAGAAATCTCAATTTGGAACAGTGCATAGTAGTTTCTAGTATGCCAAAACGTAATTATAAGAAAATTCCGTTAGGGCTTTCAACCCTTAAGAAGCAATCCAAAAAAGGAGGGAACGGGAAAAATTTGTCGAAGAGGAGGGCTTATAATTTCCCCCTATCTGAAAACCATGTTTTACCCAAGTCTGAAAACTGAAAATAAGAATTTTTCGTTGGGGCTTTCATCCCTTAAGAGTGGTTCAAATTTTCGTCAAATTTTTCTTGACGAACGAGATAGTGACATTTCTCAATTTTAAATAATACCTAGTAGTTTTTAGTATGTGAAAACGTAATTATCAGAAAATTCCGTTGGGGCTTTCACCCCTTAAGAAGCAATCCAAAAGGGGTGGGATCGGGAAAAATTTGACAAAGAGGTGGGCTTATAATTTCCCTATGTATGATTCCCACCGTTCTCCTGAGCACGAAAACGAAAAATAAGAAGTTTCTGTTGGGACATTCATCCCTTAAGAGGGGGACAAATTTTCGTCAAATTAAACTTGACGAACGAGATTTTGAGAAATCTCAATTTGGAACAATGCATAGTACTTTCTAGTATGTCAAAACGTAATTATAAGAAAATTCCTTTGGGGCTTTCATCCCTTAAGAAGCAATCCAAAAAGGGAGGGAACGGAAAAAATTTGTCGAAGAGGAGGGTTTATAATTTCCCCTTATCTGAAAACCATAGTTCACCCAAATCTGAAAACTGAAAATAAGAATTTTTCGTTGGGGCTTTCATCCCTTAAGAGTGGTTCAAATTTTCGTCAAATTTTTCTTGACGAACGAGATAATGACATTTCTCAATTTTAAATAATACCTAGTAGTTTTTAGTATGTGAAAACGTAATTATCAGAAAATTCCGTTGGGGCTTTCACCCCTTAAGAATCAATCCAAAAGGGGTGGGACCGGGAAAAATTTGACGAAGAGGTGGGCTTATAATTTCCCTATATATGATTCCCACCGTTCTCTTGAGCTCGAAAAAGAAAAATAAGAAGTTTCTGTTGGGACATTCATCCCTTAAGAAGGGGACAAATTTTCGTCAAATTAAACTTGACGAACGAGATGTTGACAAATCTCAATTTTTAACAATTCATAGTAGTTTCTAGTATGACAAAACGTAATTATAAGAAAATTCCATTGGGGCTTTCACCCCTTAAGAAGCAATCCAATAAGGAGGGAACAGGAAAAATTTGTCGAAGAGGTGGGCTAATAAGTTCCCCTTATCTGAAAACCATGGTTCACCCAAGTCTGAAAACTGAAAATAAGAATTTTTCGTTGGGGCTTTCATCCCTTAAGACTGGTTCAAATTTTTGTATAATTTTACTTGACGAATGAGAGGATGACAAATATCAAATTGAAACTATGCGTAATAGTGTCTAGTATGTGTAAACTTAAATATAAGAAAATTCCGTCGGGGCTTTCACGCTTTAAGACGCTATTCATAAGGGATGTCATGGTGTGGTACCGGCCAAGAGCATCGGTGATGAAGTAAAGGAAAGCACATGTGGGCGGGGCTATATGTCAGCAATATAACCCAAGAACAAAATAACACATAGGACATTGATTTTGGGACGGCTGTCCATATACGAACTATTAAGAAATTTCATCTGAGACTTGCTCTCCTGAGCTTATGGCAATAATTGAGGACATGAACTCTCTATTTTACGGTATTATTGAAAAAGACCGCATTTTCCCTTTGCCTCGAAAACAAGATATGAAGTTATTGCTTTAAAAGCATGCATTCCAATCATGGCTTTAGAGACATCGGGTCCCATTCTCATAGCCAAGAGGGTGGCGTCAATAGCTCGCCTAATGAGCACTCGTCCCAAAATCAATGTAGTAGGTGTTATTTTGTTCTTGGGTTATATTGCTGACAAAAAAAAATTGGTTGTCTATATATCGGTTGTAAAGTCGGTTTACGGACGATAGTTTTACGTGACAACCCCTAAATCAACTTAAACATAATTAACTAACTTAAACAATATATGGCTGGAAAGAGTACCGTAGTTTGCATTTTTTAAATAGATAATAATGGGGCCGAAAGAGTCCTATTTCGGTTGAAAATCGTGTGCACCCCCTGACGTTTCACACCCTTAAAGCGAAACCCCTTGTTTGATCACCACAAATATAGCATGGCCTGAAAGAGGAGAAATAGACGAAGACATGGGTATAATTTCAATGAAGGTAGGCCTTCCTCGTCAGCCTAAAAAAATTGCTTTAAACCCCCCCCCCCCATGCAATTCAAATGGGATTGCTGCTAATGCGTCATTTTGTGTTCTACTCGTGTTGCAGGGGTGAAGGGTTGAATTTGAAAATATTTATTTATACTCGTTTGAAACCATAATTTGTACTGCTTGTAATGAAATTTAAAAATTCAAAATTAATTTCGGTTGAAAATTGCAGGCTGTGGAATTTTTTTTACTCTATAGATGCATATAAATTGTAAAATACCCCTTAAAACAGTTTTTCGCCGATACAGTGATGGCTTACCCTAAATATATGTCTGGAAAGAGTAGCTGGACATCACCTATTAAACCCATTTAAGAAAGGGCAAAACATCCAAAAAGTTTGGGAACCACTGGTCTAGACCCTCTGGCCCCGGCGTTTTTAAGTGTTTTTTTCACATCTCGGTTCGGTCGCATTTAACTGAACAGCCAATAGTGTGCTGAATTGAATATTTTGCATGCTGAATCAATTCTCAATACTCTTACTACGAAGTAAACCTCCTAAAGGTTGCCATGTCTAATGACTAACTCATAGCTACTGTACGACCCTAGCCATGAGAGGCTTACTGGGCTGCAGCCCCTCTCGCGAAATGAAAAATTAACAACTAACTAAAAATAGTAGCCTACCGCCACTAGATAAACAAATATTAAACAACAAATTAAGGAATTACAACTCCCTTGAGTACACACTCTATAATATTGTTTCAATAAATATGGACCCAAGAAAAATTGGAACGAGATGTGATACTACATAAATTCATATGGTATATGTTGTATATTGAAGAAAGCAATCAACAATCAAAGAATTGGTCCGAGTTTACTCGAACATGTTTTCCAATTTATCAAGTAGTAGATAGAGAAAATGAGTAATTTCAAGGTAAATAATTTTCCTATGTTTTAATTTTGGATATATCAGGGGGCGGAGGGGTTGTCCACCTGGCGTCACTGGATGTGAGGTAAATTCTAGATACCTCACAGTAATAATGGCAGGGCACGCATTGGATTTGAGCGTGAATTTTCAAAAATTTTTTAAAAGAAATGTTTTTGCACCAAACCAAATAGTTTCTTGGTAAGGAAACCTGTCCGGTTTCGTTACTCAATTTAACACCTAAAACATGCCTGAAGGTACAAATCATCGATAGAAAGGTTAAAAAGGATAAATTATTTTTTAACCATTTTTAATGAAAATTTAGTTATTTTTATTTTTTACTCTCAGAAGCAAACTATCAAGGGGCAAGTGCCCCACCGCATTTTGTTAACGTTAATAACGACTACAATATATGTGAATTTAAATGAAATCGTTGGAGCCGTTTTTGATAAATAAATTTTTTAGACGTTTTTGGAGTTTTTTGAGAATAAAACCCCCCAAATTGAGATAGATCAAAATAAATTGACGCAAGGTATGATTTTTATGAACCTACATGCCAAATTTCATCTAAATCGACTGGGTAGTTTGTCTGGAAATCGATGAACAGACAGACAGATTGAGTGACAGAGCGACAGACTTTTCGTAAAAAACACTTTTTTGGGCTCCTGGGACCTCACAACCAGTGGCGTAAATAAGACCACGCAACCCCCCGCGGCGCGGGGGGGGGGGGGCACAGCATTGTGGGGGCGCACTTCGATTCCCAAAAATAATAAGATAATCTATGTAATTAATAAAAATATTAAATATCAATTTGTTTTCGAAGTTGACTATAATTATTATGAAGTTAGGAACTTCATCTCATTTAAAACTAAAAATTATATTTTTCGTCAGTACTGCGGTACACCAGGGGCAGCAGAATGCACTGGGTACTGGAAAAACCAGACAGGGACTGGGACGTTTTCCATTAGACCTACTATTTTATTATTTATTCTACAAACTTTTTATTCCCATTCCACCAAGACTTTAAGCAAGGGGGCATATTGGGCTGCAGCCTCCCCCCTCCCCATAAATAACATAAGTAACGTGAATATGTCTTCCTCTATAAATTATAAGCTTTGCTGCTGTTATAATCGTAAAACCCCACTATTTCGGGCCTATTTTTTTTAAAAAACCTCCGGGGGAGACCCCCGTGCCCCCCTGTTTGCTGCAATATGAATAAGGATTCCTTTGTCAGTTTTGTAAAAATCTATACGTTACTGCTGTTAAAATGCGTAACACTCCACTATATTCATTGGCGTAGATGGGGGGGGGGGGGTCCTGGCGGGGGGCTAAGCCCGGGGTTTTTGGTGACAAAGACGTTATGGAGGCGAAAGGCATAGCATCTACAATAACGAAAGGGAAATTAATTCTTGGTATGCCTATTTTACATGCAAGACATCATAAAAAAATCGACATATTGATCATGTACTTTCACAAAAACTTGTTACTCAAAATGCTTAAAATTCCAATATTTCAGACTTATTTTCTCAAACTTTTCTAAGTAGGAAACCCCCGGGCCCCCCTCCGTGGTAGTTTTATTGGTCGGTAAAAACTCAACTTTACTGCTTGGAAAATGCGAAAAACCTCACTAATTTGAGCCTATTTGTCGATTTTTTTTCCGGGGGAGAGCCCCGGGCCCCCCTTTTTCTAGGGTATAACATGCGCAAAACCTCACTAATTTGGGCCTATTTATCAATTGTTTTTCTTTTTTTTCTCCAGGGGGGACCCCCGGGCCCCCCTTTCTTCTTTCTCACTTCAGAAGTGAATGAGTAATGATTCCCGGTTTTGGGGTCCTAAAGCCCCCCCCCCCCCCCAGAAATGTTGGGAATTTACGCCAATGACTATATTACACTTATATTATCAATTTTTTTCCCCGGGGGAGACTCCCGGGCCCCCCTCTTTGGATTACGTGCAATATTGTTTCTATAAGATCTAGTCCGCATATCTGCAAAATGTTGTCTGGCTGTGTCCCCACTAATTTAGCTTTTTATATGTACCTATGGTAACATAAATAGCCTACGAGTAACACCATAACCTGCATAACCTGGGATAGGATCACAGCCACCCCCGAAAAAAATCGTGGCTAAGGCTTGCATTCCACTAATGACAATCACTAGTAACAAAGATGAAATAATAAGACAAGGTAGGGCGCACCAAAGGTCTTGCGGGGGGAGGGGGGCGCAGCAAAAGTTATTTACGCTACTGCTCAAAACGTGTAAATCCGGTGAAATCTCGGGGCTCCTTATAGTACTGCGTATAAATTGGAAAGCAAAAATTTCTACAATTTATGCTTCATAGGACTGTTATTGGCCGGAAAACTGGCCAAGGGCCGAGAAATTACCCAACATTAAAATTTTTGGTTTTCTCTAACTTCGCCCCTAATTATACAATTCGAAAATTTTCTTCAATTTATGCTTCAGAGTCCTGTCATTGGTCGGAAAAATTGCCCAAGGACCAAGAAATAGCCCAAAGTTAAATTTTTGGTTTTCTCTAACATAGCCCCTAATTACACAATTCGTAAACATTTCTTCAATTTATGCTTCAAAGATCTCTTATTGGTCGGAAAAGTGGCCAAGGGCCGAGAAATTACCCAAAGTTAAACTATTCGGTTTTCTTTAACTTCCCCCCTAATTCGAAAAATTTCTTCAATTTATGCTAAGCAGTAATAATTTATTTTCTGACACCGTTTTCATCATTCGTTCTAATATATATGTTATGTTATCGCACAGTTGCATGACTTGATTTACGAAAAACAGCTAAAAAATGGTTATTTTCTGTAAAATTTGATTTTGTCACATAAAATGGCCATTGGGGATGTCCGAGTTGCTCTCCATGCATGCTCATTCTGCGGGAACTACACATTCCTGGTACGATACATTGTATCATTATTCCCTTACATCTAATCTTACCTTTCAAGTATGGAGTGAGGGCACAACCTTCACAATTTCAATTTTTTGAATAATAGGCCCGATGAGGTGGGTTTACGTATTGTGATAGCATTCACACTGAGAACTTACCGACGATGATTTCATTTTTCCTACATGGCTACATGTCACCTGGAGATTTCATGTGTGAAAAATAGGACTGAAATAATGAGGTTTTTAAAACGCATTTTTATAGCATTAAAGTTTTGAATTTACAGACGAGCCCGAGTTGGGCTAGCTGTGACTAATTATTTAAGTAACTATATATTAATTGAATTCAATAATATTGGCAAACAAAATACAGGCAAAACTGTTGTAACAAATAGTGAAGTGTGAGAAAAATCATGATTATTAGCCTACGAAGGTATTTAAATTGAAAAAAAAAATGCATTAACAGAATACATAATATGCTAGGCCTATAATGGATGCGAAAATTGAAATAAATAAATAATGACTTTATTCTGTTATTATGCCAACCTAGTGGAGTTAGGGCTATAAAGCCTTCTCTCATACTCAACTAGAAAAGCCCAGGCCTGCCTGCTTTACATGCCCTCCGAAGCATGATCAGAAAATTTATCATATGTGGGACTCAAACCAACAACAGACATGAATCGGCAAGGAAGGAAAAAAAAATGAGGGTTTTTAACGAAACTACGATGATTAGGGGCCGCTCTTGGTGTTGAATGGGGCTAATCTGCTTTCCCTAGAAACTGAAAAAATGTTCAAATACTGTAATTAAGCCCAAAATTATCTCGTTCTTGGCAACTTTTCTAACCAATAACAGCGATATCGATTATGATATTTCTTATAAATATATTAATTAATAATTATATTATATTTAATTATTTTTTATTATTTTATTATAAATATAATAATTAATTAATATATTTGTCGAATTGTGCATTTAGGGGTGAAATTATTAAAATAAAAATTAAACTTGAAATTTGGCAATTGTTCCGCTCTTGCCATATTTTTCCGTCCATAACAGTATTCTGAACCAGAAATTTAAGAAAATTTTCGGATAATGTGATTTAGAGCGAAGTTAGTGAAAACCAAAATTTTGGGTAATATCTTTACTCTTGGCCACTTTTCCGACTAATAGCTCAATTCTTAAGCATAAATTCAAAATTTATGTTAAGTGACTTAACCAAGTTCGGTAGTCCTGATTTCGTGCAATTATTTGATTCTTCCCATACATCATTTCTAAATTTATTAAAAACCGCGCTAAAATTGAGTTTGCTCTATTGTGGCCAGCAATACAGCCAATTTGTTGTTAATAATTGAAGCACAGGCCGGCCACGCGGGTCGCTCACGCGGGTCGCTACCACGGGTCGCTAACGCGGTTCAGTAACGCTGGTTTAAAGGCTGGTTTAATCATTTCAATTGAAATTATACCCATGTGTTCGTCTATTCTTCCTCTTTCAGGCCATGCTATATCTGTTGTGATAGGGCAAGGGGTTCGACTTTGGGGGGTGGAAACGTGAGGAGGTACGCCAAAATTTGCCGATTTTAATCGAAAATATGTCCTTTCGGGGGTGTTAATATCAATTTGAAAACTTCAAACTACGTTAGTTCTTTTCCACCTTTCTTACTCTTTCCAGGCATATATTTAGGGTAAGCCATCACTGTACCGGCGGAAAACGGGTTCAAAGGGTAGGTACTTTTCAATTTATATGCATCTATAGAGTAGAAAAAATTCCACAGCCTGCAATTTTCAACCGAAATTAATTTTTAATTTTTAAATTTCATTAGAAGCAGTACAAATTATGGTTTCAAACGAGTATAAATAAATATTTTCATATTCACCCCTTCACCCCTGCAACACGAGTGGAACACAAAATGACGTATTAGCAGCAATCCCATTTGAATTGCATGGGGGGTTTAAAGCAATTTTTTTAGGCTGACGAGGAAGGCCTACCTTCATTGAAATTATACCCATGTCTTCGTCTATTTCTCCTCTTTCAGGCCATGCTATATTTGTGGTGATCAAGCAAGGGGTTTCGCTTTAAGGGTGTGAAACGTCAGGGGGTGCACACGATTTTTATCTATTTATCACACGATTATTATCTATTTAAAAAATGCAAACTATGGTACTCTTTCCAGCCATATATTGTTTAAGTTAGTTAATTATGTTTAAGTTGATTTAGGGGTTGTCACGTAAAACTATCGTCCGTAAACCGACTTTACAACCGATATACAGACAACCAATTTTTTTTGTCAGCAATGTAACCCAAGAACAAAATAACACCTACTACATTGATTTTGGGACGAGTGCTCATTAGGCGAGCTATTGACGCCACCCTCTTGGCTATGAGAATGGGACCCGATGTCTCTAAAGCCATGATTGGAATGCATGCTTTTAAAGCAATAACTTCATATCTTGTTTTCGAGGCAAAGGGAAAATGCGGTCTTTTTCAATAATACCGTAAAATAGAGAGTTCATGTCCTCAATTATTGCCATAAGCTCAGGAGAGCAAGTCTCAGATGAAATTTCTTAATAGTTCGTATATGGACAGCCGTCCCAAAATCAATGTCCTATGTGTTATTTTGTCCTTGGGTTATATTGCTGGCAAAAATAGGAAGCACAACAGTGTCATTGATTTTAATTCAAAACCAATCGTTTATTTGGGGCATGAATCAATATATTTTTACAGTGGAAATACATTCTCGTGTCGGATTCCTCCTGATGACATACCATAGGCTATCTGTGACTTCTTCAGCTGTTCCTCCGAGTCTTGAGATAAATAAACAATTGTTGCTTTCAGTGAAATAGAAATCTTTCCCTCTGGTTACAGCAGTATAAGATTTTGTTCCATTATTCGGCTAAAAGTTCTGGAAATGCACCTTTAAATTTTCAATTCCAATATGCTCATGTCACAGGGCAGCTCCTATGAATCAAAGAGGGGGGGGGGGGCGTGTCTAAATGTACATGGGAGCTGCAGCTCCTATGAACCAGAAGTTAGCTCTTGTGCTTATGTAACTTTCTGCTTAGGGCCAAAAATACGGATGTCAATTAGCCCCCCTTCTTTCCCTTTCACATTGTTTCATTGATGGTGTGACATAGATTTCTATTATAACGTCTACACGGAATGCTTCAAATGAACTAACAAACATTCTTTAACGAAAACTTACAAATTCTTCTGTGTTCAAGTAAGCATAAGCAGTCTGCCTGTCTTTTCCTGCTGTAACCATATCATTGGTCATGGCTTCATGGACATGGCAAAATCAAACCACATGAGAATTTTTCTCTGAATAATCCAAATTATGGCTACATTCAGAAGCCCGTATTCTCTAACATGATGCTTTACAGGGGCTATGTAATCCTGTCCCACTGCAGCAATGGAGATAGTACTGGACTTCCCACCCCTCCATGTTGCAGTGGAAACTTCTGCAGAAATGGCATTACTAGGAGTGGAAGGGCAATTAAGAGAGACTCAGCCTCTCTGACTACGTCTGACCACTGCCTGGATATGCCAAGCGATAGAATCCATCCAAAATACTGTTTTAGGAGGGAATTCGAAACTATATTAGGGACAATGAAAGAATGCTGCGAATCAGCAGGAATTCTCAATAGTCACACAATCAAGTGGTATACTGATGGCTCTAGGCTAGGAAGTACCAAACCAAGAACAGGCCTTGGCGTCTTTGGTCCTGGGGTTAAATATCTGGAGTCTCTTAGGGAGACAACTATAGTCTTGCAGATTCTGCAATGAAGGTGCGGAGGACCTGCGATGCGATGCGATGCAATCGCACGAAGAAGAGCAGCATGCTCGGAAAGCTTGCAGTTACATGTAAAAGACCTACCACTTCTGAATCCCCTCAAGATCCTGGCTCTCGTGAGGGAGATAGGCCTCGAGAAAGTGATGTAGAAGTGATGTAGATACTTTGTTGTAGGGGGCACAATAGGCCAATAGGCTTAAGTGCACACAGGTAACACCTGTACCCCAACTTATATAAAAAAAAAAAAAGCATAAGCAGATATTTAATGTTGATTCAAATTGCCTAAATCCAGCTTCAGCCTTGAAATTACGCCCATTTTAAGTGGGCTTCCACGCGTTTTAAGTAATTTGCTACTAATGTAACAGTTTCTTTTAACGACAAACTCAACCCTCCCACTCAGGCAAGGCAAGGGCACTTCATGGAGAAATAAAAAACTAGGTCCATGCACAGTGCACAGTTCTGAAATCGTAACTTCTACGCATACTAAGTGACGTGCGTAGGGTAAGTAGCGACGTGATGTCCCCATACTAAAGCCTGTGTCTTGAGTCCAACTGACGTCATGACATTAGCCCCGCCCAAATGTGCTTTCCTTTACTTCATCACCGATACTCTTGGCCCGTACCACACCATGACATCCCTTATGAATAGGGTCTTAAAGCGTGAAAGCCCCGACGGACTTTTCTTATATTTAAGTTTACACATACTAGACACTATTACGCATAGTTTCAATTTGATATTTGTCATCCTCTCATTCGTCAAGTAAAATTATACAAAAATGTGAACCAGTCTTAAGGGATGAAAGCCCCAACGAAAAATTCTTATTTTCAGTTTTCAGACTTGGGTGAACCATGGTTTTCAGATAAGGGGAACTTATTAGCCCACCTCTTCGACAAATTTTTCCCGTTCCCTCCTTTTTTGGATTGCTTCTTAAGGGGTGAAAACCCCAATGGAATATTCTTATAATTACGTTTTGTCATACTAGAAACTACTATGCATTGTTAAAAATTGAGATTTGTCAACATCTCGTTCGTCAAGTTTAATTTGACGAAAATTTGTCCCCTTCTTAAGGGATGAATGTCCCAACAGAAACTTCTTATTTTTCTTTTTCGAGCTCAGGAGAACGGTGGGAATCATATATAGGGAAATTATAAGCCCACCTCTTCGTCAAATTTTTCCCGGTCCCACCCCTTTTGGATTGCTTCTTAAGGGGTGAAAGCCCCAACGGAATTTTCTGATAATTACGTTTTCACATACTAAAAACTACTTGGTATTATTTAAAATTGGGAAATGTCATTATCTCGTTCGTCAAGAAAAATTTGACGAAAATTTGAACCACTCTTAAGGGATGAAAGCCCCAACGAAAAATTCTTATTTTCAGTTTTCAGATTTGGGTGAACTATGGTTTTCAGGTAAGGGGAAATTATAAACCCTCCTCTTCGACAAATTTTTTCCGTTCCCTCCCTTTTTGGATTGCTTCTTAAGGGATGAAAGCCCTAACGGAATTTTCTTATAATTACGTTTTGACATACTAGAAAATACTATGCATTGTTCCAAATTCAGATTTCTCAAAATCTCGTTCGTCAAGTTTAATTTGACGAAAATTTGTCCCCCTCTTAAGGGATGAATGTCCCAACAGAAACTTCTTATTTTTCGTTTTCGTGCTCAGGAGAACGGTGGGAATCATACATAGGGAAATTATAAGCCCACCTCTTTGTCAAATTTTTCCCGATCCCACCCCTTTTGGATTGCTTCTTAAGGGGTGAAAGCCCCAACGGAATTTTCTGATAATTACGTTTTCACATACTAAAAACTACTAGGTACTATTTAAAATTGAGAAATGTCATTATCTCGTTCGTCAAGAAAAATTTGACGAAAATTTGAACCACTCTTAAGGGATGAAAGCCCCAACGAAAAATTCTTATTTTCAGTTTTCAGACTTGGGTAAAACATGGTTTTCAGATAGGGGGAAATTATAAGCCCTCCTCTTCGACAAATTTTTCCCGTTCCCTCCTTTTTTGGATTGCTTCTTAAGGGTTGAAAGCCCTAACGGAATTTTCTTATAATTACGTTTTGACATACTAGAGACTACTATGCACTGTTCCAAATTGAGATTTCTCAAAATCTCGTTTGTCAAGTTTAATTTGACGAAAATTTGTCCCCTTCTTAAGGGATGAATGTCCCAACAGAAACTTCTTATTTTTTTGTTTTTGTGCTCAGGAGAACGATGGGAATCATATATAAGGAAATTATAAGCCCACCTCTTTGTCAAATTTTTCCCGTTCCCACCCTTTTTGGATTGCTTCTTATGAGGTGAAAGTCCCCAGGGAATCCTCTGATTTCAAGATTTCGTCTACTGTACATAGTTCAGCGTAGTTTTCTTTGAAAATTTTTAACCCACCAGTTCGTCAAGTTTTTCCAAAAATTAGGCACTTTAAAAAATTTGTAGCACCCAAAAGCCCCAGAGCCAGCTCGTAAGAAAAGGTTTTTTACAGACTAGAGACACATCCTAAGCGCCTCATGAGCTCAAACCTTCTCCGGAACTTCGTCAAGTGAGACCCCCCCTGGCTCCCGGACTACTTGTTTCCCTATTGTCTGGCCATACCCACATGATGCGGGCTCTCTTGATTTCGGCTACTATCGCAGGTAACGTAAGAACAGTGTAAATCAACTTTTAGCCTGCCTCGCTAGATCGAGAAGCCCATGCTTTGATCCCCTTACCTTTGCAAGACTGTATGGCAGCAGTAACCACGCCATCGACGCAGTCCAGGCTCCATGGAGTGGCCGACTCCGTCCAGCTAACTCCACTGCTCTGGAATACACCCGCATGGTTACAGCTCTTACACCTACAAACGTTTTTGTTTGTAATTTCATACACGTAACAGTTCAGTCCATGGCATAGTTTGCCATTAAAATTCTGAAACCAAAACAAGAACCCTGTGTTAGGAGGATATTGGGTCGTAGACTATCGCCATCCCACTAGGGATGCACGCCGGACGAGACAGCGATCTTTTCTGGGTGGACGGTCCTTCTATTCATTCCCGCGGGACGACACGCCATACATTTGAGAAATTTTGTCTGGAATGGAAGGAAACTTCCTAAACAAATTGCACTACCAATGGCACGTTCCCATAATTGGCTAAGTCGAGCTATCACCTGTGACAATGTCAATGGTAAGCATGTTTGTACTTGCCCATTGGCCCTTGTAGTCAGTGTGGGTGAACCAGTTTGCCAATGGCAAACTCATTCGGAAGCAATACCAATAATGTCCAACACCCGATGCGGTCAGGGTTGGCAGGGCATGGTTCAAGTCCTACAGATAATAATTCTACGTCCTTAGAAAGCTCTGCAATAATAGTAGACTAATAAGCTACTATTGCCCAGTCCAAATTTTTTGTCCGCCCCCGCTATACAAGATATATTTTCAAGAGCTCTGATCAGGGGAGTAGCTAAGGCATGTTTTTTTTTGGGGGGGGGGGGTGTGTCTATTTTGCTAACTCAAAAAACGTAAAATAGACCTACCAAAATAACCCGGGGGACAAATTTGAAAATTTAAGTACAAACAGTGGGGTTTTACGCATTTTAACTGCCGTAAAGTATAGTTTTTTTTAAAGATTACGAAGGAATGCTTACATACTTATTCATATTGCAGGACACAGGGGGGCTGGGGGTCTCCCCCGGGTGAAAATTTGAAAATGTAAGTGCAAAATAGTTGGGTTTTATGCATTTTAACAGTGGTAAAGTAAGTTTTTTTTAAGCTTAAGAAGGAATGCTTCAATACTTATATGTATATTGCTGGAAACAGGGGGGGGGTCTCCCCCGGGGGAAAAATTTGAAAATTTATTGCAAAATAGTTAGGACCCGCCACTGGATTTTAAACGCCGTTCTTTAAATCAGCCCACAACTAAACTATCTTATAAATTTAGATCTGAAGCATGTTCTTTTTCGCATTTCATAAGCATAACATTTCCCAAGCATGAATCTGTCATTGTCGTTCTTATAGATAGCTTTTTACAATTTTTAACTGGCTAAACGCTCTTTCATTTCTGATGGTGACCATATACAATAGATGCTGACTGCAGAAGATTGTCCATGAGTTTGTCGTCTGCCAACAAAGCCCTTGTTTATTTTTACAGTTTACGTATCGTAGCTGTATGAGTTGGATACTTGTGCCAATTAAAATTTGAATTTCTCCTGCCTTTTTCTAATTTTGACACACAGAGTTGGCAAGTTGGTTACATAAGAATAAAACATGTGTAAAATCTTATTTTAAACCAACTTTATTTAGTTTTTTTCTTTGTAGGGAACTCTGCTTTGGCCAACTGAGCAAAGGCAAATTACCAACTTTCGCAATTTTACCGATTATTGGGGGAGGGGGAAGGGTCCCCTGGGGTCCTTTTGATATTTTTCAGGTTGGCCTTTGTCTCCCCCGTTTATTCGGTTCTCGGTTTTTGAATTTTAGATTGCAAAGTGCTATTCCAGAATTGTTTTGACCGACCAAACATTGTGTGTTTTTTATTGCTAAGGGCAAAAGACCAGAAGCTTAAAGCGAAGGTTGGCTTATCAAAAAAGTGTTAAGTTATTAGCCTCCAATTAATTTTCACGGTATGACATAATTGCGTAAGCTACTTAGCAGTGGCACCGTTCATGAAAGTGACAGCTTCAGGAGACACGCTTAGTCAAACTTTGTGTATAAAGAAAACCAATATTTTGGCCGATGTATTCAAAAAAATTTTCTTCCGTCTTCGTTGGTAAAACCTACCTACAATGTTTTGACTGTCAAAATATGTAAAACCTCACTATTTAGCACTCCCCTTAAACCGAGCACACAAACCTAGTTAATTTGTTTTCTAAACATTTAGATGGGCCCTATTTTTAGGGCTTACCTATTGAGATGGCGACTAATTGAATTGAATTGAATTGAATTGAAAACGACTTTATTGAATAAAAACAAAACAAAAGGCTAACAATAAGATTATAAAGTCTTCTTTTCATACCAACCTTAAAAACTAACATATTGTATTAATATATAGATGCTTAAAATTAAATAGAAAAAAAAACAAGAGAAGAAGAGGGAGGGGGGAGAAGGTTAAGGGGTGGGGGAAGGGGGTCCATTGTCGTCACCATTATAAGACCGGAGAGAGTCTCAAGCGTTATCTAAGATATATTGTTTAATAATTTTCTTAAAGCTACTGAGTAAACTAGCTGCCCCAACCTCCAATGGTATCAATCATCAATCAATGGTTTCATTTCATGACCCCCTGAGCCTAAAACCACTCTCCATTCAAAATGTTATATGCATATGTTTGTATATGTATATCGATTTTAGGAAACACTGTAACTTCCGTACGGTAAATATTATCCAATTTTGATAAAACTTGGCACAAAAATTGATCATACAGATGTCTTGATCGAGTTCGCTAACCAGCTAGATCCACTATTTAGTTAGCGGCCGATTAAAACTTCATATAATTCATATCTCAGTTAATATTGGTCGCAGAGGAATGAATTAAAACTTGACTGAATGCCCGCATTATTATCTACGATAATGGTTATAACATTTTTTACGACAAATCAACGATTTCAAGATGACGTCCAGTCAAAGTAAAAAAATTTAAAAAGGCGCGGTTTCCACCGACCTCTAAGTGCAAAATACCCATACGGTGACGTGGTAGTAGTAGTAGTAGTAGTAGTGTTCGTCGGGTTAATAACGACTTAGGCCTCATATTTGGGCCCATAGAGCGACTCCGACTTGACTGTCCTATTCCAGCCCATAGGACAGTGGACCTCCTGATTATAGTGGATTCCGAACCACTTGGGAAACACAGTGAAGTCACACGATTAGTTCGGAGGTGACCAGGACAAGTCCTACCATGTTTCCATACCGGCACTGTGCACACGACCAAGTTATCTGCAGCTTTGAACCTGCTCTGGTCCGCTGGATTCAACTTGGTATGGCGACCGGATCACGGTGACGTGGTAGCAGATATCATTAATAAAGGCGGGGTTTCCACCGACCTCTCATTGCAGAATGCAAATGACATGACGGAAATTTCAATTTATCTTTTTATAGAAATCGATTAAAATGTTTGTACTTAACATGTCCCATGAAGCCATTTTTTAATTTTAGTTTGTTTGTTTGTGATTTTACTCTATGATCATTGATCAATTTTAACTATGGCATAGAGTAAAACAAAAATTTCCGTCAATGTCATTTGCATTCTGCAATGAGAGGTCGGTGGAAACCCCGCCTTTATTAATGATATCTGCTACCACGTCACCGTATGTGTATTTTGCACTTACAGGTCAGTAAAAGCTCATAGTCGTCATGGAACGTCGTTTGGAACACAAGAGTGTTTTGTGTGTTGATGTTGTGGTTCGGAAAATAATGAAGTATTTTTTATTACATAGTGTAGGTTGCGTAGAGGAAAAGAAGGGTCTGCGGCATCTCCCTACACCTAATCGGCCTTAGCCGAAAGGGATTTTTAATCCTTACACAGGGACGGGGTTCCAAAATCTAGGGTTTTGCCACTGGATCTTGGCCTTAGAATATGGCTAAGCGCCATAAAAAAATTCTAAATTATTATTTATAAATGTGACGCATATTTTCGGTAATATAATACAATGAATTCAACTCCATCTGTATCCTGTGTGCGGCCCTAGATTTAATTTTAAATTTTGGGGTAAGAACAGACCAACTGCGCAGTATAGTTCAATGTAATTGCCATTCATTTCTAGTACACAAAGGGATGCAGCCACCCTTGTTAGATCCCCGCGGACAAATTGATCCCTAAGATTTATGGTTCCTGATACATCACAATAGGGAATAACGTTCTGGGGCGTGTAGCAAATCAAAAGAGCAAACTTGGCGAAATTCTCTTAGGGTTCGGTTAGTATGCCGGACCTTACGATGTTGCCTGATTTCCTACATTTTTAAATTTTTGCAATGAAAAAAAAAACTAAACCAGAAACTATATAAATAAATAAAAACGTAGGGGGAAACGAAATTATGAGGACAACGGATAAACTAACTATCCGTTTTTGCACAAAGTCAAATTTCAAAGGAAATAGCGATGGTAAAGCTGCCATTGAGATATTATGGGTACTCACATTGTTCAATCATTTATTTACAAACCGACTTACAAGTCCAATAAAATTCAAATCTTAAAGGTACATAAAATGAATTAAAATTCAAATTCCTTCATAGTACAATTTTGTTTCAAGTATCGTAAAATATACAGTAAACAGTAATAATCAAGCTATAGAGACAAAATATCCTGCAGCCCATCACAGATTTCCCGACAATTACTATCAATTTATAAAATAAATTGGAAAGAAAAAAAAGCAATCCTCATAGTGCATTGCTCGAATGTTTTAATTATTATATTGTATTATACAGTATTTATTTTTCTTCCACATCATCGGTAATTAAACATCTATAAATAAAAAGCGATTGAAATAAAGATTCAGGGAATGTAGAAGCTAAACAGACTAAAGGCTATTTAGAATTAAAATAAATAACCATTTTATTTATCACCTTTCCTCTGTCGTACAAGACCTTGGTAACACCCATTTATCTTCTTCACCGCCGTAAATTAAGACTGGAGCTTTATTTATTTCTATATTTTATGCGGCAATCAAGTTCGTTACATCACGACAATATAATTAGCCATATAAGCGCGGAGAGTTTTAAGAGGGAGTGCGCATTTTCAAGGTCGACAAATTCATTGGCGGCTTCATAAGTTAAGTAGATTGTGTGTACCTTATACAAGGCTCATGAGCTGCCATAATACATAAAACTCGAATTAGTGGTAGGTACTTAGTCTGCACCATCAGGTTTCATCTTCAAATCTTTTTTAATGACGCGTGAATGTTACAAAGTTGGTAAGTCTAATTGCAAGGTCTTTAAGAGGCAGCTGGAGGGAGAAAAACTTTAACAAGTCACAATTAACACGAATTATTGACGAGATCTCGCCATAAATTATATATTACATCATAAATTAGAAGAAATGTTCTTCTACATTTTGGGGTACATCATTTGGGCGTCGCTAACGCCTTGAAACGTATTGAAGTGTCAAAACTGGATCCATTTGCGCTAAGCCTAAGTGAATTTAAGCGAATGGCGATGTTGTGTCAGCCATATTGAACTATGGCTACTCGTACACACTTGTGATGTATTGTATGTTAGGTATTTATTTTAGGTACATAGGTGCTATCTGTTTGACAAATCGATAAGATGCTATTTGTTTTCTCCTACTTTTCATTTTGACTGCTTGTTTCTCGGGTATTGTTTTAAGTTTTTACTGTAAGTGATATCTTTTTTGGATTTTGTCTGTTGGCAACACAATATAAGCTTATTTATTTATTTATTATTTACTTACTACTAACATCGCGAGACTCGTATCTGTACGTCTTAATTAAATCATGCTTTTACATGTTTCATTGCGTTGGTAAGCTTGTCGCAGCTTGTCCATTATCGCTTGTAGCCGATGTACGTTGACATCGAGGACGTATATCAGTTTGCCAATGCCCAAAAATTCATACAGAAACAATACAAATAATGTCTGAAATCCATGGGGTCGTTGGTATAGGACAAGGGAGAGACCTATGGACCGAAATAAGCAAGTCTGGGTCCATAAAAAATCCTTCAGGACATAACTACCTAGGTAGTACTAACATCGCGAACACTGAACTGGATTTCTAAAAAAATGGATCGTTTTTCGAGGGGAAGGCGCCAAAAAATAGTCAATCGTACCTACAATAATGTACAATGTAAGGAGAAACCACACTAACCTTTACTAAAGATGGCGAACCAGCACCCTCGAAACCTTTTTGCTGAATCAACAAATCTTCCTGAAAAAAGCAAATCTATAATTCGCCAATTGAATAGCTACGAGTTACATTGAAAAAACGCAACTTTTTCAGTACAGGAAAGTTTTTGGAATTGTATTTTTAGTATTTTCGACTGTTGTATAAACTATACTTTTACATCATTTTAAAAATAGCGTTGACAGGGCACTCGCCTTTTGGCCAAAGCAATTGCCTTCTCCCAAAATTAAATAAAGAAAATAAAGACAATTTTCTTTTTTTCTTTTATCAGTTCACTTTTTTCGCGTTAAAATCTAATAGCTGCAACTCTCCCTAGTGGTTATTTTTTGAACTTAGAGATATAACACATAATCACAAAAGGAAGCGAAAAATAGAAAATAAAATTTTTGATGCAATAAAAAAAAATTGATGTTGGCCTTTCAAGCGTGGAATTTTGGAAATTTGGAGGTGATGCCGGGTACACACGGACGATTATCACCGTAGCGATTTGCTGACGTCTTTTCCATTGTAGCCATAGGGCTTGGATGGTGATTGATTGGTGCAAACCCTCAGAGTCTACTTCGGAAGATTTCTATCATCTGACGTCTTGGGGAGGTCGGTTCCACGCCAGCTTCCGAAACCGTCAAGAAATCTTCTGCTAGCTAAAAAAAAAAACGTCGGCAAATCGCTACTGCGAGAATCGTCGTTTGTTGCGCCTTGGCTATTTTGATAATTGAAAAGAAAACGCTACTCACCAGCCCTTGACCATCATTAGAAGCGTACACTCGCGAAGGCCATCTATCCAGTTCCAGATACGTTTGCGAAAAATTTGGAATTATATTATTCTCCAGATTTTTGTCCCCCAGTCGAGCAGCAGGTTTCCGCCTTTCCATCGCATTTTCCAACCCTTTAAAGGTTTTTGGAATTTTCTCAAAATTAATTTTAGGCGCTTGTTCCTCAAATTTTGTTTTGTTTATTAAATACTGTAAAGTACGATCGTCGGACGATGATTTTTTATCAGTTTTTGCTAGTTCTTCTTGCTGATGTCGATCTATGTTTCTCAAATATTGTATAGTACGATCGCCACGCATTGAATTTTTATAATCATTCTGCTCTATGCTTCTGAAATTCTGTGCATCAGCAAGATCGCTAGACGCAGATTTCTTATGATCATTTCTGGAATGTTCCTTCTCATTCCAATCCAAATACTCTATAGTACGATCGGCAGGAAGAGCCTTCTTATAATCAATCTTAGACGTTTCCTTCGGACGACGTTCCATGTTTCTAAAATGCTCAACAACCCGATCGGCAGAAACTAATTTTACTTCCCTTTTCGAATGTTCCTGATGGTGCAATTTCATATTCCTAAAATACTGTACAACTTGATCGTCAGGGAGCGACTTTTCATCGTAAATCTTAGAAGCGTCCTGTTCGGTGTATTCAATGTTCCTAAAATTATGAGCAGTACGATTGTCAGATTTGATATCATCACTTCTGACCATTTTTGGTTCATTTTCCTCCACGATTTCAAAATGTATACTATCATCAGCTAATTTTACATCACTTCCAGAATGATTCCGATCATTCTTATTTTTTCTAAAATACTGTACAGGAAACGACTTTTGATTTAATGATTCAGAAGCTTCCGGCTCATTGTGATCCACGTCTTTTACATCGCTTCTAGAATGTTCTTTATCAATCCATTCGACGTTTCTAAAATACTGTGCAGTATTATCGTCTGAAATAGTATTTTTTACCGCTTTCCTACGCGTTTGCAACTCATTTCGTCTTAAATTCCTAAAATACTGTATAAAACGATCATCTGCCAGGACTTCGTCATTCACATTTTTATCAATCTCCTCCTCATTAGGTTCGCTGACACCATACTCCAGAGCTCGATCTTCAGGCGTAAGAAAATACCGGTAGTATCTATCGTGGCTTTGACTTGTATTGCGCCTCAATAAGTGCTGGTGTCTTAATGGGTGTCCAGCTTTTGGACTGCATGGTTCCATAATGGATAACAGGAACAGTAAAATGGCTACCGTCAGCATCACTGCGGCACTGTGGGACTTCTCCTGTCGCGTTGGCAGTTACTAGGCGTCAGCATTTTGAGCAGTTGTTTCGGCTGCAATGATTGGGTTGATTTCATCCCTTAACGCGACACCTAGAAAAATAAAAAAAATAAACATTAGTTAGGCAGTATTTAGCGAATAATTGTGTACATACATTATTGAATTATTATTTATAAAATATACCTATTTATTAAATATCTAAATAAATAATATTATTTCTTTAAACCCACACGACCGCTTTGGGTATATGCGCTTTCTAGGTGAGGGTGTTTGTTTCTTAGTTCGATTAGTTAGGTGGCTTGTACTTGAGCGATTCTCTACAGGCCTTACGATCGGAGAAGTGTCGTAACTCAACACGGGACACGGGTACTAACTTACAGAGGTGACTGAAGAGGTCAATCGGATACATTCATTAAATTGTATGTATGAGATTTGCAAATGTTTTAAATAACAAAAAAAAAACGCGTGCAGTTTGGCAAGAGCACGCCTTCCCTTTTCAGAGCAGCAATCTCTATGGTCTGCAAATGGCCATGATGATCGCCAATTTTCGTTAGAAGAGGTATGTAAAGGAGAAGTCAGAAGCAAATATTCTTTCAGCTAGGTGCGAAGAAGAATTTCTGGCCGTGCGAGCGTAGAGCCCCATTTTAAAGAATAATTGGGCCAACTTCCTCAAACAGTAGAAAATCTAGGGGGGAAAAAGCGATGACTCGATGTGTCAATTTCCCTAAAAATGGAAAGATTGTGAGTAATGCCGGAAGAAGTCTGTTTAATTATGAATTGTGATAGCATGATGCAAGATGAGCTGTCAAGGTTTTAAATTCCGAGAAATTTACAGGCCCCCGTACACTTTATCACATTGCACGAGCGGTGGTGACGCCCGAATTTTATGGCTCCCTAACTATCAACTGAAATGCATACGGCCGCGAACAGGGCCGTATGCAGGAGTGAGCAAAGACATTTAGCAGGGCAAGGAAAGGAGAGGGAGGTTTAATTTAGTCAAAGGTCCGAAAATCTACCATTTTATATTATTTATATTTATATTACCCGACCACGATAGGGTGGCACTTTGAACATTTATAAAAATCGAATTAACTTGGTTTACATGAAAAAAAGACTATTTTATAGTCTTATTGTTCGCCATTTGTATTGCAATAATAAAGTCGTTTATTTATTCATTCATTCAATAAACTTGGTGTTCCAAGTGCCATCCTATCGTGGTTTGGTAGAATTTATATTTATATTTGTACAGTTTCCACCAGTTGCACCTATACAATTGAATAAAATATAATTGTTTGACGTAAAACTCAACAAAGTTATTTTATTCACAACGAGTGACGGTAAGTTTTACAAATTTTATAAGGAGACTATTATGTATAACCATTTTCAAGAAATTTCTGTTGAAGGCGAACTTCTTCTTTCATTTCCCACCAAAATTATTGTGTAACAGAACATTGTCAAAAATGCCAAATATTTGAACCATCTCATCTGCCCCCAGTTTTCTGCCCCTTAGAAAGTATCATTAAAAAAACCTCCAATTTAAAAGTCAGGCCCATTTAGACTTTTTCCTTTTATTTGAGGTTAATAGCATACATATAGAAATCAATGAATGTATCTCATTAACTAACCTCTTCCTGTGTTGAGTTACGACACGTCTCCGATCGCATGGCGTGTAGAGATTCGCGCAAGTATAAGCACGCTACCACTTTGTCATCGAAGCCGTTACAATGGTAAGCATGTCTGAGCCTGACCATTGGCACTTGTATTCGGTGTGGGTTGACATTGAGGAGTGAACCAGTGTGCCAATAGTTAGAAATTCATTCAATAACCATGCGCCAGTAATGTCCGAAAACTGACTGGGTAAAAAGGAAGGCATGGTTCAATGGGATACACTACCTATAGTATAAAAATCATCAATATTATTGATTATATGATATTATTATTGATTCAATAATAAATAAATATAAAAATCCCTTGAAATTGCCCACCTACCGAATGGCTTCTTTCAACAATCAACGGTTTGGGTAAGTTCTAAATAGGAGAGGTGGGACAGTCTAATTCGGCAAAAAAATTGAATCCTATTTATCCGATATCCTGAATTTGTAGCCTATTTTAAACCTGGGGCCACCTGGTTTGTTTTTTCAATGGCTTGTCATAGTAAACGTGGCGAGTGGCCACAGATATTAAAAAAAATATTTTTTGGTGCGAAACGAATCGAACGAACACTGTCATGTAGCCTATTTCCGAGATGGCCATCTTAGCCATTATGTTTCACCCAACTACAGTAGGTATTAATTTTTAGAAATGGCGCCTATTTTGGGCTCACTTGAAAATTTGCGTCCTTTTTTATATTTTATAAAAATTACCATTAATCTTTGATCTTTGATTATTAGTGTAAATTTGAAAGTTTAATTTAAAAAAAAGTAGATTTCAACAATAAAAATTTATTATTATTATTTTTTAATTAAGCTTTTAAAATGAAGTTTAAAAGTTAAAACTCCATATTGGACTATATGCAGGACTACAGTACTAGACAATAGGTCATTCAATTATATAGTATATTATATGCAAAAGACCATAAGAGATTGTTTAGATTCCCACGGGAGGGCGCGGTGAGATAATCCTCGAGTTAATAAGGTATCAATGAATTACCAGCCTGTTATAAATATTTGGCCCGTCTCCCTGACAACTCAATGGGTCCTTTGTGTCTGCCATACTTGTTTAGCTGGCTGTCAACGCTTCATTGGTTGCAACCTTGTCTATGTTTTGTCTAAAGAAACGGCTATGATTTTTAGTATTCCAAATACAAATGAAGTTTGAGAATTTGCTCTATTAACTGCGAGCAGTTTATGGGTTACCGTTTGGTACTTACGTTCTATAGAGTTTTTTTAAAACTATATAATCAGTGTAACGATTTTCCGTTCAAATACCAGAACATAAAGCTGGATTCACAATTTCACATCGTCAAATCTTATATCTTAAAGTAAAAACTAAAAAACACTAACGCATAGTAATGGTTATCACTACGAGGGTTTTGTTATATAGTAATATTAAGCTTTATGATCATAATGGCGGTGAAGCTAATTTCAACCTAGTTTATAAAATTAATTTATCCAGTAGATAGGTTGCGTTTTAACAGCTAGCTAACAGTGGAAAGAGTAAATATATTTTACTGTGATTTTTGTTTTTAAACGTACCTACATACAGTATACAGTCAGGACATGTAGAGTAGTGGTACGGACTCTGACATTAACCCGAAAGGTTGTTGGTTCGAGTCCTACACTTCCCTACATTTTCGGGCTATGCTTCGGAGGGCATGTAAAGCAGGCGGTCCCGGGCTTTCTTAGTTGAGTGTAAGAGAGGGCTTTATAGCCCTAACTCCGCTAGGTTGGCTTAGTAATAGAACAAAAAAGCCCTTATTTATTTATTTATTTATTTATATTGGGAGTGTCCGATTGGCTAATTCCCACTATTATCGATTGAGAATGTTGACATGTTATGGTGTTCCCAATCGTTCTATTTTAAATGTGGATATACAGACGAATGCTGTGTAGGGATCCAAATTTTTACAAATGTATCGATACTTGCATCGATACCGGTATTGAATGGTAGGTATTGATACTGGTATTGTATTGAAAGAAAAGTATCGAATGGAATGGCAGGGGTGCATGGTGCATCGATGGACCCAGGGTATCAAGGGAGAAATTCTGGTAACTTCTTTAAATAAATAAATAAATATTCTAAAACAACTTTTAACTATAATGTTAGACGCATATGACTAAAAATAACCTAAATTCAATATAAAAAAAACTGGGGAATCGCAAATTACAATTTATAGCCTAAACAATCAGGCGCGCAAAATTAACCTAGTCCAACCTCTATACATAGCTTACGAAAGAACACTCACACAGCAAGTTGGTGACTATTTTGAAAATTAAAGAAATAGCGGGAAAAAATTTAGTTGTGTGGTAGGTATTATTTGATTCAATACCAGCAAATAGGTATCGATACCTGCAAGTATTGAATGAAAAGTATCGGATATCAATACCAGTAGTATCGAAAGAAAAGTATCGATACTAGTATTATATCAGTAGTATCGTTGGATCCCCAATGCTGTGTATCTTGGGGAGATCGCGTCCGTAATGACGAGGTCCTGAGGCGAATGGATACTGAAGCAGAGTTGCTGCTGACGGTTCTTCATCAGAGGTCACAATCCCAATGATTGGTTCTCAGCAACTCCCTGCATATCATCCTCTACCACTCTCGGTTCTGCGCCTTCCTCTTCAGCTTTTGTCACGTTCGAGCTCCTGCGTCCTCCTTTAGTTGATCCATGATTTCCTTTTTCGGCCACCCTCTTCTTTTAGTTCCACTGCGCCTTCAATGATGTGTACAAGATTTTCGTATCTTAATCAAATGCTGCCATTGCCCCTTCCATATGGGAAAGTGCTTGTGGCCAGCCCATAAGGTCTTGGCTCAACCGTGCACTTCCATTCAAAACATTGAGATTTGACTTGAGTACCTATTTGGCGTAGTTATTAGCTCCTTCCACTGGACCCTCAATGATGGTGTGTACCAGATTTTCGTGCCTTAATAAATGTCCTACGTTTTATATAAGGTGGCAGCTGTCTCTCTTTTGACGATATAAAAAAGGCTTTCACGGCCGAAGTTATGTGTTGTTGTTGAGCCTCCGAGATGCAATCTTATTTAAGTCTACGTAGTTCCACTGAAGATGTCGACCGCAGGTGTTGACGAAACGTTTGGAAGTACGTTTTCAGAACGACACGGCCTAACATCCCGGATTCTACTGACTGTTAAAAAACGGAAACTAGCATGCATCGGCCTTCTGATCGTTATAACCCAAAGAAGGTATAGAAGGGCAAAAGAAGAACATCATGATTGAAAAACCTGCGACAGAGGATGGTCGGTTGGCATAATGAACACCAGTCTTTGCTAGAAGAGTAATCGTATATATTGAAGAAGATAGTCGATGTGCATCTTCGAAGCCACTGCCTCCTCTTAAACAGGCTATAATGATTGTAAGATTCACATCTCGTCTAAATGAGATTACTGGCAATCATCAGTGTGCAGCCTTGTATGGAAGACGTGCCACGCTGGGCGGCCGGGTACGAATTGGAATGGGCCGAGAGGTGATAGCAACTTAAATAGGGGTCACGGGTCGGCCGCAATCTCAAGTGCAACGCCTGCTAAAATGTATTTAGAAGAGTATATCGTAGAGTGCGTTACGCAATGTTTCAAATTTAGAACAAAGGTGAGGTGCTAAGCAGCAGTCAAGGCTAATTGGACTCGACATAAGAATGCATTTCCATTACTTTCATTTCCTTTTGAATTTTTGTTATTTATTACCTTTTCCTTCCCTATTTATGCGTTTGTATAAGGCAGCTGGATGGACCACGTGGCAAATGAAATAGTGTTAGAGGCTATTGAAGAAGAAGAAGAAGAAGACGGTGCCTCATATAAAAAGAAGAGTGAAATGGGCAGGGCATTTATTAGGACACAAAAATCTGGTACACATTATCATTGAGGTCACAGTGGAAAGAACCAATAGGAGAAGGTGGCTGAAGAAGGAAGTCATGGGCCAACTGAAGGAGGACGCAGGAGCTGGAACGCACCAAGAGCTGAAGAGGAAGGTGCAGGACCGGCAGAGCTGGAGATGGTATGTAGGGAGTTGCTGACAACCTGTGGTTCAGATCTTGACTTCAAAAGAAGATAAGGCAGAGGCGTACATTTAAAATAATTTCAGAAAGGGTTCTCATCAAATAGTATGTGTGGCATGTCCCAACAGAAGAAGACCTTTGGGCCGTCCGACCAGCTAAAGGAAGATGTGCAGGAAGCTGGCCTTCGGGCCGATGAGTGGCGTGGTCTGGCGAAGGACAGGATCCGTTGGCGTGGTGTTGTGAATGCGGCCAAAAGTCCCCCAGGGCTGACAGCGCCAACATAAGTCAAGTAAGTCAAGTTCTCATCAGATCACCTCTATAGCTATCAACATCCTGCCGTGGACAGGGGGCCAATACGACGATAAATGCTACCTAACCAGCCAAACCTCTTGCCGCTCACTGTTGACCCACGTGCATCTATTCGAACTGCCAAAACTCCAAAAAACCTCTAAAAAAATTATTTCCCAAAAACGGCTCCAATGATTTCTTTTAACATATATTGTAGTCGTTATTAATGTTGATTAAATGCGGGGGGTCACTTGCCCCTTGATAGTTTGCTTCTGGGGGTAAAAAATAAAAATAACTAAATTTTAATGAAAAATGGCTAAAAAATATTTTTTCGCGAAACCTTTCTATCGATGATTTCTAAATTTTTTTTTTGAAAAAATGATAGAAAATTCACGCTCAAACGCATTGCGTGCCCTGCCAGTATTGCTGTGTGTTAATGTGTTGGTCTGACCTATCTAGAATTTACCTCACCTCCAGTGACGTCAGGTGGACAACCCTCGCCCCCCCCCCGAGATATCGGAAATTTAACCATAGGAAAATTATTTACCATGAAATTACTCATTTTCTCTATCTACTAATTTTGATAAATTGGAAAGCATGTTCGAGTAAACTCGGACCGGTTCTTTCGATTTAGCACATTAACCCACGTACGGCCGGAGTTACGTGACGAAGCAGTAGAATCCGGGACGTCAACATCTTCAGTGGAAGTCCGTAGACTTCTAAGATTGAACGTTGGAGGCTCAGCAACAGTATTTGAATGCCGTTATTGTTATGGAGGAAGTTCATGTTCCAATGCATATATATATATATATATATATATATATATATGTATAGCAGTGCGCTGTTATTCCACACAAAAACATTTCTAAGTGTGGAGAGTTCGTGTCCGTAATGCTGTGGTCTTGAGGCGAATGGATACAGACGCAAGTTGCTGCTGACGGTTAAGAAACGGAAACTAACATACTTGGGCCATGTAACGAGGAAGGAAAAGTAACGCAATCTGCATGTAATAATAAGAGGGAAAATAAAAGGACAGGGGGCTACCGGCCGAAGAATAACATCCTGGTTGAAGAACCTGGTTTGACAAGAGCACAACTTCCCTTTTCAGAACAGCAAGTCTCCAATTAAGGTCCAAATTGCCCTGATGATTGCCTATCTTCGGTACATTCGCATCATTCCCAAACTCGGCAATGAGGTATTACAATGCCCTGCCCATCAGCCTTACTAATAAGGATTTTTCAGGATTCAAGGCCGTGGCGACAAGGAAAATTAAAAAATGTCCACTGTACAGCTTGGACGACTTCAGGGAACTAAGCCCCCCACCCATCTATCGTATGCTTCCGCATGAAATTTTTTTGTTTTTGTTTTAGATTTTTTACTTTGGTGGGTAATGGACAAAGATTGATTGATTGATTGATTGACAGAGGCACCTAAAGAAGAACCGGTGCGAGTTCGCTCGAACATCCTTTTCAATTTATCAATTAGTATATAGAGATAATGAGTTACTTCATAGTAAATAATTTTTCTAAAACTCCATTCGATCCAGTGTACACAATGTACTGGAGCGTTAATTTTCTATAATTTCTTTTAAACAATTTTTTTTTTACACAAAACCAAATACTTTTTTTGGAAAGCAACCTGTCCGGTTTTGTTAATCTGTTGAATACCCACAACATACCTGAAGGTGGAAATCATCGATAGAAAGGTTCCGCAGAAAAATTATTTTCTAGTCATTTTTCATGCAAATTTAGTTATTTTTATTTTTTTACCCCCCGAAGCAAACTATCAAGGGGCAAGCGACCCCCCGCATTTTGTCAACATTAATAAAGACTACAATATATGTGAATTTAAAAGAAATCGTTGGAGCCGTTTTGGATAAATAACTTTTTTAGACGTTTTTTGGAGTTTTTTAGTATAAAACCGCCCCAAATTGAGATAGCCCAAAATAAAAAAAATGGTCCCGAGGTATGATTTTTGTGAACCTACATGCCGAATTTCATCAAAATCGACCGAGTAGTTTGCCCGGAAATCGATGTACAGGCAGACAGACAGACAGACAGACAGACTTACAGACAGACATACAGACAGACATACAGTCAGACATACTAACAGACAGAGCGACAGACTGACAGACATTTCGTAAAAACCACTTTTTTGGGTTCCTGGGACCTCAAAACGTGTAAATCCGTTGAAATCTCGGAATCGAACATTTCGACCATCACAAAGCTTTCCTTATACTACGTATAAATTGGAAAGCAATAAGTTGCTTAATTACTAATGGCCTTACCCTATGGGCCTTACATTGACTATTGAAGAGCGGCGTTACCGGCAGACCACAGTGTTTAGGTGCCCATTCCATTGACCGGCTAGGGCTATTTCCAACAACGGTGACGTGGTAGCAGACATTCAAGACTTAGGTGGCGTTTCCATCGACCTCGCATTGCAGAATTGACGGAAATGTTTATTTTCCTCTATGCCATAGTTAAAATTGATCAATGATCATACAGTAAAATCACAAACAAATAAACTAATATTAAAAAATGGCGTCATGGGATATGTTAAGTACAAACATTTTAATAGATTTCGATAAAAAGAAAAATTCTAATTTCCGTCAATGTCATTTGCATTCTGCAATGCGAGGTCGGTGGAAACGCTACCGAAGTCTTGAATGTCTGCTACCACGTCACCGTTGTTGGAAATAGCCCTAGCCGGTCAATGGAATGGGCGCCTTACAAAAATTTATAATATGCTGTTAGGTGCCCATTCCATTGACCGGCTAGGGCTATTTCCAAAAACGGTGGTTGACGTGGTAGCAGACATTCAAGACTTAGGTGGCGTTTCCACCGACCTCGCATTGCAGAATGCAAATGACATTGACGGAAATTAGAATTTTTCTTTTTATAGAAATCTATTAAAATGTTTGTACTTATCATATCCCATGACGCCATTTTTTAATTTTAGTTTGTTTGTTGGTGATTAAAATAAACACTTCCGTCAATTCTGCAATGCGAGGTCGGTGGAAACCCTGCCTAAGTCTTGAATGTCTGCTACCACGTCACTGTTTTTGTAAATAGCCCTAGCCGGTCGATGGAATGGGCACCTTAAGCTTATCTAACTTACCTTGATAAATCCATAATAAATACCGTTGGTCCAATTATCAGCGAAATTCCAATAATACGAACTACCTCACAGCACAGTGGCAGCTGAAAATATCCTAATTTCACCGATTTAAAATGAACGCACTTTTACACAAAAAATAAATACAGTAGCCGTAGCGGTAGCCTATCTCGATAAGCCTACTTCAGAAATGTAGCGCTAAAATTATAATACCGGCATAGGCCGTGTGGACAATTCCCGCGCGTTACAAAACGATAATAACTCACTAAAGTACTATATAAATTATATAAAATAACCCAATGTTAAAACAAAAAAATTGAATAAATTTGGAAATTTGATACTAAAAATGCGCGAAAACACAATTAAAATATCGCGAAAAGAACTCGTTACTATTCGAATCGCGGAGCAATACACCCATCTTTCACTACAGTTGAGACTCGACTGACTGGTGACTGAGTCTGTGAGTCATATTGTGTCTATAAAAATGATTATTCAGTGATCACTATTTTGCTGTCTGGCGTAGACCACCTATATACAGCAGGTATGCAGACATTGACTATCGTTTTGTACTTTAATTAAGTGCTTTGATTAAAATTATGCGGAATAGGTAATTGCACGGGTTTTGCGGTAGGCTACCACTAATTCAACTTTACTGTGATCGATGGATTATTGGCAATCATTAGCATTACATGCTACTATCAACAACAACATAAATTAACTGATTAACTTCGACTTTGGTAAAACGCGAAGAGGAGGAGGGGGGCAAGGCCGCAGCCAGAGGGGGGATCCAGGGGTTCCAGACCCCTCCCGAAATATTTGCAGCGTACACTAGTATGGATTTTTAAATACACCCGTAGCCAAGGGGGCCATGCCTCCCCCCCAAAAAAATTTGGTCGGATGGTCATTGTATTGACAGCCTCACAGGTGAATTACTATGGATATATCATTTATAAAAATATAAAAATTGGTCTTGGCCCCCCCCCCCCAAAAAAAAAATCCTGGGTACAGGCCTGGTTCTAGGCTACTAAAATAACAAGTCTTTTACCTTAATCATATTATTTAATTAAGCACAACTACTTTACATGCAAGAATCTATCTCAAGAATGGAAACTTCCTAACCGAGCTCGGGTAAGGTTGAACCACATCAAGTAAGAGAACAAACAAAACCATCTGTAAGTACAAAAAATCATCTTTCCACAACCCTACACTATTAATTAACTGTCTTATACCCCTCCGTCAGTGGCGTAAATAACACCCTCGCTACCCCCGCGGTACGGGGGCGGGGCGCAGCATTGCAGCACTGCCTTCCGTAGGTCACATAGGTAATATTTTAATATTTCAATGACTCAACTTGCCGGAATGTTAACTCTTCCAAAATCTTCTCTATCGTTAAATGCCCCTTCTATCAAAGATTGGCGATCATCATGGCAATTTCGACCTTGGAGACTGCTACTCTGAAAAGGGAAGTCATTCTGTTGCCAACCACTGCCTCTGGCTTTTCAAACAGGGTGTTCTTCTTTTCCCGCGGGCCATTTAGGATTATTACATGCAGAAGGCGGTACTTTTCTAAAATAGAAGACAATAAATACTGGGAATGCCCTCGATGACATTTTAGGGGAGGGGCTGTCACACGAGTGACTTTTGTATACAACGAAATTAGAATCAAACTTTAGATTAATGACACGTCTTCACTGCTGCCACTGATACGTTTAAACATTTCCAAGTGCCACGTCCATTAATTTTACTTATTGGAGTCAGTCCGACAAGTAGTTTTTGAGTCAACTCTTTTCAGTGGCGAACCGATGGACGATGGGTTTGTGCGGTTAATTATTTGCCCCCCCCCCCCCCATTTTTATGAAAATCTAGAGTAAGGGGAAGTCATTTTATAACTAACAATCTTGGACGTACCCCCCCCCCCCCCTACTCATTCCGCTACTGACTCCTTTGACTATCTGTCGGAACATGTACGTGTGAGTCGACTCCGCCCGGAGCTAAACTACACATGACTAGTCCGGCGTGGCTCCGGGCTGGCATAATAATGAAGGGTCGTTAAAGTTAGGTAGGTAATTATTGGGAAACTGCTTGTCATAATTGAAAACAATTTAACCCTAAAATTGTCAACCCTTGCTTAACTGAATGCGGGTCCCCAAATTACCTCTAACCAGAATAATAATGGTTATCCCAAGGACGTCTGAAGGGTATTTCTTTCTTTACACACCGTAATCTGGGGATACTATGTCCATGTGGGGTGACTGTGAATAAATAATAGACAATAGATAAGACATATATTTCATTTTTTAACCACAAGGTACACGGTTTACAAGGTAACACTAGGTTCTCGACGTCCTCAATATAGCAAATAGCCTAAAAAATTAGTTGTCATGAACAGCCGTAAAATAAAAGATTACCAGAAATCTATCTATAAATTAGTGCACGGACTGTCTAGTTTAGAGACTCCATGAATATCTTGTTACGGTCTAGCAGGACATCCCCGCCCTTCCCCTTTTTCACAGAATCAAATTCTGTGGTTTTGGTTTATTTTAGTAATTTTTTTTTTTTTTCCAAACCAGATACAACAGTGCAAGTTGATGAAGCAAGGAAATCCGAGATGATAGGCCATAGTTGATCTGAAAGCCTACTTCCAAACGGCTTCAGCTGCACTGCGTAGACTTCTAAAATTGTGTCTCGAAGACTTTGCAGCAGAACTCTTATAGGGAGAAGTAAGGACGCAATGATCCACAGTAAAATTAATAAATTCTTATGAATCTGATGATGGATTCTATTGGCCTATTTGTATCAGAAAGTGGCCATAATTGTTATTTATTTACTGTGGATCATTGCGTTCCTACTTCTCCCTAAGATATTCCTCAAGTTCCACGAAGACACCAAGGAAACTCTCATAAGGATTCGAAGTAGGGCTCTCAGTTGTTGCAGAGCTTCCTTGATAGAATCTAAAAAGTCTACGCAGTGTGACGGAACACGTCAACACGTTAACGTTTGTAAGCACGTTTTCAGATAGACCACGGCCTATTACCCCAGATTCTACTGCTTCATCATGTAGCTCCGGCCGTGGTAACCTTTGAAAGTTTTGACTTCGCTCCATTTGTAGGCTATTTTATCAATTTACACTCCGCAGCTATCTCAAGTTTTCTTACCATTTTCTTGGAAATTTCGTCTAAATTTCGTTCATACCTCTTCTAAGGGGGCTTAACAGCTCGTTTCTGGGAGGTGAGCGTCATTTCCTAATCCTGCCTCACCATTAAAACACTAAAAATACTGGCTACATTTCCGGCCATGCTTCGGAGGGCATGTAAAGCAGGCGGTTCCGGGCCCTCCTAGTTGAGTGTAAGAGAGGGCTTTATAGCCCGCTAGGTTGGATTAGTAATAGAAACAATAAAAAGTCCTTATTTATTTGTTTAAAAATCCACCGCACAGCCTAGCTAGTCTTCATCCTATTACACTATTGCATAACCACGTTTTTGCAGAAAACACTCATGTAATTTTATCATTTTACACTGTGCTAAGTGCTTTGAATAAAAGTGCAATCAGAGATTAACTGTGTAATGGTGTTTACTATGTTTTACCTCCAAGCTCTAATCTCGTCATATTATTGAGTCCGATGCACAACTGTCTATTAGCTATTCAGTTTTGAAGTAGCCAACTGTAGCCCTAGTGTGTAGTTTCTGGGTGAGAAGCTTTTTTTAACCCGCTTACTTTATAAGTAGGCCGCAATGCCTAGTAAAAGAACGCTCACCATTGCGGTAGTGGTAATCAGCTGTCTAATATTTTTGTCGGACTGTAAGTATATATATACTGTACTTCTATTTCTTTGAACTTAGGTAATAGGCTGCTTCTGTTTGAGTTCAAATACGTCTTGCAGTTGGGCAATAGGCCAGCGAGGCAACTCGGAATCTCGCCGGTTATTCTAAAATAAACTTGCCGGACCGTTAGTAGGTATATACCCCGTAAACGGGGGCAAAGTCGATCACATGGGTAAACTTCGATCAAAGTTCACTGTCCTGGTTTTTAATTTCCCACACAACTGGAAGAGGCATTGAAATTTTGCCGTGGCAGCAGATAATTTGTAAATGCGTTACATTTTGAGCATTTTTGGAACACATGGCAGATTTTTGTTTTGTTACGGTGTTGTTACCGAGTGAAAGTTAGTTGGCCTTGGGTTTTTTAAATTTTAATTTTCAATTTTTCATGGTACATGTAACTATGTTTTATTGCCATATCACGTATTATGACTAAACTTGAATTTTAGCATGTTCATTGAAATATTATTTTTTTTCCACCAAACCAAAAAATACTTCTCAATTTCACATGATTGGAGGGAAAATGTGGACGCATGTCGAAACAGGGAAAAGTCGATCACTATTACCCTTCTATAGTGTGTCCTAAAAATTATTTTTATTTGCTAATATTACTTCCCAGAAAAGTTGCGCTTGGTTTAAACAATCATGCAGTTGTGGGACAATTAGTTGCACAGAGATTTTTTTGGTTTCATGAAGAAAACACAGTGTTCAATCAATTTTAGGGAAACCATGGTTCGGGTGTAAAAAAATAAAAAAAATAAGGAATTTTTGTGGTATTACTAAGCCAACCTAACGGAGTTAGGTCTATAAACACCTAAAATTGATCGAAATCGGTTTTAAGTTGATTAACATTCAAAATAAGATGAGTGATCGACTTTGCCCCACTCACCGGGTAAAGTCGATCACAACAAAATTATATTAATTAAACCCGATTATTTTTTCACAAAAAGTAATGAAAACCATTGGCATAACATTAACGATAGAGTAATCTTTTGTTACGCGCACGTCCCTTGTCAAAAAACTGAAATGGCAGGCAAGCTACTTCGAAAACTTACTGAAACCCTATAATGATGATCGACTTTACCCCCGTTTGCCGGTACTGTATACTTGGCTTAAATGTTCGTATAGGCTACATTTTTATATTCATTATGTACTCTGTCAAGCATCACTGTATGTAAAAGAAAACGCCACTGGGGACGATGTTGTCCAAGTAGAGTCAAAATTGTGGCCAATCGGTGTTAGCCACGGCCACATACTACGTATCAAAGTGAAGGGAACATGAATTCTTCTATAAATAAATAATGACTTTATTTTTGGCTGACGCCACCCTAGCGGAGTTAGAAGCCATAACGGTTGCGTTTAAATATCATTAAGATACCATCCAATATTTAGTACAGTAGAACGCCGATTATTAAGTAATTGGGACTGGACTCGATTCGGATAATGGAAAATTCGGATAATCGGACATAGACTGGTGATAAAGCAAATCGAACTGTCACGCATAGAATAAATTTTATTAATATATGTATACATACCTAGGTACATGTATTTAACAAACACAGTTCTACAATATCGCTCATTCGCGCCTTTTGACATAAAATCGGTCCTGAAATCGGTTGCCCAATAGATCGTTGCTGCAGAAACCACGTAAAGACAGCATTCTCAAGCTTAATATTACGCTTATTATTGGCGTTCGGATAATCGGCGTTCTACTGTATAATAAAAATATTGCCGATGCTGATTTTGCGAAAAACGATCTTAAAATCGTAAATTTGACTAATGGAATAATGAAATGATCATTATATTGTAGCCTATCGTATACGGTATAGTGAGAATAATGTGTTTACATACTACAATACTGTACGCGTTTTCTTTTTTTGTTGACTTTGTTTATCGTGGCCTACTGATAGCCTATAGTCCAGATGCTCTCTCCAATTGATTTGAATTTGCGCGCAAATTCTTACAAATTATCACGTGACGTCAAAGTAGCACATCTTCTGCTAACATGTGTAACTAATTTGTTGTCATCGCGATTCGTGTGCAATTTGTTTGAGAGGGAAACAGTGTGTGTAAATGATTTCCTGATCAGCTGACTGAATGTCCCTAAAGCCGTAAGGTTAGTATACGAATTTTAGTCACATCATTTGGACGGCTTTGCGCCAGCAACAAGTTTGACATAACACTATTACTGGCACTAACGCAATGACAATAACAGAACTACCGTAAACCGGGGAGAAGTGAATCGGATGGGTCGAAGCGAATCACGCGTGCATTTTTATAAATTTGTCGCATTTGCGGAGTTGTGAAAATATTTCATGTCAGTTTGTTCGCCTTCTGATATTGTTTGGCTTTTACGGCTACCATTTTAGGGAAATTCATCTACCTATTGAGATGGCGACCAATGTTCGACTGTCCGAAAATTTCTTCACAAATTTTCACATTTCTTGACCCCCTGAGTCTAAAACCACCCTCCGTTAAAAATGTTATACATATACAGGGTGTTCCAGACCACCCGGACACCCCCTATATCTCGGTTATTCTGAGGAATTTTGAAATGCGGCAAAAACTCGATAACCAAGTAGGGGTCGAACTACCTTATGGTGGAATTAAATGTTTTCTCGGGGGGTCCAAAAGGGGGGTTTCACGGGGTTCAAAGGTGGTATCTCTGAATTTTCAAATAAAAAGGTATGTCGTGTCGCACATCAAATGAAAGCCCTTTTAAAGGGCTGTCAGTTGATGTAACAATTATGTACCTAGCTTGAAAGGTGCAGGCACAATTAATTCTAACATGTCAAAAAATTTATTATTTCAATAGTGTTCTTTTAGAATAGATTCTCATTTTCTGTGCTTTACATATAAAACATGTTTGAATACAGTGAACTTATTTTCGCCAAACACCTTGTGAAAAGTCTTACGGTTGTGTAAAAGCAAATATCCCATGAAATTGCGATCGTAGAGCTGTCAAAAACATCACAACCCTTTTCAGAAATGCTGCTCTCAATTTTGATATTATCTGTGCTAGTGAAATACTGTAGCCTACCGTACTTTCAATATACAGGAGAGACAAAACTAAAATCCAACCAAAACTGAAAGTTTCAGTCTGAAACTGATTTCCATTATTATTGCAGCTAAGAGGATGATACCCTCAGTGAACGAATTCTTCCCCCAACTCCACGGAGATCTAACACAGATAGAATGGGAACATGCTACCAACACACAGGCCCTCTTGCAGGCTGCTCTCGACAATCCGGCCATTCTTATGCTGGAAGCTGATGTCATCTTGGGCAACCTGAACAATGACACCGAAATTATACCGGTGATGGGTCATCCGCCGGCCAATAAGTCTGATCTCTCGTTAGAGGGATTCCTTGGAGCCGTTATTGACTATCAAGCGAAGGGCAAGAAAGGAATCAAGTTGGATTTTAAGTCGGATGATGTTTACAATGCTTCCTGGTCGATTTTGGATAAATTGAAAGATAAGGTTGTTATTTTACACATATTTACAAATGCAAAATTTATATTTATTTTTAAGCGAGGCCTCCAATTTGTTGCGAATCAAACAATTTGGCAAGCAAAATATTGATTTGCTTTCATTTTTAATATTATATATTGGCATTAATAATTTATATATGCATATCAACCTTTGGTTAAGGATCGTCGTCATTTTTTTTTTCAATTAAAGGTTAATAAATAAAATACTATTCGAACCTCAACCAAACATGCTATACAGCTGTATAGTAGTATCTTGCTCATGATTTATAAAAGCGCTTAACTATTGCTTTTAAAACTAGCCAGTTTTGGATGGGACCCTGTTTATGAGAATAGACGGAATAAAGACGTGCGGTTGACAATAAAATAAAATTGTTACTTTTCCTGGTGTAAAATCTGCATGTTTAGAATATTTCGTTAATGCTGCGAGTATCTTTGATACGAATGGGTAACTTCGTCACCTGCGGAATCATTATTATTTGGAATTTTGCGTTCTCAATTACAGCTAACATTCCCGGTATGGATCAACTCAGACATCATTGCTGGGCCCGTGGATCCAACAACAACTCCCCTTAACCCTGAGACCTTCCTCTCACTGGCAGCCAGCCATTTACCAGAAGCGTCTCTATCGCTTGGTTGGACCACCAATTTCCATCTTAATGGAAAATACAGCGCTGAGCAGCTGGACAATATGCTGAAAGCTGTGGAAGCAGCGAAGGTTGTGCAACCCGTTACTTTGGCTGTACGAGCTGCTTATGCTGCTAATTCAGCTGAAGGACTGGTGGATCTAGTGAATGCTATTGATAGGTACAGTTAAAGTAAAATACTTGTAAAAATGTTTGTTTTACATGCTGTGTACTAGCCTATTCATAAAAAACCTTAATGCTATGACACTAGGTGAAGGGTGATGAACATTTGCAAAGCTGGTACCACCTATGATCATAATATATATGAGATGTTTGTAATATTAATATTCTGCAGCAATTTCCGACTCTCAATATTATTAATTAACTGCATTAGTTTAGAGCTCATTCCGCTAGAGTATAAAGCGACAAAACCATCCTCAACTACATCTACTTGAATGATCCTTCCTGCTGAAACTGGAGGCACAAGGTATTAATGCGTTAAGACGAACCATTTCAAGGACGCTTCGCTTTTTGGTATAACTAATATAGCGTTAAATTTATACTTTGTACATACTAGCAATCTCAATATTATGGTTGCAATGTTTTGTTTCAGGTTACAGAGTAGCAACACGACATCTCTGACCATTTGGATGAGTTCCGTTACCGACATCGTCAGCATACAAAAGCTACGAAGTCTGATTTTGGAGCTGGGCAGAGATCGCTCTGCTCTGGATGTTCCCAAAAGAATCCGTGACGCTCTGAATCTAAATGGGGACCCGTCACCCGTAACCGTGGCTAAGAGGGCTTTAGGAACAGTTCTTACGTCTGTCACAACTGCATTTCAACACTTGATAAATAAATAAAATGAAAAACCGCTTAAAGACCTCTAAACCTTTCCTGGCTTGAAATTTCTTCGTAGTGTAAAAGCTACAGCCGTGAATTAGGTATGTATAGGCAAGGCCGTGCCCAGGTTTTTGTTTCGGAGGGGGTCCAATTTTTTTTAAACGTATTTTATTAATGAAAGACCATTCCATTCAGTGTACAGCCCTTCTATTTCGGAGGGCGTCCGGACCCCTTGGACCCCCCCCCCCTGGGCACGGCCTTGTGTATAGGTATCAAGGGCAGTTAATTTCGGCCACTCTCCCGGTTTTCCGTCCCATTTCATGGGATCATAACTGATAATCTCAATTTTTTTATGTATCTTGCCTTTATGTTTACCGTTTATTCATTTCCGTACGAATTTAAGTCCATATTCGTTTCAAAATGTAATTAAAAGCACGAAAATGGTGATAAGTCAACCAACCCCGAATGGAAACACATGGCGTAATGGCCGCCAATAGCACCTTTTGATATCCAGCCAATCAGAACGGAGGCCACAGTCACGAGTCCATTACTCCTACTCTGTTACGCTATGATCAAAATCCAGTACATACTGGTTGCATTTAGGCTTATAATAACGTTTAAGGACCATGAAAAGCTATTGATAAAAATGAGTGCTGGAGGTTTTACTTTTAGGCTATATTTTAAAATTCTGGATCTTGTAATTATACAAGGCTGCCGCAGCCTCACTCCTCAGTCCTCAGTGACCTCAGTCCTTGCTCTGTCCTCTCATGCATGGGCAATTGGGCATTGGGCATGGGCCATGGGCTCTCAAGCAGTCAAGCTCCTCTCGGCTCTCGGAGTCTCGGTTACTCGGGTTACTCCGGTTACTCCATAATAACTCCATTTCTAATTTCCTTTTTGTTTTACGAACTACGATGCTGTTTGAAATTAATTATTATCGGAGGAATCTCATCATTTTTAAGGTACATTTGGGTTATTTATCATGAATTAATTTTTATCATAAAGTACCGTAGTCAGTAGTGCAAAGATATATATAGGATAAGATTAAATTTTAGTGTTGCACACTTGCACCGGCATGAGTGAGTGAGGTAATAAAACCCTTCAATCACGATACTGTCCCTTGGGCCTTGGAGGTGATATGATACCTATCAGGAACTTAACAGTGTGGTGTTGCTTCTAAAATGAAAACATTTGGCGGATATTAACAGATCCGATGAAATTTTGGTGAAAACCTCGAAACCATCCAGGATAACGCAAATCGATTTTCAAAGCCCTCTGAATGGCAATGCCTTTGTTTTCTTCAGTTGGTCCTTTGCTGGCCACACTATTAAAATCGTTAGTCATTTGAACATGACATTCATGACTGGCTATTGCATGGCCTAATTGGCTGTGTACTTTTGAACATTTTTTTTCATTTTGATGAAGACTAAATAAGATGGTAATTATTTATCTACCTATTTCTTTATTAAATATTGTGACAATTGAAATATGAAAATATATTGTATAGGATGTATGCAAGCAGAATTCATACTAAATGCTTCCATCTTGGAAAAGCAAACAAATTTCCTGTTCGGTGGGCCGATCATGGCGATTGGTATTAACTTACTCCTGGGGTTAAAACCGTAAACAAACCAATTTTGAATAGCAATTTCCATTGTAAAATTATCTTGTTTACATGTTTAATACCAGGGTATTATATTAACCCCGGTATTTAAATCGCCGTGATCGGGCCGCAGAAGAGACATACGATATATGTCAATAAGTTATGGCGAAAGGCTTTGCGATAGAAACGGCATCGCATCGGCAAAAGTCTTCTAGTTGCATTTATCGGGGCTTGCACAATTTTAGACACACTACGAGCCATATTTTGTTGATTTTCTGGCAAGAAGTTGTTCAGTCTTAGTTTAGAAAAATGCCATTAGGGGTTCTCATAGCATTGGCTCCTCTTGACTTGTGAGAATTCTGAAAAAGATAAATACCAGTAATTAATAAAGTGTACCGTATATTATTTCCAGCAATGCAATAAAAATGTAGTCCCTGACCAGCCAGAGCTGCATCGACCGTGTTACAAATTGTAATAGACTGCAAGTACAAAATAAAATAAATCAGTCACCCGAGAGGGTGTTATTAAATGTGGGGAGGGGGGGGGGGACACTCAAACTGTCCGGTTCCGCAGATCGTACTTAAGTCAGATCATAGAGGGGTGCGTCAATAAATCTGTCATTTTAATATGTTCTAACATAGGCTGTATCTAACTACCTCATTACTAATGTCAACTTATTACATTGTAGTATCATATGGTACATATAACACTGACATTAAATTAACTTTGGTTCAAGAGGTAACCTCCTCGTTATAACCGAAATTAGAGGATAAGGAAAAAACTGGGCTTGGCGGGATTCGAACCCACGATCTACGCCTAACCGGGGCGTCGTCTTAACCGCTGGACCACAAGCATAAGTAGAGGACAAGAGCATAAGCAGAGGATTTGGCATTTACTGGACTTGTCGGGGCTTGTGGTCCAGCGGTTAAGACGACGCCCCGGTTAGGCGTAGATCGTGGGTTCGAATCCCGCCAAGCCCAGTTTTTTCCATATCCTCTAATTTCGGTTATAACGAGGAGGTTACCTCTTGAACCAAAGTTAATTTAATGTCAGTGTTATATGTACCATATAATACTACAATGTAATGAATAAAGCATTGCCTTTATGCAATTAAGTCAGCTCACAGACCTGTTCGGTTAGATAGTTGTGTAGTTGTGCTAACCTGTCTAGCAACACGAATCATGTCAATTAGAGCATAAGTAGAGGATTTGGCATTTACTGGACTTGTCGGGGCTTGTGGTCCAGCGGTTAAGACGACGCCCCGGTTAGGCGTAGATCGTGGGTTCGAATCCCGCCAAGCCCAGTTTTTTCCATATCCTCTAATTTCGGTTAATGTCAACTTATGATAAACGGTATGCAAGATTCGGGCAGGAATAGATAATTTACTACCACATTGCTCTATCATCCGGTGGCAGCGTGTGAAACACCCATCAGCAACATGAGTTAAGAAAAGTGTAACCTAAAAATGGTCAAACAAAACCCTAGCTAACTGTGATTGTTCACTCGGGTCTGACTAGCATTGTATTATTGTTTTTTTTTATTATTTTTTATTTATATTTATTTATATTATTATTTTATATTTTTTTATTTTATTTTTTGTTCCCATTATTGGCAGTTATATCTACCTACTGTAGGTGTATAATTACACAGGCTTTCAGATGGAGCCAGACAATGATGCATTAAATGGGCGCAATCGATTACAACTGAACCTAAGTCAATGTAAATACAAGGGCGGGTCCAGGACAGTTTTTCGGAGCCTACCAAGCCAAATTAATTTTTAGCGGTTGTGCAATTGGTGTATTTGCTAGCGAAACAAGGCACATTAATTTACAGTGCATTACTTAAAAACCTATGCGCCTGATGCAGACAGCTACCAGTGGGGGGGGGGGGGGTCCGGGGGTCTCCCCCGGGGGAAAATTTAAAATATAAGGGTAAAATAGTGGGGTTCTAGGCATTTTAACAGCAGTAAAGTATTGATTTCTTACAGCTTACAATGGAATGCTTCAATGCTTATTCATATTGCTGCGGGAACAGGGGGGCCCGGGGTCTCCCCCGGGGGAAAAGTTTGAAAATATAAGTTCAAAATAGTGAAGTTTTACTATTTTTACAGCAGTAAAATTTATAATTTAAACATGGAAGACATATTCATGTTACCATATTAAGGTTTTTGTATAGAAATATAGAATAGAATTTATATAGTGTACGGTAATTTTTCTCGGGGGGGGGGGGGGCAAGGCCACTGTGAATGCTACAGACCATGTCGACCGTAGATATTAACAAACATTTGGTATAGTACTCGTATCAGATCCACTACATTTGCTCTGATTCTGCTGTATCAGCAATGTCTGTTGACTTACGTATTTTTGTGCTTCAACAACATCTTCTTCTTCTTATACCAAATGTTAAAGGCGGCCCATAGGATCAAGCCGATCCCCAGTGCTGCAACTAGCACCGGCACCAAGACACCTGTGACGGGCGACCGCAGTTTTAGTAGAATTCGAATAGTTCTGGCAACATCATCCGGAATCTCAGCGGTTTGTTCCATCCAGAAGACAGGAAAGTATATTTTTTGTACACCATCAAACATCCTGCAAATATACGATAAAACTGTCATTATGTGTACCTAGGCGCCATGGCTGTAGCCCCCCACCGAAATGATAACTGGAGAATTAAATAAATCTAGTACCAGTAATGTGGATATTAATTTCTAGCCATTGGCAAACTTGTTTACTCCTCGATATTAACCTATATGGCCCATATAAGTAACAGACTACAAATTCAAGCAAGCATGCACAATCATGCTTGTCATTGACATTACAGGCATTAACACGACTTAATATATATGTATGGGTACAAGTCCGGTAATATGGATAATAAGTCAATCAATCAATCAATATATTCAAAATTAAGAATACAATACAAAATATACATATTAGAAAATGAACCCTATAGGCCATGTGGCCCGTGATGGGTTCTGTCTTAGTTGCTAGGTTAGTATTATAAGATGTTAATATTAATTATAGAATAATAATTAAATAATAAAACTAGGTATGCGGTACATTATACATTATTTGGCAAATTGGCATTCTCTTCGTTAAGCTATTCTCCCGGATATATTATGTTTATAAACTGTGGATTACTATGCAGAAATTGCTTAATTGTTTTACGGCACTTCTTATCTGGCATTAATGTTTTAAGATCAGTTGGTAGTGCGTTAAAAGCTAAAATCCCTAAATATAAGTGGGAATGTTTGTACGAGGCTGTTTTAAAAGTAGGTATTTGGAGATTGCGACTCTCACGCAGGTGGGTAATCCGGTTATGTTGGATGAATTCACTTTGTCCCTGGAGCGACAGATTTTGCTGTAACCTATATGTTAATAATTGGAAGCAGTAAGATGATTTTATCGATGGTACCTTGAATTCGTTGTACAGTGTTAGGGATGGGTACAGGTAATGTTTTCTCAAACTGACTCTAATGACATGTCTTATAGAGATTTCTACAGGTTCTAGATGAGTTTGGTGGGCACCTCCCCAAGCCAATAAACTGTAGGATGCTATAGAGTTGACTAGCGAGAGATAAACTTGCCTCAGTAAATTAATGTCAAGTATTTGTCTGAGTAATTTAAATTTGTATATTTAGTGTAATACTAATGTAAATTCTAAACTTTTCGTCTTGATTATTGAGGAGTTGTTATCTGCGGTGTCTCGATATTTACGAAAATTTCTCGTCTTGATTATTGTAGAGTTGTTATCTGCGGTGTCTCGATATTTACAAAAATTTCTCGTCCTGATTATTGTGAAGTTGTTTCCGTAAGATAGACACCGCAGTCTGTCTTTACGGAAATGATTTGTCTTGATTATTGTAGAGTTGTTATCTGCAGTGTACAGGGTTTGTCCGGAAAGTACTGTCAGTGAATTTTCTTACGGTGACTGTACGCGCAAGCGCGCGCTTTACCGGCTCAGATTTTGGTGGGGGATTTGTCAACAATTTCCAACAAGCGTCAGCTGACTACCGATCGTTGTAGTGGTCAAATCAGTTGTTCCATGTGAGTCGGTACAGTAACCCGGTGCAAGAAGAAAAAAATGTATTCGCATGAGTAACGGATGGCGATCAGGTTTTGTGTAAAACTGGAGAAGAATGCTGAGGAAACCATTATAATGTTGAAGAAGGCTTTCGGCGACGATTGCCTTTCGGGTAGGCAAATTTTTCGGTGGCACAAGGCCTTCACAGAAGGTCGGGAAGACGCCAACGACGAGCCCCACACTGGACGGCCATCAACCTTCACTACCAACGACAATGTGCTACATGTGCGTGACTTGTTGAACACTGATCGACGTGTAAGTGTCCGTTTGATTTCCGATAAATTAAACATCACTAAAACCTTCAACAGACAGCAGTATTGAAGGGGTTGATGGCCGTCGAGCGTGGGCCTCGACGCTGGCGTCTTCCCGACCTTCCGCGAAGGCCTTGTGCCACCGGAAAATTTTCCTACCCGAAAGGCAATCTTAGTCGAAAGCCTTCTTCAACATTATAATGTTTTCCTCAGCACTCTTCTCCAGTTTTACACAAAACTTGATCGCCATCCGTTGCTCATGCGAACACATTTTTTCTTCTTGCACCGGGTTACTGTACCGAATCATATGGAACAACTGATGTGACCACTACAACGATTGGTAGCCAGCAGACGCTTGTTGGAAATTGTTCCCAGATCCCCCACCAAAATCTGAGCCAGTTAAGCGCGCGCTTGCTCGTATAGTCTCCGTAAAAAAAAAAAAAATCACTGACATTATTTTCCGGACAAACCCTGTATATCTTTGCGGAATATTTACAACTTCATTATTGTAAAGTCTCTGGGGTGTCGTTCTTTACGGAAATGATTCGTCTTGATTATTTTGGTTGTTGATCTTAACGGAAATTTTAAATCTCATCAGGCTTTAGGCTACTTACGTGAGGTCACTGTACGGTTGAATTAGCATATTCATTTGAAATCTGGCAGCAATGCTAAAGGGCAAGCCCAAAGTCTGCAACAAATTAGATCCCGTACAATGAGTAGGCTAAATACAGTACAATATACTATAGTATACTGTATAGGCAAAAAAAGGTAAAATTTACCAGTCATGCAATTAAGCTGGATTTTTTTTTTTTTTTTTTGTTAACGTGAAGGTCCTCATTGTAACTTGGGTTTTTACCGACTGAGGAAAGGAATGACTATAGTAGCCTATTACGACCTTCGGTCAAATAATTTTTCAGTTGTCTCTTTGTAACCCCTAATGTAAAATTACGGAAACCAGTCTTTCGCAGGATGCTTGTTTACATCACTACTATAAATGGCGGTGAAACGGGTTAAAACTGCGGCGTTTGAGGGTAGCATTCAACTACTAAAATTAACTGAATGTAATTTCGACTGAACCCTCCCCCCCCCTCTCAGAATTCCTGCGTACGGCCTTGGAGCTTAAAAGCAAACAAATGCAAGCTGAGCAAGTTTTGAGCCGATGATTCAACGCCATGACCTCATTCACAGAACCAACTAAGGTGAAGATTTCAAAATGCTTTGTAATAAAAGAATGACTACTTATTAGTGTTTTTGAAAATAATAATTAATTAATTACTAATTTTATTATTATTAATTAATTAATAAAATCAAGTCATGTCATGCAGCCGTATAAACATATATGAAAATGGTCCGATGAAAAAAATTTAAATATAAGCTTTAGCAGTAAAATTACAATTTCCCTCCTGTAATATAATTGTACAATAGGCCTACAATAAAATAAAATTTTAAATAAATTAATATTATTACTATTTAACAAATGTTTTAAAATTATTTTATGCAATACCGGTAGGGTTGAGTCTGATGAATAGTCTGAACTTTGAGAGAATATTCGAATTTTTAAGAATTTGTTTTTAGCTGAATGTGCGGCTGCAGAGTCAGGGATTTAAAAGACTCGGTGGACATTTGTTTACAAAATCTCTCACTTACAACTAAATAAAATAAACGGCGGGAAAACACTTACGAGTTTTAAAAAAACAACATTGGACAGGAATTGATTGCCGACTTATTAGAGATGTCATATTTCTTAGAAGAAATGTTCCTATACACTTTGATAATATGGAGTACGTGGTTGTCACTAACACAGATTGGCTACAGTTAAGACCCAATCGGAGTCCCGCCACCCCGTGGGACACCAACGCCACTAGTTGCTTTCCAATTTATACGTAGCCTAGTATAAGGAAAGCTTTGTGACGGTCGCAATTTTCGATTCCGAGATTTCAACGGATTTACACGTTTTAAGGTCCCAGGAACCAAAAAAAGTGGTTTTTACGAAATGTCTGTCTGTCTGTCCGTCTGTCTGCCTGTTCGTCGATTTCCGGGCAAACTACTCGGTCGATTTTGATGAAATTCGGCATGTAGACCTAGGTTCACAAAAATCATACCTCGGAACAATTTATTTTTATTTTGGGCTAACTCAATTTGGGGGGGTTTTATTCTCAAAAAACTAAAAAAAACGTCTAAAAAAATTATTTCCCAAAAACGGCTACAACGATTTCTTTTAAATTCACATATATTGTAGTTGTTGTTAATATGGTTAAAATGCGGGGGGTCGCTTGCCCCTTGATAGTTTGCTTCTGGGGGTAAAAAAATAAAAATGACTAAATTTTAATGAAAAATGACTAAAAAATAATTTTTCTGCGTCACCTTTCTATCGATGATTTCTACCTTCAGGCATGTTTTAGGTGTTAAATTGAGTAACGAAACCGGATAGGTTACTTTCCCAAAAAAGTATCTGGTTTTGTACAAAAAAAGTTTTTTTTGAAAAAATGATAGAAAATTCACGCTCAAATGCATTGCGTGCCCTGCCAGTATTGCTGTGTGGTAATATGTTGGTCTGACCTATCTAGAATTTACCTCACCACCAGTGACGAGTGACGTCAGGTGGACAACCCCCCCCCCCCCCCGAGATATCGGAAATTTATCCATAGGAAAATTATTTACCATGAAATTACTCATTTTCCCTATCTACTAATTTTGATAAATTGGAAAGCATGTTCGAGTAAACTCGGACCGGTTCTTTTTCTACAAATTTGAAAATTCCCAGTAAATATTTAATGTATAAATAAGTTTAAGAGGGCGTGTCACGATTATTTTAAGAGTATGTATGTTGTATAAATGGTGTGGAAATGGTCGCTTTTAGTTTTAATATTTAAGTTAGTAGTAGTATGGTTGGACACAGTCCCAGGCCACGGTGTGGGCCCATAAGACAGTGGACCTCCTGATTATAGTGGATTCCGAACCACTTGGGAAACACAGTGAAGTCACACGATTAGTTCGGAGGTGACCAGGACAAGTCCTACCATGTTTCCCTACGGGCACTGTACACACTACCAAGTTATCTGCATCTTGAACCTGCTCTGGTCCGCTGGATTCAACTTGGTAAGGCGGCCGGCAGTATTTAAGTTAAACATTATGGGTTAATTGTAAGAGTGGGCCGATAGGCCCAAAGTTCACCCATATCGAAAATAAAGACAATTTTCTTTCTTTATTTCTTTATAGCGAAATTATTTTGGCATTAGAAGAAATATTTGGCGACATTTTGATACATGATACAAGAACTAATTGGCCACAACCGTCAGAATGATATGTACAAGAATGGCTTCCGCACGCCTTACCACCCGGGTTCGATACAAATCAGCTCAGACTATTGTGGCCAATCGGTGTTAGAGACGGCCACATATCATGTATCAAAATTAATTTAATGGATAAAATCTTCTTTCTAGCTCTATAATAAACATTTAACATTGTGAAATATGACTTTGTAAAAAATACAACAGTGCGGTTGGTGCCGGGGGGGGGGGGGGACTCCGATTGGGCCTTAACTTGATTTATAGGATAATAGAGGACACTGAAGTTGCCGGGTCAATGGAATTAAAAAAAAAAAAAAACTGTGGCCAATACTTACTGGCTCCATAACGATATGGGAAGGTCCATGTCGCTTAATATCTGGTTTCATTCCAACAGTGGCGTCTCTCAGCTTTGGACTGGCTGAGTAAAAGTGGGGGTACGAGATGTATGCTGGCGCTCCAACCCTGCAAGAACTCACGCTCACGACACCAGAAGGTGCGCAAACACTCTCACAGAAACAAGCGTTTTCCGGATTGTTTTCGCCATTGTCAAAGAGGGTAGGTTTCGTCTCGAATTGATAGAGATTGATTCCATTTTCTTCAACTTCCTTGGTGAAATAAAATGAGACATGCCTGAAAAAATATAGGTACACCGCTATAGTAAAGGCTGGGATAAAGAACCTCGCTGAAGGAAGGCGGTTTTGTCGTCTCGCTGATGCTTCATATAAGACATTGGTAAACAGTAGATTTTGGAAACACTGTTTCTTGTTGAAAATTTTGACTTTATTCTTCATTGAGTGCCTCCGCCATCAGGGTCAGTTTCCAAACCCCAATATATAAAAGAGCGTCATAACAGAGAAGACTGTGTATTTCGCTTAGGCAGGGTTTCCACATACGTCAATAGTCAATAGTAAATGTGGTTTTGACGTAGTAGCAGACATTTTTAGTATGTCTTTAATGTCTGCTACCACATTTACTGTTGACTATTGACGTATGTGGAAACCCCGCCTTAACCCGGCTTAACCCCGGTCCCCCATCTGTTCAGTCACCATTACGCGCTTCCATCTTCACCACGAGGAGGTACAGATTTTCGCCTCTGAGACCAGAAGATATTTACCCAGAAGCTCAGCTACTTTGGTCTCAATGACCGTTAGATGTTGTAGAAAATGTAAGGGGTGCCGGTGATCTATCAAATCAAATCGAATCAAATGTATTTAATTCTATCTCAAAGTACAGGATACGAAGCAACTATTCCCAACCCCAAATGTCCCTAAGAATGTGTTTGGGGAGGGAACATACCATACTAAACTATATTCAATTCAATAACAATAACTTGTGTGCCTCAAATGGATAGCTATTTTATTGCAAAAAATCAGAAGATTTATTAATAACTAAATAGATAAATAGTTAATAAAATAATTACAAGAGGCATTCATATATTTGCTAATATTTGGATTTGAGTTATTTGTTTAGCATCAAGAAGACATGCCTTAAGCCTGTGTTATTTACCTACAAAAATCGGAGGAGAACATCTCGATGACGTCATTTTTAGTCCTATTTGGTGGGAAAAATTCGCCTGCTGATCCCCTGACCGCCCCGCATTCATCGGGGAAGTACGAGGTGTGGTTCTTAAAATTCCAGTTTCTGAGTTTGCCAAAAGACTCCATACCGTTGGTCCCTGTTTCAACATTGAAGATACCTTCGAACATTGAAGAACCGTTTCTCTGAAAGGACAGTCAGCTCTATCAATAAATTTCTAATAGCTTCTTATCTAAATTAGGTACTCGGTACAGCCCCACTATGTCTATTCCTCTTAAATTTACCCTTCAGTATTGTCGGACATCATTCTCTTTGGCGCGGTTTCCACCGACCTCTAAGTGCAAAATACACATACGGTGACGTGGTAGCAGATATCAATAATAAAGGCAGGGTTTCCACCGACCTCTCATTGCAGAATGCAAATGACATTGACTGAAATTTTTGTTTTACTCTATGCCATAGTTAAAATTGATCAATGGTCATAGAGTAAAATCACAAACAAACAAACTAAAATTAAAAAAAACGGCGTCATGGGATATGTTAAGTACAAACATTTTAATAGATTCCTATAAAAAGAAAAATTCAAATTTCCGTCAATGTCATGTGCATTCTGCAATGAGAGGTCGTCGGAAACCCCGCCTAAGTCTTGAATGTCTGCTACCACGTCACCGTATGTGTATTTTGCACTTAGAGGTCGGTGGAAACCGAGTCTTTGACTGTCCAGAAATTCTTGCTCCAGATATCCAGCTCCACGCACCAACTTCCCGAAATCCTCGTCGAAACGGCCTCTTTCATGTTCTGTTATCCACTACAAATTACAGGTGCAATTCCACACTGCGTAGACTTCCTTATATGTAGGGCCTACAGCACTACAAATTAATATCTTAGATCTACCTGGCAAATGTTATTAATAGGTAGACACAGTTTGTCCTCCTTCAAACTTATCACGTGCTGCTTGTGAATATACAATATAATGATAATACCTATGTAAAAATATTACCAATGGAACAGTTGACTACCATATCGTATGTTTACTATTTTTACTTTGTTTGCTACCGTACTTCTTTGTATAATAATTTTTATGTAATATTAAGAGCTTAGCTTGTAATTATAGTTTGTAACTTAACATAGACACCGACATACATGAATATATTACGTATAAGACATTGTCCTTTTTTAATATTTTTCCAAATAAATAAATAAATAAATAAATAAATTCCTCTTTTATGTTCTTCAATTCTATCCCGAAAATACCTTCCAGTCTGATCCACATAGAGGCGATTGCAGTTGATACAATCCTCCGGGTACACACCCGACTTTATACATTTCGAATTCTCTACATACCCCGTACATCCATCCAAACTTGTCCTTGGGGATATTCCCCTCCTGAAACGCCCCCATCGTCTTGGCAATGTCCAGCATGGGGTTGTTGTATCCGCCAAACATTAACTCCCCGACCGTGTACGTCACATGTATAGACTGGCCTAACGCCTGAATACCAGCGTTCATCGTCCCTCTACTCACAAAGTCATAGTCTCTGGTCATATGGGCGGCCGCCTGAAAAAAAAAAACACCGTAAATTAGGCTACTTATAATATACAGGTTATGTATTATTAAAGACGACTGTATATATATTCCTGTGGGATTCGGTAATATAATAATTTTTGAAAACCTATTATATATATATATGTATGTGCATAGGCCTAGGTGAACTTACATTATTTTTTTCTTTTACAAATTTGACAAATCGAAAAGATGCTATTTTTTTCTCCTACTTTTCAATTTGACTGCTTGTTTCTCAGGCATTTTACGGTTTTACTGTAAGTGATGTCTTTTTTGGACTTTGTCTGTTGGCAACACAATATAAGCATATCTATTATTTATTTATTAGTTAAAAAAGTTACTAAGTAGGGGAATTTTTCCCCCCATCAATTCAAGTGTGATGGTTAGAAAGGGGACTGTGGAATGTGACGTCATTTATGATGCCGCGGACTAGCCGCCTGTGGTATAATTAGGTACTAGTTTTGGTATAAAGTATTACCCGCAATGTGATGTCACTTTCATGACACCCGTGTCTGACGGCATTTTAGCTCATGTAATCCCCAGCTAAAAACACCAATAATTATTTATTTATAGACCTTTATACAATTTGTTTCCATACAAATTATTATTATTATATTATATATTATTATTGTTCACCTATAAACTTAAGTAAATAAGCTTAGCCTGCTTAAGTTGAATTGAATTGAATTTGAAAACGACTTTATTGAATAAAAACAAACAAAAGGCGAACAATAAGACTATAAAGTCTTTTCTTTTCATACTAACCTTAAAAACAAACATATTGTATTAATAGATAGATGCTTAAAATTAAATAGAGAAGAAACAAGAGAAGAAGAGAGGGGGGGGGAAGTAAATTTCAGCTTAAATACATTTTTTGCCTTTAATGAGTTCCTTGCCAGACCACTAAGGGAAATGACATGGCTGCCCATGGTTGTTGACCACAACATCCCCAATAAAGCAGTATTGAGGAAGTAGCTAAGCCTCTGAGCATTGCTTTATGGTCTCAGAAGCGAAGACGCGAAAATCCATAATCTGTACCTCTTCGCGGAGAAGATGGAAGACCGTGCCATGACGTCTGTTTTCTTTGCAAATCCTTCTTACATTTTGCGCATGAATGGTGTACATGATTGCATAGTGATATTTTTGCAGGATGATTTGCAAGCCTTTAGCTTGTACCAGGTGCGGTACTTACGATTGGCACTGCGTTGATGCTCGTTACTAAATCGTCAAGGGAGCCATTGGTATATTCAGGTACGTGGTACCAGCTCCGACTTCTAGTGTACGATACTGTTCCATTTTTGTTCCAAACTAAGTCTTTTATCTCCATAACTTCCCTGTAAACATACAGTAAGAAAATATTGAATAGTCCGCAGCAGGCTCTTTATATACGCTGTACATCTTGTCGGGCTTGTGGTCCAGTGGTTCAGACGTTGCCCCGAAAAGACGTAGGTTTGTGGATTCGAAATTCGTCCCCACCAAGTCCAGTTTTCTTCTATACCAGCTCTAATTTCGGTTATAACGAGGAGGTTACCTCTTCAACCAACGTTAATTTAATACCAGTGTTACATATCTGCCATATAATAATACTGCAATATACATATTGAATAGAGCATTGCCTGTACGCACTTAAGCAATCTCACAGACCTGTTTGGTTAACGTTAAATATAGTAGTTGTGTAGCTGTGCTAACCTGTTTACCAATATGAATCTTGTCAATAAGATTTAAGGCCTTCAATGGCATAGTGGTAGCTTGATCGTACTTGTGCGAGTCTCTACACACCATGCGATCGGAAACCTGTCGTAACTCAACACAGGTATTACCTACAGAGGCGACTGAAGAGGTCATTCGGATACATTCATTGAATAGTTTGTATGCAAATAATCTTTGTAAAAAATTGGTTGTCTGTAAGTCGGTCGTAAAGTCGGATTACGGACGATAGTTTAACGTGACAACGCCTAAATTACAAAATCTTACATAAATAATATATGGCTGGAAAGAGAAAGAAATTTGGAAAAGCCCTTAAGTAGTTTGAATTTTTTAAATAGATAATAACGCGGCCGAAAGAGGCCGGTTTTTGTTGAAAATCGTTTCACACCCCCAAACCTTGCTTAATCACCACAAATATAGCATGGCCTGAAAGAGGAAGAATGGACGAAGACATGGATAATATTTTAAATTAAGATAGGCTTTCTACATCTGCCCAAAAATTTGCTTTAAAGCCGCCCATGCAATTCAAATGGAATTGCTGGAAATGCGTCTCAGTTTACTAATTTTGTGTTCCACTCGTGTTTAAGGGGTGAAGGGGTAAATTTGAAACTATTTCTTTATACTCGTTGGAAACCTTAATTTATACTGCTTCTTATGAGACATTAAAAATTAATTTCGGTTGAAAATTGCAGGCTGTGGAATTTTTTTACTCTATGCATGTAAATTGAAAAATACCCGTTGAACTTGTTTTCCGCCGAAACACGGATGGCTTATACACTCACCTGACCCTGAATGAAGAGACGGATAGTAAAACTAAATATATGTCTGGAAAGAGTAAGAAAGGTGGAAAAGAACTAAAGTAGTTTGAAGTTTTCAAATTGATATTAACACCCCCCCAAAACGCGGCCGAAAAATGGGAAATCGGCAAATTCGGGCCAAATTTGGGCGCAACTCCTCACGTTTCCACCCTCCAAAGTCGAACCCCATGCCATATCACGACAAATATAGCATGGCCTGAAAGAGGAAGAATAGACGAAGACATGGTCATGGGTATAATTTAAATTGAGATAGAGACCTTCTACATCTGCTTTAAACCCGCGTTACGGATAAAAGTCACCCGTATGAACGTTACCCGTGTGACGTCACACTTTTCGTACATGCACCTAGTGTTCTAGCCAGCGCTCATCGATTTATTAGAAGTTGTCACGTCAAAAAAGAGCATATAAATGGAGGATTTAGAGGGCACTGTACTTGTCAGGCTGCGGTCCAGGAGTTATGAAGATGCTCCGGATAGGTGCAGATCATGGGTTCGAATCCCACCAAGTCCACTTATTTCTATATAACATGTGTGAGCCTGAAGCATAGCCCATTCCAGAAGTATACGCGACAACAGATTTTCCTTCC